>BSBK01010255.1:812500-833950 GCA_027943335.1 Chamaecyparis obtusa | reverse complement strand
AATTACTCTACTATGTTAGCTACTATTATTAAGAATTGATTTTGGCAGGAATTACATTATTTCTATGAGGCCCCAGATATCATCTAATTTGCAAAAGCAGAAAAGGCGTGTTAGCATTAGACCATCACAGATTCATATATAAAAAAATTTGATTGTTTTCCTTAAATAAAAGTGGAATGTAGAGGGTTTTCACATCCAGAATTAAACCCTCTTTTTTGCAATTCTCTGAGAATACCAATTTTGAAGCCTCTGTTATTGAGATGAATTTTTAGGACATCCTTGAAGAGCATGAGGATGCAGAAGAGTCTTTATCTTCCTTAACCAGCTTGAGCCTGATGCCATCATCCATAATAAACTCATTCATCCAATTCATATCAGGTGGAGGCCTTACATGGGTGAAAAATAGTAGGAAATCCAAGTTTCTTTTGATGGAAGGGGTCTCTGCTATGAACCTATCCTAGTCTTCCATTTCAAGAATAGGGAATGTGGATACACAGTTATGGTTGACAATTCTTCTATCATAATCTCTAGGCTTGGGGATGGATAAATCAATGCGTATACTATTTAGAACTTTGTCCAGATCCATTAAATACTTCTTCTTGAAAATTCTTCTACATAGGTTCCCAATGGCCTTTATGTCTGGGTCCACTTGTAGGGATGAGGTGATAAACATAGCCATGATATCTGATTTAACACAATGTCTATTGATATTATCCTTGAATTCATTGCCTAAAATGACAGATACTGCTCTTACCACAATGTTGAATTTTATCAGTATTATCTTCTTTATTCTTTTCGATGAAAATTTCCTTTGAAGGCAACTTGTTTATTTGGGCATCTTAATTTTACTAGAGTTTCCATTTCTTAAGGAGATGCCTTTCGTAATGTGAATTATGTCCAATATATTGTGAAGGTTTCTAACAACAGGTAGATGGGAATTGTTTCATATCCCTTCGCAACTATTCCTATGGCCACTCAATTCATATTCCTTCACTCTGAGTGATTCTTGGATAATAAAAACTATATAATTATGAATATGTGCTTACCTATTTGATCCTTTTTAATATAAAGTTACATTTGCCAATACATTCAGCTAATGCAAAACTTCCCTTAATATTATTCTAAGTATACGATAGTTCATAGGAAGAAAAATTACCTAAAGACTGGTGAGAAAAGACTATCTAAAAACCTGAAAAAACCTTACTAAAAGATAAAGAATAAATATATAAATCTTATATATGATAAAATATAAGATAATGAATCAGTATGAATCTAAAAATTTATGCGAATGACTATATATGTGCGGCAATATGTAGCTATACTATTAAGATATTAACCTCAAAACAAGAACTAGAAAGAATCCTCACTGCCCTTAATGGTAGACATCTAACTACACACACACACACACACACATATATATAGAAAAACTATGCTAATGAATATATATACTAATCTATGAGTGAAAGGCAATAAATCTGAACTTACCAGATTATTTATATGCTTTAAAAGGATCTAAATCCTTACCAGATAAAGCACGCCATAAAGTGACTTTGTCGATACTCCTTAATGCTATATCTCTATCAGGGGGAAGCATAATCATCTCTAATATCATTCGTCCTATTGCTGATTGTGCTTCCAGTTTAAACTACAGACTGACTAAAAGCGAGTTTTCTAAAGATCATTTTATCCTCTGTCAACTATGAGGAAACAAGACATAATATAATCTAGAGATAAGGATTGAGCGAAAATGAATTTAGCTTAAATTGTCACTCCCAATCATACTTAAAAGTTAAGAGCTTAGCACCGAAACTAGGAGAGCCTTACTCATTCTCTTAAAAGGCAAGAGACCAGTCATCCTCGAGGATCATTTTTAGAAAATATACATGACTATTGTTGAAAATAATAGCTAATGAAACTACAAAGAGTAGAAGTAGAAAATCAATAAAAGGATGAGATGTTAACATAGGGTACATAGGAAAATATACCTGAAAGGAATTATGAAAAATCTATAAATGTTAATGTGAATATTTATGCATAAATTTACATCTTTAAAAACCTTAATGATTGAGGGCCCTAAAACCTTGAAAAGGACATCAGTAAGTTTAATCATAAGAATACAACCACAGTTTTAAGAAATCAAAGCCTTCCTGTACTATCATAGAGACAAGATAAAGAGATCCAAGAAAATAGAAAATGCCATTATTAAAACTTAAGAATAAATATAAATGAGAAAACTAAAAACCCATGAACCCAAGAAAGGGCAAGAATTGAATTTAGTTCAGGGCAGGTAGAATAGGTAATACAAAAGTTGGTTGAAATCACATATATATATGAATATATATGTTTCTATATTGCTTAAATAATTACATAGCTGCATATATCTATGTAGATATCCATTTAAATCTCCAATGGATGACAACATAATACCCAATTCAAGGATGGAAATAATCTTGCATTTTTAGAATATTGACACAGATCTAAGATTTAAAATACTCCTAATTAATGTTAATAAATGAACACTAGCTGAGATACGTAACTGGGATACCTACTTTGAGTGCCGGCTAGGGACTGGGATACCTACTATCTCGATGCATAGAACAATAAGACTAATGAAATATCCATACTAATAATATTAGTCTTTCTATTAAATATCTCAATCTATCTATACAAGAATATGCATCAAAGAAGGATATAATCTTGCATCCGCGACTAGGGAAAAGCCATTCTGCATCATCTAGACCTCCAATACTTAGACTTATAGGGGATTTTTACACAAACATTACTTACTATTGCCATTTGAACTGAATTTTATTAATTGATAGAGTAATTTGAAATTTGATTTAGTCTAAAATTAAAAATAGCTTGTATATCATCAAATCCTTAGAAAATTTCTAATCTAAAATATAAAATTAGCAAAGTCTTCTACTAAAATATCAGAATACAAAGAATCAGAGGAATTTTTTAGCTAAATATTCCTATCTTCATCTACTTTCATAAAACAGGCTATGGTGTGAATCATATATATATATATATATATGTGTGTGTGTGTGTGTATTTATATATAATATATATATATATATATATTATATATGTACATATATATATGAATATATATATATAGTCATATATATATGACTATATATATATATTCATATATATATGTACATATATAATATATATATATATATTATATATAAATACACACACACACACACACACACACACACACACATCTATCCACAAAGGAAAACCATAGATAAAGATAATACCCCTCTATAACTCATTAATCAAAGAACTTAGCACATGTCCTGAACATGAGCATGCCTGATATATTCAACATCTCTATAAACTCAAGTACTTGATTATAAGGAAAAAATATATCTAAAGAACTAAAAATATTTAGAGATCACTGAAGCATATTTAAGTTTAAGTTGGAATCAATATACTATTTGAAGAAAAGAACCTAAAAAATTATCAGACAGAGAATTTTTACCTACTGCATTCTCAGAGTTTGAAGCCATGATATCCAAATAAGATAGATACCCTAAGATGGACTGTTGGGATGCTCCCCCATGGATGGGTTTAATCTACGACTATAGAGGGATGAGTTAACTAAACAAAGGCTTGGCCGAAGGAATTAGGTTGTGAAGTCTACGAAAGATTCAGGTGCTCCTATGGTAAATGCTACTAGAGTTGTGGGGAAAATTAAAGAATCTAAAGGCTAAGATGCAAAAATTAAATAAGTCACATAATAGCATCAAATTAACAACTTAAAACCAAAAGAAACTATTTATCCATCGATAGTTTTGTCTTGCTAATCATAAACCAGTCTTGTATCGAGATTACATAATTACATGCTTAAAAAGGAACCATTTTTTAGAATTTCAAAAAGGACGTGCTAAAATATATACTCTTAAGCCCTACACTCCTTCTATTCTTTACGTATAATATTGCAGCTCCAAGAGGCATCCTTCTTTTGCAGAATGATGACTTCTTCCAGTATTGTCATAAAATCCCTTGAGGACTTTTTTACCGGGGGTGCTATAATCTTTATATTGTTGGAAGTGTCCTCATCTAGTTCCTCTAGGACGCCGAAGCGCTCCGTCCTCCAGTAGTCAAGAACCCTTTCAAGATCCACTTCCTCCTTGAGCACTGTGGAAATGAGGAAATCCAGGTTTCTCCTTATTGATGGCCAAAGTTTGTCAAATTTGGCTTCAACCTTGAAGAATAGAATTGGTAGCTTCTGGAAGCTAGGGATTGAAGATAAAGCTGCCATTTCCTATTTTATGTATATTTCTGGAAAGGGGATTGTAAGTTCTTTGTCGATGCCATGCATTTCCCTCTCTAGACCTTGCAGGAATTCTTCTCTAATAATTTCTTTGGCCGCTCCAATGATTCTCCCTTTATCTGTTCTGTTAAAGGTCAATAAGGCGATGAAGAGTCCTATAACATGCCCATTCACCCAGAATATGAAGTCGTTGTCAAAATGATTCTCCCCAAGTCCTTTTAACAGATCTCTGTGACTCGTATCTGAGAGAGGCTTAAGGATTATATTCCATCTTTCAGGCTTAATGTTACCTCGAAAAGCCATTTGTCTGTTCTCCTTTGTGTGGAAGGTTAGCACCCTGGTTTCCATTTTAGAAATAAAGAAGAGATAGGTAGCTATCCTTGTCAAAGCTTGTTGTTTTTCTAAATAACACTGGTTGCATCCATTTTAATAAAAACTTGATGCATACTCTCGGTGCATCCAAATTAATAATGATGTGATGCTAGGACTCATGTGAAGTTACAATCCAATTAATATCTTACCATATCATCATTATTGAGTACTTGAAGCCTGGAGATAGTTGTTGCACATGTAGGTATAAGTTGGATATGAGTGCTTGGTTGTTTGAGCAAGGGAAGGGATGATGAGAGCATGATTAGGCTTAATAATTAAAGGAGTAACACTAGCCTAAAATGACGGTGCCAAGTTGGGTGCCCAGGAGTGATCATTTATAATAAGTATAATTGTATCTTTGCATAGGATTGAACATAGTAAAAGATCCCATCAGGTGCCCCTAGCTCATGTAGAGAAAAACTAATCTTAAACTAAACAAGAAGATAAACCTAAAGGTAGAAAAAAATATAGACCTAAGGAAGAAACCTATGCTAGAAAATGGTAGGTTAATTAAGGTTTTCCCTTGTATATGTTGTTGATCTCAACTTAATAAAGCTAAAGGGAGGGGTCCTTTGTAATTATGAGTTTAGTTTAAATAAGATGCATTTTCCTAACCCTTATGATCCTAGGAGATCTGCAAAGTAATCAGCCTCAAGATCATAAGATAGGGTTCTAAGAGTTATGATGTTGGTAGTTTTATTTAGAGGGTCGAGCCTTATCTGCCTCTAAGTTTTCCAGTTCATCTACTCTTTTGTTCCCTTCTCTATAAATATGATTGATAGAGACTTCTTTAAAGGTTTTGCATAGGATCAATGCTTGCAATAGAAGTGAATTCAGTCTCTAATTGGGAATTGTCCTTTTCCTAAGCGCATTAATTATAATTATTGAATTCCCTTCTATCTCAAGGTGTTGTAGTCCCATAGAAGCACATTTTCTTAGACCTTGAACTAAAGCAAAAAGTTCTACCCAATTGTTGGTTTCCATCCCTATAGGTTCAGATATGGCAGCAATTTCCTTCCCATCTTTATTATGAATACTACATCCAATACCAGCTATCCCTGGGTTTCCTCTCGAGGTGCCATCAAAGTTAAGTTTGAACCATCCCTCTTTTTGGGGACCCCATTTACACTCAGATCTTTTGGATGTCATGATTTTATTTCTTGAGCCTATAAAAGGGGGGAGTGAGAGACCTATCCATTTTCCTCTCATTTTTCCATCCCAGTGACTCATATGTAGATCCATTTTCTAAATTTTAGAGATTTTGCAGTTCATGTTCTCTATGATGACAACCTCAATCTTGTTGCAGATTTATCTCCAATCCAATTTCTCCTCTTTGAATATCCTTCTGTTACATTCTTTCCATAGTTCCCAAATCAAGATTAAGGGGGAAGAAATCCAAAGGTTAGCATAAATACTATCTTTCTTGAGGGTTGTCCAGGCTTGTAGCATCATTAGGAGAGAGTGAGGAAAGGCTGATGACCATCCCAAGTTCCCTGCGAGCCACTTCCAACACTTATTTGAAAAGGGTTAGTTAAGAAATAAATGATCTACATCCTCTTCACTGCCCTCGCAAAGGACACATCTACTTGGTCCCGAGAAGCCTAGCTTCTTAAATCTATCGACAATTAAAAGTCTATAATTAAGGGTTAACCAAGTACAAAATCTTGCTTTAGGAAGACAATTTTTATTCCAGCAAAGGTTAATAGGTATTGCCATTTTGGGTCACTTATAATTTTGGGAGATGAGATTGTACCCATCTTTTGCATTATATTCACCTGTTTTAGATCCATCCCAAACTAGTGTGTCTTCAGAGGTTTTTAATAAGAGCTTCCTTTTTCTAAGAATTTATGCAATCCTCAATTCATCTTCTAATGAAATGCCCAACCCTTTTAGAGATTTCCATACCCAATCTGCTCCATTGAAAATAATATAGTCCTTGAGACAGGTACCCATCTTGTCCTTTAGGAAATTTATGAGGGTGGGGTTATTTAAAGAGTTGGATATGGCTCTATAACCTCCCCAAGAATCATCACAGAAGAGAACTTTCTCCCCATAGCCCGGGTTCCAGGTTAGTTTTTCCTTTATAATGTGCCTGCATTCCATCATAAAATTCCATATTTTTGAACCCTTGGGAGGGTTAGTTTCTCTGAATATGCTAGTAGCATCCTTGTCTTCTAGGTATTTATGAATGAGGATTTTGGCCCATTTGGCCTCTGAGTTTCTATATAACCCCCAAATCAATTTAGCCCCAAGGACCTTACCTTGATCCCCTAGATTCTTAAGACCTACTCCTCCCTCATCTTTAGGTTTGCATATGTTTTCCCATGAAACTAAGGGGATTTTCTTCTTTTTGTTACCCCCCTACCAAAAGAAAGTTCTTAAGTGCTTGATAATTTCTTTTCTTTTGTTAGAGGGGACGTGAATACAAGATAATTGATAAGTTGGCATAGTTGACAAGACTGATCTTACCATAGTTTCTCTTCCTGCAAATGAGAGTCATCTGCCTTTCCATGAATTTATCTTGCCCTTAATTTTGCCTATAATGGGGTCCTAGATGTCTGTGGCTCTCTGATCTTTAACTAGGAGAAGACCTATGTATTTACAAGGAATATTACCTTGGTTAAAATTTAGAATCTTACAAATATCTTCTTCAACTTCTTTATCAGTATTAAAGAAAACTATTTCTGACTTATTCGGGTTTATTTCTTGTCTTGAAGCTTTTATGTATGTTTCCAGAATCTTTTTAAAGGAATGTGCCTCTTTTTTTTTGCTGGCCTTGTATAGCAAAGTGTCATCTACAAAATGATGGTGTTGTGGGTTCTAGTTGGCTGGTTATGGTTAATCCTTCATTAGTACCCCTTTCCTGCTCTTTTGAGATAGCCCTACCCAGTACCTCTGCCATAATAATGAATAAAAAGGGAGATATAGGGTCACCTTGTCTTAATCCTCTGGATATACTGAAGAATCCTTTTGGGGTGCCATTTAATAGTATAGAGATCATAGGAGTGGAGATGCATTCAAAGATCAGATTAATCCATCTTTTTGAGAATCTAAAGGCTTCTAAGCACTTGCATAGGAATCTCCAGTCTACCTTATCATATGCTTTCTTTATATCTAGTTTGATGAGCATGCCAGGGTTTTTGTTTTTTTAGACCAAGTGTATAGCTTCTTGAGAAATAATGACGCCATCAAAGATCGATCTTCCTGGGACAAAACCCATTTGTTCCTCGCCAATGATTAAAGGAAGGATTTTTTGTAATCTTAGTGAGAGGGTTTTCATGAGGAGTTTATATAATGTGTTACATAGTGCAATTGATCTGAAATCATTGAGGTTTGTGGACTTTTATTTTTTGGGGATGAGGGCAATAAAAGTGTTATTTACTTCCTTAAGAATTTTCCCTGAGTTCCTAACACCTTCTAGTGCTTCTGTTACTTCCTTACCGACAAAGTGCCAGCATTTCTAGAAGAAAATATCCAAGAAGCCATTTGGCCCCAAAGATTTATTCGGATTCATTTGCATTAGGGTGTTTTTAACTTCTTCTATTGTAAATTTGTCTATTAATGCTTTATTATGTTGTTTGATAATGACTTTGGTTATATTTTTTAATAGTTCAGTTTGACTAACTAAGTTTGAACTCTCCAGATTATTCAGAATTGGATTGAAGAAATTCACTATTTTAGTTGCTATTTCTTTTGAATCACTTATAGTGTCACCTACATCATTGGTTATACTTGATATTCTATTTGTATTTCTTCTTTATTTTGTGCTATTGTGAAATAATTTGGTGTTTCTGTCCCCTGCTTCCAGCCAAGTCTCTCTTGATTTCTATTTCCAAAATAATTCTTCTCTTGCCAAAATTTCTTCATATTCCTTGAGAAGATTCTTTTCTTCAAAGTGGAGTTCATCATTCATTCCTACCTAAATGACTTGAGAGTTGACCTCATTCATTTCTTTTTCTAGGTTCACTTTTGTTTCAAATATGTTGCCAAATTTGGTTGAATTCCATTCCAGCAATTTCCTTTTAATCAATTTTAGTTTGTTAACTACTATAAACATCGTAGACCCTGATATGTTAGGTTATGACCACCAAGCCTCCATAAGATTCAGGATGTCTAGATCCCTAAGCCAAGCCTGTTCAAATTTGAAGACACATTTCTTTGGTTTCATTTGTGTTAAAATGTTGAGAAGTACTGGGTAATGGTATGATCCTGAAACCGTTAAGATCTTAGCCTCAAGGGAAAAGTCATATTTTTTAGACTTCCTTTAAGGAATAATCTATCTAGCTTTTTTGAGATGTTGTAGAACCATTTTCTCTTATTGTTCCATATGAAGGAGTTGTCTTCTATTAGAATTTCAAGAAGAGAGTTTCTTTCCCTCCAGAGGTTAAAGTCCTTGGTTGCCAGTGGTAGGGACTTTGCACCCCCTCTTTTTTTGGAAAGATTTGAGATCACATTGAAGTCTCCTCCCAAGATACATAGTTCATCATTGCTTTGACTGAGAAAGGATTCTATTTCCTGCCAAACTAAAAGTTGCTGTTTGTTTTGAATAGGACCGTATACATTTATTAAATTAAAGGTTAGATTATTCCTAAAGTCCTTAACCAATCCACTCATCTAATATTGTCTTCTTTCTATAATGTCGATTGCAATGTGCCTTGGGTTCCAAATAATGGCTAAACCTCTTGAGGCTCCTGAAGCTTGTGATGCTTCAATTAATCTAAATCCTACCTTTCTCATGAAATTCTCCATTTCTATGTTATCTAGCTTAGTTTCTTGTATTAGCATTATCTCTGGGTTATGACTTTTTATGCAGCATTTAATTATTCATTGCTTGTTAGGGGCATTCACGCCCCTAACATTCCATGAAAGGAGATTCATGGCTCCTTGGTAAGGCTCTTCCCCTTCCCTACATTTAGAATTGATGTGATTTTAACCTGACCCCTAGCTTCTCTCGCCAATTCTCTTAATTTTGTATTAGGCTTCCTTCCTCTTTTTCTTGAAACTTTTGCACAATCTAGGGATTTCCTACCCTCTTTTAAGAAAGAGATGCCTAAAGTTTCCTGTTCTTTTATTTCCCTATTTTGGAGCTCCATCATCAATTCTTCTATAGAGCCTCCCAAAGATTCAATATTTGTGTTAATGCTAGTGATAAGTAGTTTTTTCTGAAGTTTTATTTCTTCTTTGTCACAGATTTCATCCATGAATTGATCCATAAGTTCTTCAGTCAAAGTTTCTCCTATAAAATTTTCTATTGAGTTGACTTCCTCTTGTATTTTGCAATTATCTGATGGTATTATTTCCTTAGGGGAGTGTTCCTCAACCAAACTCTAATTTGTGTTGTCATCAGTGGTTTCCCGTGAAGGGCTAATATCCTCTTTCTTCGACTGAGAATCTCCCTTAGTTGTTAAAGAGTACTTAAACTCTGGGTTAGTAGGCTTAGGGGTATTAAAAAATATTGGAGTATAAGTTGTATCATGGGGTGAAATGAGGATTATGTCTGAAGAAATTTCCTCCATAGCTAGGTGCCCATTCAAAGTATGTGTGGGGTTATGGATTGGATTCTCATTCTCCTTCAGCCAAGATTCCTCCCTAGATTGATTTACTATATCCAGATTAGAATTGATGTCCCAAGGAAAGGATTTGGATATGGGTAATGCCCTAACAGGGGATACTGCTGCAATTTTAGAGATATCATACAGGGATATCACGCTATCCTTTGTTAATTCATTAATAAGAATTTTCTTTCTCTTGTTTGTTTCTTCTATATCATTGGTTTCATCATCAGAAAGAAGTGAGAAATTAATAGGATTAATTTCCTTAACTGTTGTTAATTTTGGATCTAAATTGTTAGCTGGGTATAGAGCATTACTGGAATTTGGATTTAGCTTTATCTCCTGAATTGGGAAAATAATCTCTTCTGATGTACTTACCTTCAAGGAGTTGTTCTCCTTTCCTTTATCTCAGGATTCTGATAATAAAGATAATGTTTTATGATTAGGCTCAACCTGGCTGATGGATACAAAGTTTTTCTTTGATGGGATATTCTTACTTCCTCTAATCTCCTTTGGTTTATTAGGCAAAGGAGGATCCTACATGAAAAACAAAAGCCTCCTGAGTTCTGGTTAAAGGAAATTTTAGGAAAGGGTTCAGAGGAGGGAGGAACATAGGGAGGGTCACCAATTTCCCCTTCCTCAAGAACTAAGGAAGGATTGATTAAATTAGTTTTATTATAATTTTAAGTCAATGAAAACTTTCCATCGGAATCCTTAACAACTTTATTAATGGTGCTATTTTTTAAAATTGGGGGTGACAATCTTGCCTTATTGCATCTATGATCTTCATCGTTATTCACAAAATCCCCATCTATGATTTTTGGGTGAATGTAGGCTACCCCTGTGTCGCAGTGCACTTTCATAGAATAATTGAGAGAATCATTAAGTTCCATACTTACAATAATAAGTTTTTCTACACAATTATTGTCTAAATCTATAAACCCTACAAATTTCCCTATACCATTACCTATTGCTATAAGAGAATCAACATCTGAAAGTTCAATTGGGAGATTAAAGAGTTTAATTGCTTTTTCAACCATGAAATTCTTCAATTTTAGAGGATCAAAAAAGGGAGACCAATCTAGGGTATGAAAGTCAATATCTCTAAATTTTGGAAGACCTTCTGAGAGAATTTTCCTTTTTAGAGAAATACTGGAGCAATCTATATATAGAAACTTATGTTGGAGTATTGTGATACATACCTTATCATCTAGTTGATTTTTTAACCAAGTCGCTATTTTGTCCTTTGAAGCCCCTGTACTAGTCCATCTACAAAAAAGACCATATTTCGCACACAACCTTTGTATGCTACTTACCGAATCATTTTTAATATCTAATGTTCTCTGGTTAGGGATAATCATCAGAGAAAGATCTACATTCTTGTGTATTTCTATTTTAGTTAGATTTCTTCTGTGGGGAGGGGAGTATACCTTATCAAAAGGAAGGTCAAAGCTTAAATTACCGAGAGAAATAGGTCGGTTAGAATTTTCCCCTGAGCTTTGTTGATGGTCCTTTGGCAAATCATGAAGCAAGGGTCTAGTATTTCGATGATGCAGAGAGGAGTAGATACCGGGCCACTGTGTAATAGATCTTCCTTCTTTAAGGGTTGAAGCCATGGTTGTAGATTTTGGGGTAGGAATTGATAGTGCCACAAATTTATTCGAGGTAACTAAGGAGAAGGAATTACCTAGGGCTTTTTTAGGTTGCCTGCGAGGACCTGAGATATTTTCCCATTCTCCAGTTGATGAAACCTGACAATCAACAAGCCTCCATGTACTATTCTTGAAATTATAATTGAAAGGAGCATATTTCATTTTTGCAAAATTTGCAATCTGTTTGTCCAAAGAAGAGACATCGAGGATTTTCAAATCATAGAAAAAAGCAGAACAAAAAGGCAGAGCCTTTTTTTGATCGTGGGCCAGAGGTATCCTTATTTCTCGTTTAATTTCAATTTGCTATATTTTCAAGTTAAATGATAACTCCATTTCTTTCGATTTTGTCTCCATTTCTTTCGGCTCTCAAGCTTCCCAACGACTAATGTCCATTGATTTTAATAAATTTATTATAGTATATAAGATATTTTAATTAATTATTAAATTATATAATTATAATTTTTTATATAATGATAATTATAGTAATAACTATATTTTTTAATTATAATTATATAGACAATTATTTATTGTAAATTATAATTAATTTAAACTTTAATCTTAATTTTATTTGTAAATATAACAATAGTGCTAATTTTATTTTATTGATATATATTTTTTATTACATATGATTAATATTATTGTATATGTAATATAGTACTATTATATTATACATAAATTATAATTATAATATAATATATTTTAGAATTTATAATAATTATAAATATAATATTATTAATTTAATTTATATTATAATCTATATTATAATAATAATATATATAATAATTTATCTTAGAAGATTATATAATAGAAATATATATTATTTTTATTTAACATTTTCAATTAAGGGCAAAAGTTACATTCTAAAATATATACTATTTAAAATATAACTTTTCATATTAATTAAATTTAAGTTTGTCTTAATAAACTATATTTTGTATAGCACATTTTTTATGCATAAATTTTGCCTAAAATCAAGCAATATGGAAGAGCAATAGAATTCCTAAAATCTCATGTATAAGGGCTCCGATGATTCAGCAATCAAATTATCAATAAATAAGTTTTACATATTACAAACCTAAAAATAATTCAATTTCACTATACAAAATATGAAATATGTAACAAAATAATAAATATCCTAATTTCTAATTGGTCCATACACATTGTTTTAATCCGTGTATAAGACTTCAAATAATTCAGCCAATCAAATTATTAAAAAGTATTTTTTACATGTTATAAACTTAAAAATATTGCATTTATACTATACAAAACATAAAATGTATAACAAAATAATAAATTCAATGACTTATAATTGGTCCATACAAATTGTTTTAATCACTCGTTAAAGCAACAAATCTAAAAGTCATTGCAATAGTACTTGCTTAGCCTACCGGCATAATAAAAGACTACATTCTCAAAATTTGAACTAACAATTAATTTCAAATTAAAAAATAGTTATACACTTCAATCTCTTTTATGAATAATAAGATAATTTTAAAACTTTAAGTAAAATTTAATCTTTTTTATTTCAAATATTTTAAATAACATGAATGTACACAATGTTCCCCATTTATTAAAATGAGTTTTAATATTTTCTGACTATTTTCATTAGATTACGAATCACACAAACCTATAGAGATGTGATAAGTGAACATCTATCATTATAACTTTCGCTTCCCAACATGGTTTTCTTCGATAGTCATGTATGCATGCAAACAAAGAGTTTTTTGGATATGCATTTGGGCATTATTTCATTGTTGGAAAGGAAGACTTTATTCCTTTCATACTTTGAGATATAGGAAAACATTTTGATTTAATGTGAACAAAAAGTATTTCCAGGTCTGATGCAAAACAGAACAAGGGTTGCAGGCAGCGAAATTCCCGCCCAAGACTGGAAAAACAATTTTTATTTTGTTTGATTTATTTACAATAAAGAAAGGCTTGATCTATAAAGTGAACAATTGGAATTGAACATATTGACAAAAGTACAACAATACAAATGGCAGAGAAACCAAAGGTGTAAGGATATTCTAGGATAGAATCCTTATGGTATGTGATTTTCAACATGGCATCAAAGCCAAATTAATTGAACTACCATTTATATCTGAAAGTTAGGATCGGATGGTAACTCCATATGCTAGATTCAAAAAACCAGATCAAGTTAGAGTGAAGATATTAGTCGTTGTCCTTCCCTAACAGAAGCTTGAATTATAAGGAGATTTAGTTTTATGCTTGATGTTTGTGCTCCTTGAATGAAATCTTTGCATAATTTGACCGATAGAGCTCAAACTAAGTAAACACGAGGAGAGCTTCTCTGTTGAGAAATCTCTAGCACTTGCATTTGCATCTGTTGGTGACAATCGGGCCTAAATTAATAGAGTTGCATCCATGGCTGACAATTCCTTTGCTTCCCTTTTTCCTGGGATGCTACAGGTGACAATTGGGCCTGTATGATTAGAGCCCTCCATATCTGATTCTAGTGAAAAGGAACTCCCAATGAAGATAATATTTCCCTTAAGGAAAATCTAATTTTTACTTCTATGGGACAAATATATCATGGAGGATTTTGAGTTTGGCCTGAATGGTTAAGATTGGTTTTTAAATTTCTCCATAATTGTTTTATTCTCAAAGGAATTTATAATTGTAATTGGAGGCATATAAATTTATTAGATTTATCTTAGTTGGGAGAGGAAGAGCGTTTACAATGCTTCCATAGTCTAATATTTTTTATTCAACTCACAGATTTTTTTCTCAAGAAAAAAAGAAATACTGACAAATACAGAAATGGGTGATCGATAGAGGATCATTGTGGCCACCATTCCTGCAGTACCCACAAGGAATTTCTTTTGTGGTTGATCATATAAACAAAATAATAAAACTGTTGCAATGGTTCCATCCACCATGAGCACACCAATAAGCATTCTCACTATTGTTATCTGCCAATCCATTCATGCAAGATCGCACAAGTTTATACACATTCATGCAAGATCACACAAGTTTATACACATTCATGCAAGATCACACAAGTTTATACATTAGGCATATATGATCATGATAAGAAGCACATTTACAAATACTCACCATTGGATCACTTTTAATACATTAGATTTATAATCCATTGTAACACATGAGCTAAATACCCTCATCGCTGTAATCATTTCTTAGTAAATTTTCATTTACTCATATGATTCTCACTACTAATTGGATAAGCAAAATAATAATCAGCTTTACAAGTGGAAAATTTATCGTTCAAATTGTACCTCATCATGGCTTCAATTTATATTACTTCAATCTTCCTATGTACCACTATATAAGTGATATGCCTCGTAGAAATCATTAAATAATCACTGTATGATGGATGGAATGAACATAAACCTTATTTTTAAACCTTTTAACTACAAACTGCAAGCTATCAAAGGGAAAAGATTTATCTTTCATAGAAATTGAAAAAAGAATAATTTAATGTAAGATTTATATTTCTATGACTATGCTTGGGATGTTGGAGAGCTCATCCATTTGACCATCTACCTTCATTTTAGATCATTAATTGGATTAACGTATGTATATGAGCTTATTTTAAGTTGCAAAAGTAGATTTTATTCGGTTTAAATGCAATATAAAATGCACCCAAACAATAAAAATAACTGGCTGATAGACTTACATTCAAGTGGAAGAAATGAATTGGTAAGAGCAATAAAAGTGTCCTTTCAGGTCTCCTTATACTACCCTCCTTTGGGATGAGGTTGGAGCTCCGACGAATCTGTGAACAATTTCTAAGTCAATGCCATGTTTTGATAATGCTGCAGAGTCTATACTCACAGTATCTTCAAATTTTTAAAGCAGAGAAACAACCATAAAATGAGTTACTCATTTGTTTGAAGGAAAAGGCCACAACTTACAACACAAAAGTGAAAATGCCACATATCAAGGACATCCAGAAAATAGCATGTTCCTGTGGTGAAAATCTATGTGCCATAGTTCATTAGTGCCAATCATTTCTCACTTGCATGTGAAAGTAAAAACCCTAAGCGCCATCTATTTTGATTGTTTATGTGCAGACTAGTCACTATAGTGGAAGTAATACAAAAACTAGGTAAATTACCATTCAAAATTCAATAGAAAAATAAGAAAGAAATATCGCATTAGAGAAAGAACACTCTCTAGTATGCATGCAGATAAGCATAGAAATAGTTATTATTACTTATTAAGCACCATCAAATCAGAGAAATAATGATGCTTTATTCAAGTATGAAATTAAACTATTTGGCAATAGCAATTTAGTTAGTGATCTAGCACCCAGACAAGGAAAGAAATATCATGAATATGTCACCCATACAGTAGACCACGTTCATTTGTAGATTCTAAAAATAAACTGCAACAAGAATGGAGCTAATCTTCCAAATATATTCGCTGTTACCATATACCACACCAAACTTAATGGACACCCACATTAATTGAACACATCTCACCTGCATGCAAAAACCCTAAATGCCATCTAGTTTATATTCAACAGTTGCTATATTGAGAGATGATCATTTCTTTATTTGTTGTTTCTTAAGATTCTACTACAGACTTCATATTTTTTCCCAATGAAACTAGGGAAATTGTTTGCTTGTTTTTTGAAAACTATCCAATAAATTTTGAAGAAAAGATGTTTATTGACATGTTCTGTTGTAGTTCCTCTGCACCTACTGCTGAGAAAAATTAAAGCATGATACTAACTTACTGGTAAAGACTCGAAAATTTTCTTAGCAACACCCATAGAGGAAAACCAGGTAACCACTTTCAATGGGGTTGTAGACTTATCTAACATCCATTATCAGCTTGACAAACTCATAAAAAGATTAAAATTAAGAAGAGACCTCAACAATATTGATCATTCCTATAGAAGAAAGAAATTTTACATAGCATTTGGCACAGTATTCATCTCCCACGATTCTCTTTTTGCTTGTCACTACTGTCCCTTCAAACATTTGTAGGAGCCTCTTGAGAAGAGCACTATGAGAGAGTCTTTAGTCTTCGATCTTAAATGTTCACCAATTGCTTGTTCATGCCATCTACATGTTCACATATTGCCTATACATCTTTACATGAGGGGACTATCAACATGTATAGTTGTCAACACACAAAAACCTAGATCGCTATTCTTTTGAGGAAGATAGTTATAACCGTGCTTCTAACAATGTGCAGTCATTGAATCCAGGTCCAAGCCTGCATCTGACATGTCTGGAGCCATCAGATGTTCTGGTGATCTGCAATGAAAGTAATGTGTTCTCTTCTCTCAGAAATTACAATCCCTATTTGTATTTTGCAGGGATGTCAGCAGTACCAATAAGAGCTAGCTAAATTTGCATTCGGTTAACATTTGGCCATGTTTGAATAATCCTCCTTTAACATGGAAATATGTAAGAGAAAATGAAAGATTCTGATTGGTTAGGGAAAATAGTTTTAATCACTGCTTAAACAAAGAGCCCTCGACAATAGTTCTCTGCCATGATGGTAGGAACTAATAAAGTTTCCGCAATGTGAAACCTAATTCGATCAGATTAAGAAATACAACAAAGTAGCTAAATTAAAAAGAGGTGCTGACGAGTAGGATGGGAATGAAAAATTTAATCATTGTAATCACTCTCCCCTTTTGTATTTTCTGATATGCTTTTTGAAAATACAAATTTTTTCTCACTTTCGTTTTGAAAGCAGAAGATGTGTTTAAAAGATTTGAGCCCCTAACCATTTAACATAAAAGGGAAAATAATATAATTTAGATGATAGACAAAGTAATTATCCTCATTGGTGGATTTGATGAAAAAAAATTCATAGATCAACTAATATTCGAAGTTAATCCTTCCTTTCCTATATACCATATAGTAAAATTATAAATCATTTAAATTTATTTGCCTTGTTTAAAAACTTCTAGTTAACTCTTTTTATTTTTATTGAAAAATAATTTAATTTCGTCTCAGAACATTTGTTTCATTTTCTCCTATGTCTACTTTTATTATATCCTAAGCTTGAAGGCAAACCATTTCTGAGTTTGTATTAACAAACTCTACGAAATATCTTCTAAGTTAGCTGCAACACAGAGTAAAATTTCTCTGATGTGAAATGCCATGCGCATCAGTGAGATATAGATGTGATAGAATTGATGGGAGGAAGTTTTGAGGTGCGAAACATTGAAATACTTATCCCTAGTCTAACTCTATTGGGGTTAAGACTAGGAATCAGTAGAATACAATTTGTGGCTTGAAATTAAAATATGTAGGAAAACCTACTTCTATTAGAAGTCAGGATAAGAAAAGGAACTTTGATATTGTATAAGGGATGTAGAGAACTCTCCTTGAGATGGACCTTACTGGAACACCTTCCTTTTTGAAATAAAGATAATATCATGGAATATTAGGGGTATTAAAAATCCTCATAATCACAATCTTTTATCTAATATGATTAGGGATCATAGACCAAATATTTTTCTTGTGCAAGAGACTACAATGCAAATTGATAAACTTATTGGAACTAAATTGGCCTTCTTCAAATATGGTGGTGTTCACTTTTGTGATGTAGATGGAGGCTCTAGAGGTATTTCTACCTTCTATAATTTGAGACAAGTTAAGGTACGATGGTCTTTTCTTCATTGAATCATATTGCTACTCAATTTGAGCATCTTAAAGATGGTTCTTCTTGGATTATTTCAAACATGTATGCCCTAAATGATAAAGTTTCTAGAAAAGCCTTATGGGAATCTCTATGTGGTTTTATAGCTTCTATTCTACCAGATAAATGGTTAGTGATGGGGGATTTCAATACTCAACTTTATAGCTCAGAGAAGAAAGGGAGATCCCCTATTATTGAAGATAGTAGGCAGGATTTGCTTCATCTTTTAAATTATTTGGATCTTTTGGATCCAGATTTACATGGGGCTTTATTCACTTGGTCTAATAGACATAATGGTAAGATCTCATTCAAGTTAAACTAGATCGAGCCTTGATCTACCCTGATTGGATGATTCCCTACTCTTATAGGCTTAAAACTCATCCATGTATTGGTTCTAAACATTTTTGCATTATGTTCATAGCTATCAATGTATGTTAAAAGAAGAATTTTCCCTTTATATTTGAGAAAATGTGGACTCTTAACCTAGACCTCAAAATCAAAATTAAAGAATGGTGGAGTATAGATGTTATAGGCATAGCTATGTATTATGTTCTTAAGAATTTGGCTTCAGGGTGAATGTTGAAAGTTGGGTACCAATTCTGCGGAAGTCCGCTTTAAAAAAAAATTACAATTAGAAACTGGCAACTGATTTTTACGAATCAGGTGCCCATTTAGGTTCGGGATCCTGATCCATATTCAAAAATCGGGAGCTCGTTTCAGATTGGGCACCCAAAGAGAAACGGGCGCCTGATTTTTAAAAATCGGGCGCCCATTTCGCAAGTCTATTCATTTTTTATTTTTAACCATTTTCTTTGTCATTTTCACTATTTCAAGAATGAGATCACGTTTTGCAGAGCTCGGGTGCCCGTTTCAGCTTCTCCTGTCGACCCCCTCTGCCATTTTTTTTGTGTTCTAGGTACGTACTATTGTTTTTTATTACTTTTTTACAAATTTTCTCATAAAAAATTATAGTTTCAAGTTTTTTTTAATTAAAAAATGTAGTTTAATGTTGTTTTCAAAATTATTGTATAAATTTAATTATATTTTATGTTTCAATTAGTTCTTTTTAATTTTAATTTACTTTGTAATTATCGTACCAAAGTAGAAAACTGTTAAAACTTTTAATTTAACCCTAGGTAGTAAGACAAAAATGTAAACCTAGACACAATTAAATTACGAAACCCTAAGTAGAAAACCAAAGAATAAATTTAGACATGTGTAAATAAAATAAGAAACCATAGGTAGAAAAAATAATATTTACCTAAACAAAACTCTCTCTCTGTCTCTCTCTCTCAGGTAAAATGTTTAGATTATTTGTTCTATGTTTTAATTATTTAAGTCATTCTTTGTAAGGTAAAATGTAATTTACAGTATGTTAATTGTAGATTTTCATGTTTTTATATGTACGCAGATTAAAAATATGGATGATTTTAATATTGATGAGCTTATAGGTTAGCATGCACCACCACCACCACCTCCACCTCCACCTCCATCTCCACTTCCCCCTCCCCCTACAGAGTTGAGAAATAATATTAGGAGAAATGTAGAGGCAATAATGAAAGATGTAAATATTATTAGGAATGATCCCCATCCATCGACCCAGCTACTACGCCTTGTAGATACAATGCAAGGCATAGTAGATTTGGTACACACATTAGACTCCAAGATTGATAGTTTCTAGTCATGGAGGGAGAGTATGCGTGGATATTATGCTGACAACCTCTCTTATAAAGAGGTTAATAATTTAAAAATTACAAAAATTGATATGGCACATTATTTTTTGAACCCTAAAATGGGTGAGGAGATACTTGGCAAGAAGCCATGTATTTATATTAGATGGTGTAGACACATTGGTATAGCATAACATTTTTGGGAGCGGTGGTGGATGGTATTTGACCATCCACCACATGCTAATCATGAGGTCCCACTTTATTTTTTGAAAAAAATTATGGGCTGAATTTGAATTGGGTAGGAAACCCAATTATTTTTGACATGAGAGCATTCTGGAGGGTTGGTCAGGGCATGCCACAGGAAACGCCAGGGACCAAATTGAGTGATAGAACTAGAAATCATGTGCCTAATGAGCCCCTTGTTCCTCTTCCTTCTCTTGTCGTTCCTGCACCTTTTCGTCATCGAGCAATGCAGTCATCTCTTAGTTCATTGAGTGCCCTTACGTGCAATTTGTTATAGCACTTGACCCAAGCGAGGGCTGCCCCCATCATAGCACATGTTTGCACTAGTTGTGGGGATATATTTAGGGGTCCCTAGACTGATCTTGTTGCTGCCCATGGTGGATATGCTGATGATGATGGTGGCGCACATGGTGATGTCAAAGATGATATCGCATCATATGTTGATTTTCTCAATGCGGATGATGATCATCTCACATAGGTAAAT
Organism: Chamaecyparis obtusa; assembly: GCA_027943335.1. Classification (NCBI taxonomy): domain Eukaryota; kingdom Viridiplantae; phylum Streptophyta; class Pinopsida; order Cupressales; family Cupressaceae; genus Chamaecyparis; species Chamaecyparis obtusa. Next base: position 813,041 of record BSBK01010255.1, on the reverse strand, counting down.
TTAATTATAATTTATATATAGTACAATATTAAATTTCATATTTATACATTTATGAACCATAACATGTGGATTTTTTGGTGAACAGAGGAGGGCTGACCCTCCATCATTCATTAGTCATTATCATATGACATCGACACCTCAACATGTCGGTGCTCCGTTCACGGTATGCACTTTGATCTTGATACATTTAAACAAACAAAATAAACTTTAATTGATAATGTGTTTGACATATTTCTTGTGATTTTGTAGGGTCTCTCATGTACCAATGAGATTGGTAGTCCTTCATTCTCTGCCCCACCAGTCACCGAAAGTCACCCGCATATACCTTTAGTATGTTTTTTATTCATTAATTTTAAGTGTTTATATCTTACTAATGTTGGAATTAGGAGAGATAGGTACTAAGAGGGGAGGGGTGAATCAGTGCCTTCAAAACTTTACTTGTAAAACTTTTCTGATCTATAACTAAATACTGTGATAACTGATCAAAATAACTTGAATACAATTGTATAAATCAATCATCTAGTTAACTTAAGAAAGTAAA
>BSBK01010255.1:407500-807500 GCA_027943335.1 Chamaecyparis obtusa | reverse complement strand
CATCGGTATCAGGGGCATTGATTTTGTCGGCAAGTGTAGCAAGTTGATCTAAGATGGGAGTATTCTCATCAATATTTGTCTTCAATACTATCTATTGCAGAATATCCCTCACATCATTTAACACTTCTTTATGTTTGTGTTCTTGCCTTAACTTCTCTTGTGCCACTTTCCTTGAACATAATTCCCCATATCTACTTAGTTCCTCGGGGCTTCGGGTTCTCGGGTCACATTCTGGTATAATGATAACTTCATCAATGGTGACCGACCCTTTGGATTTCTTCTTCTTCTTCTTTTGTCCAAGAGGTGACTTCTTCTTACTTATGACAATAGTTTTTTCTTCACTTTTCGGAGCATCTTTCCCAATTGACATTGTATCATCCTTCTTCTGCTCCTCGGTAGATGGTGTGGGAGTCTCGGTTGTAGTGTCAGGTGGGTTCACCTTAGTTGACTTTGTTTCTTCTGGTTCCTTTGTTTCTATAGACTGTGCCTTTGTTTTGTTAGGCTCATTTGTATCTGCAGGTTGCTCAGGTGCTTGTATCTTAGTTGTATCTTTATTTGGCTCAAGATGAGAAGCATTGGGTTGTACTTGTGAAATTATTTCAACTGCCTCTACAAGTACATGTAGTTCACCCGGTAGAGATGTGAACACACTATCAGTGTCTAATGCTTCATCTTTGTATGGTGCAATTGTCACATCTTCATCATCCTCATCATCAAGATCACCGTTAGTGATGTCCTCAATGAGTGCATCGTCATTGGTTTTCTTTTACAAGTGGATCTTTACTTGATCCGGTGCATCCTATGAAATTTTGATCTCTTCCTTTTGTTCGATGATATTAATTACCTCAGTAACTGATATACCGATGTCCTCTATTTTATTTCCTTTGTCATCATCGATGAAAATACCTTTACCTTTTGAATTCTGTCTCTTCTTAAACAGTTTTAGGAATGCTTCCTGTTCAGCTTTCTCTTCTGCTTGCAAAATTGATGTCCATAGAGAATCACATATAACATCCATATCATCCACATTCTCATCCATGATCTGCATAGCTTGATTCTTGACTAGAAATCTAGCTTGATACTCTGTCATGTATTCACTTACAACATCATAGCTAAAGTGTGAGGTTGCATGACTTAGTGATCGTTCTCTTTTCCTTTTCTCTGTATCTAGTGCAATAGCCCATCTCTCACTTATTTTGTCATCAAGTTCCTTCGGCAATTGACATGCAAATTCCATTGGTACTCTCTTGAATTTAATCATCATCTGGATGACAACATGTTCTAGCTTTGTCTTGTCCTCAATTGACATTTTGTCAAATTTGCCTATGCCTGGATCTGTAAGATTGCCATTCTCAATTATATCTTCAATTATTTCTTCTATTGTACTTTCCCTGTTACGAACTAACTTGAATTGATCAGGATCATTTTATGTTTCTGTATCCTCTAGATCTTCCTTATTTCTTATTTATTTCCTCTTTTTCTTCGATGGCTCAACTACTTTCTTGTTCTTTCTCTTAACATATTTCCTTGTCGGTGTAGCTGCTCTTCTTTTTGCTACTTTTACTACTTCTACTTGCTCGGTAGATTGTGTAGTAGTTGATGATTGTGTAGTAGTAGAATGTGTAGCTGCATTTCTTGTTCATCATTGGTGGGAGGAACCAGTGTGTGATCCTTTTCTTTGTCTGACTCGGTCTCCTTGCTATCATAGGGCTTGTTAGCCAACAGTAGCTAACCATCGGTTGCTTCTTTAATTGGTGACTCCTTAGATGAGTCAGATGCATTTCCATATTTTACTGTGAGATCTTTTCTCATTTTCTTTGCCCTTCTAGACATTTTCCCGATCTCTATGTCTATTTTGATTCGAGACTTAGCTTCCTCATATACACCAAACCTACTAGCAGTGATGTCTATCGATAATGCCAGAAATGCATTAATAGATTTCAAAGTGAAATCATGATTCATTTCATATCCCATCGGTGCTAACCATTTTGTTCTCGGTTCTAGTGCCTTTATTATTGAGTGGTTTGTGCTTACTACAAAACATATGTCATCTTCAAATTTGCTCACTAAATCCCTTGGAATTCTACTCCTCTCTTGCATTTTTTCTTGAAATTCTTTAAAATATGCCTTGAATTCCTTATTCAAATTGTCTCCTAGACTTTTCATCATTTCACCGATTTGTGCAGTTATCGGTTTGTTCGATTGCCAGTTTACTTTACCAATACCTGGTACATATTTTTGTAGATAGAAAAATGTAAAGACAAGCAGTGATCCATACTTACATGTATTGGACTTCTTTGCTTTTATTGTCTTCATATTATCATGCAGTTGGTGTAGTAGTAGCTCGGCAAGATCAACCTAGTGATCTTTCTTCACAATTTTATATGCCATGTCCACGGCGCTGCAGGGTACACTATTTGGTCTACTAGATTGAAATATCTTGTACCTGATGACATGAGTTGAAAATTTTACCGCTGGATCTTTGATAGTTGAGATTTTCAGTGCCCTACCATCCCATTGAGCTCCAGTGTTCTTTTCAATGTCGGGACGAGATGAACTTCGAAAGGCTTTAGCTTTGTCAGTTGTAGGGTACCCAGTAACCCTACTGATAATATTCTTCATGACCTCAACAGGTTTATCTAACCAAAATTTTCCATCATGAAATCTTCTTAGCATGATTCTTATCCAGTCATTTTGGAAGGATTGTGGGAAGTATGTAAAACACCGTAACCCTGAATCCTCAATCTTCTTGTATTTAGATTTAATCTTTCCATTCGGTCCATAGACTTGCTGATAATTAGAAATGGTCTCAAAATCACATACTTCTCCAATTTTGTAGTGAATATAGGCCCTAACATCTTTTGTTAAGAAAACCCTATCTGGAATACTAGAAAATGCACCCATATCATCTGTTTGTGCTGTGACCTTGGGATGTGGTTTGAATTTCTCCTTGGCAAAATGTGCCCTAACAATTAATTCTACTTCCTCCTTAATGTTCTACGATTTTCTTGCAGTCGATGTTGATGCCATAAATTGTTTCTAAGGTTTTGGCAAGCAATAGATAATTAGTGTTCGGTAGGCAGATGAACTTACTCGTTATCATCAAAGAATTGTTGTCGGTTTGATCTACAGTAGCTTTGAATCTTTTCTGAAAATCTTTAGCTCAAACTCTTCTCTGTAAAATCTCTATTCTTTAAAGTTGCAATGTAACAATGAACTCTATTTTCATGTATATATAGACTTTTTGATATTCCCGCTCAAACTTTGATGCATTAAATGCGTGACCTAACTTCTGATACGAAACAACTGTTAGCTTAGTTATGTCTACAATTTCTTTTGCTCGGTTAACATAGAATTTCTTCATCAGTTTGCACTGTTGTCGGTTAACCTTGTATAGTGATTACCGACGGGTAACCAACTCATGTTTCTTCTTTTACCGACTATGTGACATTTGTAAACTTATAACACATAAACCATGGTGCATCTTTATTCATGCAGATTTGGTATTTGTACATCATATATAAGGAACTGTATGTAAAATGTGATCATTTAGAATGTCAATTCCATACATACCTTTGTTATCTTAAGTGGAGGTACTGATGTCACGCAATCCACTGGACGAGGTTTCACCGACAGTGTTACTTGACTCAACATTCTCATTAGATGCCTTCTTCCACATTGTGTTCCTTAAATTCATAATATCTGCAATGTTATATCCACTCTCAAATATATGGTTTTCATCAGGTGCTCGGTCTCTACAGTTCTTGCTTACATGACTGACCATATGACAGTGCATACATGCCATTCCTGCATTTGTCCACTTTCTTTATTGTCCAATCTGATTCTTGTTGTAACAGTTTTCTGCAATATGTCCATACCAACCACATACAGTACAATTAGTCCATGTATTATAATCCCAAACATATGAGTTACCTTGTCTCTTTGGTTGATATGGCTTTCGTTGTAGTTTCTCTTTAGGTGTCCAGACTTGTTTCATTTTCACCTTGTAGTCCCTTGTAGTGTGTCCATGCTTATTACAAGCATAGCATATTTTCTCCTCAGTAGTATTATTAGCAATGTCATTCTTCTTAGCTCTGCATTCATAAGCTGGATGTCCAAATTTACCATAGTAATAACAATATCCATTGAATTTAGGAATGACAGGAGGTTTACCTTGTGCTTTACTTCTACACACATTGGATGTATGTCCTAGTTTTCCACAGTGATAACATGTCATCACTTTAGGTTTTTGAATTTGATTTTTGTTGACTTTTTTAGCTTGTTGTGATGATTCTCCTTCACCAGTGTAGCCTATACCAGTTCTACTTCTGAATCTCCTCTGATTAGTCAGGAAATCATCAATATTTTTAGAACTGTCCTCAGCTATTTCATCATTTCATTGTGTTGCTTTTGTATCTTTATTTCATTTCTCAAATTTTCATTATCTTCTCTGAGTATTGCAACATCTTCAAGTCTTCTTGATAATTCTCCATTTACTCAGTTCATTTCTTGATTAACTGTCATCATCTGATTTGATACTTGGAAGTGACGATCAGTGAGTCTCTGTATTTCACTTTCTTTTGCTTGAAGTTGTTCAGTCATCAATCTTCAGTCTTCAATAGCTAGATTCTGATCTTGTTAAGCTTGTCTAGCATTGTTCATGATTTCCACCATTCTCACCATTTGAGATTCATGACTGATTTGAAGTGCTTTCACTTGCTTAGATAGATGCTAATTCTTTTCAGATAACTCAGAGATTATACTTTCGGATCCATTAGAGATGCTTCTAGAGCTTGATCCAATATGATCAAATATTTCATCAATAGGTTCTTCATGATAACTGATTTCATTCAGCTGAATTGCAAGGTTCTTCCTTTCAACCAGTAATTTCTTTAGTTCTTCCTTGGCTTGTTTATATTGTTCCACAAACATCTATATTTGTATCTTCTGATTCTCAATAGTCTTGTCAAGTTTGTATCTTTCCATGACTTAGATCTTTACCCTTCAGTGGTTAGACTGTTCAACAAGAGAACTAAGCTCTGATACCAATTGTTGGAATTATGAGAGATAGGTACTGAGAGGGGAGGGGTGAATCAGTGCCTTCAAAACTTTACTTGTAAAACCTTTCTGATCTATAACTGAATACTATGATAACCGATCAAAATAAATTGAATACAATTGTATAAATCAATCATCTAGTTAACTTAAGAAAGTAAACAACATGAAATCAATATAACAATCACATAACACAACTATTTTGGTAATGCAGAAACCCTTGTAAGAAGGTAAAAACTATGGTGGGGATGACACCCACAAATTCTTCACTACTGCAGACAGAAAAGGTTTGCCTGTTAAGGCTACAAGTTTTGATCACTTGTGGTGATCTTACCCTATTAGGAGTAACATGTTAGATCAGATAGATCTACCTAGTTATAGGATTTAAACAACACTAATGAAGTGTGTACTTGGTTAAGAGAATTACATAAGACTGTTAAGTCTACTCTGTTAAGAGATTTATCAAAAGCTCTATCACAATTGTCAGAAAGTAATAGGCAATTATCTACTAGTTGACAACTCAATTGTCTGAAACAAATCTATAAGTGCTCATCAAAATATCACCTTATCTGTGATGGTTTTCTACTTTGTTCTGCTCAGTAGCCTTCTCTAATTTTGCTCAATCTGATATCCTCTATACTCTATTCTGCTCGGTAAACTGATTGTCTTAAAGTTAGGCAATGTCTTCAAGTGCTCCTTGATTCATATATATTAGTTCACCAACCTCATAAAATGGTGCGAACATACAAAATATATAGTGTTCTATTTTTTCTGCCTTAGCAAAAATTAGGTTACAAGAATAATCATAACCCTAAGATCTACAGTGCAAAATAACCTAGATCAACTATTACAATAAGATAAACATTAGATTTAATGAGTATCTATTTACAATAAATGCTCCTCGATCTTGGTAAACTATTTTACGATCTGTTGTAACCGTTTGCATATAAGAATGTGCCATTTCAGATTACTATGCCATTTTCTGTGATCATCGGTAAACATTGTATAATTTTCTCGGTGTATACTATGATGCTCGGTGTTTACTGACCGTCGGTGTCAGTGTCGGTGTTGTTGGTGCTTGATAAACTATGTGATGTTCGGTGTAAAAGCTTTACCGACTGCTCTGTCTTACTTCTAGTTACCGACCAACTCAATATAAGTAACTGACCGACCTGTTTACTATCCTTTGATACTAATGACAACCTTAAATGCTCAATAGAGATTAACAACTAATTTATGTATAGCTTTGATTCACACTTATTTTTTTACAATTATAGGCTTTGGATTGTCTCATGTTGCACAATCACATTTACATCCTGACTCATCGGTGACATTAGCTACGTGTCACACACAGGTAATGTACATGCTTTTATTCCATAAATCTATAGTCAAATTATATAAACTTTATAATTTATGTATATGTACTATAAGTTTGATTCATGCTTTATATATGTTGTTCAGGTCGACACCACCATGAGTCTTGGCATGGCTACAAGATTAATCCAAATGCAGCCATCAACACTATCATTTGAGGTCATGATTAAAAGTAATTTTTCAATGTCCATTATGTATCTAGATCTTTTACACGTAATTATTAAAAATTTGTACTTAAATGTTTTTACAAGACTTGGTTGCATCCACTTTTGATGTAGCTGAGGGAGGACCTTCATGTCCCACTAAGGGAATTACCGAGCATGCACGCATGGTAAAATATTAAATGTTCAAATTTATATTAATTATTTTTTAAGTAAATTTTTTAATGGTCTTTTTATGACAACTTTTAAAAATTTATAGGAGGATGAGGGTACTCATGACCAGACACAACATGTTGATGCATCACAGTCCTCTTCACGTGGAGTGAAGAGGACTGCAGATCAACTAGATGACTAGAGTTAGATTATACTATTCACATACATTATTTTCACTTTTTATATGATGGACAATTTATGATGGCACATGTTATATATATATATATATATATATATATATATATATATATATATATATATATATATATATATATATATATATATATATATATATATATATATATATATATATATATATATATATATATATATATATATATATATATCTGTGTGTGTGTGTGTGTGTGTTCTCAATCTACTTGTTATCATGTTATTTGGACTTGTGTTATGATGACTTCTTGTCATATTATTTTTACGTGTTGTTAGAGTAGGACTTGCATTACATACTAGTCCACTTGTTATCATATATTTTACTTGGACTTGTTTTTAGAGTAGGACTTTATTTTATGATTGTATATATCATGAGTTAATATGATGGACATTATGATACATGTATTAATCAAGGAATTTTTATGTTATTTATCTTATTCATGGACTTTTAATCATATTTCATGATTTTTTCAAATACTGGTTTGAATTTAGATATATGAGCTTATGTAATTTATGATCATTTTTAATATCAATTGTAATTAAATTTATCAATATCATAAAAAAACCATCTATCTAACAATGAGATCTATTAATTCGTGTGTAATTGAGAAGAACAATATCTAGATACATTACAAGTAATATGAACACTTTGATTAACTATAAACAACTATCTATCTAACACTTTGATAATTAAATATTAAAACCCATCTATAGATAGTTCAATGAGATCTATTAAAAACCATCTATCTCACAATGAGATCTATTAATTTGAACAATGAATATAGATGCACAAATACATCTATCATAATCTATTAAGTGAACATAATCTGACCAATGTGCATAGTTTAATATTTAGAACAAAATTAGGTGAATACAACTATGAGATCTATTAATTTGAACAATGAATATGGATGCACAAATAAATCTATCATAATCTATTAAGTGAACATAATCTGACCAATGTGCATAGTTTAATATTTAGAACAAAATTAGGTGAATACAACTATTAAAAACCATATATCTAATAATGAGATCAGAGTCAAGAATATCCTCATATGGATTTTATAGTGTTTTAATTGGACATAGTTTATTGTAATTAAAAAATATTACAAGTAGGTATTTTAACAATCAAGGATATGTTGATTCGGAGAAAGAAAAAAATAGTAAATCATAATAAATTTGAAAAACATATGGTGCACTAGAGGAGAGAGTCCTCTTCAAGAATATATATTTATTTTTTTGATTGGGATAGATTTGTTATGAAAAATATGTTGTGAGATGAAAACTATTGATTCCAATGAGTTAGAATTTGAATTGTTATAAAAGAGAAAATATAGGTCACAAACAAATTTTTATTTCTTCATGCACTAGCTATATATGTCATCTATGACATATTTTGAAATTAGGGCAAAAAATGTTTATTTACATATAAATTTTTGGTGGGAAGTAGACCCTTAATTTTTAGCATTTTTCAGCAACTGAAAAATCATCTTTACAAATTAAAAAAACATATCAATTCTTCTTTACCGAGCTTCTGTGATGGCTTAATGTGATGATAATAATCATTATGACTATGTATGCACAAAATTTAATAAAGGTTCATAATTTCCCTTTGAGAGATTACGTGTGGAATGGAGGTTGTCTGCATCAACATGTCATTTCGATTACCAAGGACATTAATGGAAAAAATGGCTTAACTTATAATTATTACACCTGGAGATCCATTGGATTTCATTGTATGGGGCTCGTTTCCCCAGAGACCACCCAGCCCATGCCTTTTATGAGCAAAATTCATATTAAATAGTTAATTCAAAAAGCCATATTTTATGCCCTAGCATGCAAAGCTCGACTCTGTAATTTTTAGAAGGCGTCTGTTATGGAAACAAGTCCAGTCGAGATGGGTGGAAAAACTTTGCACATTGAACCTAAAAAAATTGAAGAGTTCACTTCTAATCCTTTGGTTATTCACTACTACAAGGACAGTGGCATTTGGGGTTTTATCGAAAGAATGAAGGGTGACCATGATGAACAAATTTCTAAGCAATTTGTGTCCTCATGGAACTACAGAAAGGTGTCTATTAGGGGCATCCACTTTCAAATAAAAAAAGAACTCATTAGCAAAGAGACGGGGCTCTCGAAGGAGGGGAGGAAATATAGGAAAACTAGTTGAATGCCAAACATGACCAGTCTCAACCAATTCTTCAGGCCTAGAGAAAAGCCTGTTAAAAAGTCTAAGGATTTCAACTGTGAGCTACTCCCCGATTTCTAGCCTAAGGTTTGTCATATTATCTTGAAGTATTTCACTTTAGAGGGAAAACTTACTGTCTTTTACTACTATCATCTATCGTTCCTTAATCATATTAGAAATAGAGATCTTATTTCCATTTTGTTCTACCTCCTCCACTCGTTGGAAAGCAACATCTTGGACATTAAAGAGAACAAAAACCCTGAGAAGCTGATTCCCATCTTGCACCAAGGCCTTTTACTCTATTTGTACAAGTTCCACAAAGCTATTTTCCCCCCACCTCAACCTCCCCTAATTATCACAGATATCACCCCGGATGTTAGTCCTTTAGGAGCTAAATACCCCTCTCAATCCCCCTCCCAGTCCATCTAGGAGACTGACCTTATTCCCCATGATGGCAAGGGTCACAAGAGGTGTGTGAGGAACCCCTTCAAAAGGTCAGAGGAATTAGAGGAGTCCCATGTTTCTGATTCCTCGAAAGAAAAAGATAAGACAGTGGATGATAGCACCCCTAAAGCTAAGAAGAGGCTTAAGAAATTGAAAAGGTTGGGCAGTCAGGTTGGGGTCGGAGGTTGAAATGGGTGGTACTGTTTGGTGCTCCAACATAATTGCTAAAGAAAAATGTAAAAGATGGATCAAGGAAATGACCTCTTAGGATAGGATGCTTTTAGAGGATATGGATGCCACTTGCTCCTTTGGGTCGATTAAGGGCTCCTTGGCAGAGCATTTGAGCTCCTCCAGGTCTGACAACGTTCCTCCTTTGAATCCCCCACCCATGATGAATAAAATCCCTCGCAGCAATACCCTGACCCCGCCCTCTCTCCACACATAGCAGGTCAACTCCCCCCGCACTGAGAATGCTACCATGGCTGTGGCTGGGAATGGCAGGTTCAAAGGATCCCTTAAACATAAATTCAATGAGGTGGACAATGAGATACTTGGTCTCAAGAAGGATATGAAGGAAATCAAGGCCCAAATCATTGAATCCAATAAATTTTCCCTTAAAGTGATGCATGTGTCAGCTGTGACTCTGTGTAATGTGCAAGAGAATATTTTTGGTGGTAAGCTGGAAGCTGGTGAGGACAATAGAGACCTCTTCCTATTTCTGCAGGAAGAATGAGCTGCCACCTTGATGTCCAAGTGGCTGGGTGAGAGGACCTAACTATTGCTAGTGCCATGGTGATTTTGGCATGTTCTGGGCCCTTGGGTCCCATGATTTATTTTGTGTTTTTGTGTTATATGGTTAAATATTTAAGTCTTTGGTTTAGCCCTACGAGGCAATTTACTGTTACTATGTTCAAGGCTTTTTGGTTAAACTACAACATTGGTTCATTCTTTTTGTTAAGGATCTTCAAGTTTGTTTTTGATTGAGGCAGACTAGACATTGTTACTCTATTGATTATCTGTTGTGAAGCTAGTGTTGTTAATGTGCTCTTAGTCTTCCCTATTCCATAGGCCAACACCCTCTTTCTACTTTTTCTATAAAAAACATATCAATTCTTATTCAAAAAAATTATTAAAAATATTAATCATAAACTTCATCCTTTTTATCACATTTAATTAGTTTACATCATCTTCAAATTCTAAACATCAATGTCATTTTTATACTATTGAAGTTGAACAACTTTGATTTTGTTAGCCTTTTCCTTTGTAAAAGGGTGGCATCTTATTGTGCTTTTACCCACTTAAATTACAAAACCAAAATTGGATGAATACAAGAGTGTATTGTACTGCATAAATAGTTCATGTCTATGTTCTTCTAGACATCCTACATCATAAAAATAAATGTTGAAATGTTAGAATTTATACAAGTTCATTTAAAGTCAATTTTAATTTATTTCAAATCTATATATCTCTAAATTATAAATTATATGACACTTGAAAGAAGACATAGATATTTATATATAGAAAAACATATAAAAATAAGACAAATTGAACAAAAACTTACATGTATGAATTTGATTCAACCTAATGTACCATCAACATCCTCTCTTTTCTGTAATGCGTCTATGATTGCCTCATGCTCTTCCATTGAAAGTGTCCATAATATTTTATTAGTAGGTCTCCCTTTGTATCTTCCCAATTTGATATTTGTTGCCACTACCAAATGGGAATAGTGCATAATCTTCTTTTCTGATTGGTAGTCTTCAAAAGCTGGTAAACCATTCCTTCTTGTTAGGTATTTGCGTAGCCATGTACCAACTACCACAATAGACCCAATTAGATATTGAAAATCATCATCATCTACTTGATGACATATCAACTTTTTCTTAGGTTCTACACATTGAGCTAACCAATACTCTATTTGCTCTTCATTATCGTTAGGTGCAACAACAACATACACATGTCCTGCAAAATAAAATTAAGTACATGCATAAATAAAACTTGTTTAAAGGTTTATAATTCAAATATAATCATAAATTATATGACATACACATGTAGCTAATATAATTTAAATTTTTACAATAAATTGAGATTAAATTACTAGGTTGTATGAGGTATGAAACACAATCATAATCTTCTAATGCAAAGGCATGATCTAGGTCTTCATTTATTATATCATCTTCATCTTGTGTTTCACTAGGTGTTAAGTATTTTTGTTGCCATTCTTCAACCCATTCTGTATTCTCGCATTCTTCTCATTCACCCGCAACACAAAATTGACAAAAACATGCAAGCTCCCTAGTCCATATAGTCCAAGTGTTAGAAGTAGAACTCCTAAATGAATTCCATTTAGCTGATCCACTGATTGTATTACAATCATATCTTGAAAGGATATTCTTCTCTTCAACTAGCTAGAAAAAATATCTAATTGTAGAGTTTTGACTTGATCATGTAGACAAACTTGTTTTACACCATTCAACAATTGCACGTGCATCTTTAAATTTTTATTTTTCCTCAAATTTGAGTTTATCTCTACAAAGGGCTTTCTTAACACATGCACCGACACCATCATGTTCTCCCTTCTCATGTCCGGCCTCAAAAAAACTCTAGATATGTTGGATATTTATTTTCTTATGTGTCCTACTCAACCAATAAAACATTTTAGCATTCTTGAATTGCCCTGTGCAATTATCTGACCATATTAGATGTTGTGTTATATGAATTTCTCTCTCCCTTAAATTTTCATAAAAGGTCTTAAAGAAATACTGGACAAACTTTGATGAGTGTAACTTACTATCACTCATATAGAAATGGTACTCTCTCAATATTTTTCGATCCTCTTTTGTACTATCAGGTGCATGCCTATAGACAGTATGAACAAAAATTGTTACTTGCACTGAATTATAATATTGTGGTTGGATCTCATCTTGTGGTGCAAGCGTGTAGTTCAATGCAAAGTCAACTACTAAAAGTATACTACCAATTGGAAATGTATTCTTGCATATGTGAAATTTTCCATCAAGCCATCTAGAATTTTGAGAGTGTTTCACATATTTAGGTACGACCTTACTCTTGAATTCATTCATAAAAGCATGAACACTAAGTTTTTCAGTTATTAGATTGCACCGTTTTTCAACTTTTCCATCCTTCAATGGATACTCAACAATTTTAAATCTTTGTACATCAACTAATTGTTGTCCAAAATCAAATGAAATATTTTCATGCAAACATTCATCTAATAATGTAAGATTGCCACATACATCACATACACCAGAAACACATGCATTCAAAAGATAAAATTGCTCATTAGGTGGGTTACAAAACAAGCTTGATATAAACTCCTTTACAGTTTGAGGTGGTATATTTATACCACATTCATGCAACATTTCATTAGTATGCATAGTAGAACATATAGATCAAAAAATATCATAATGATAATGAAATTGACCATGAGTTTTGCAACAACAGGTGATTATTTCTTTGTTAATCCTTACATACCATGGTTTACATTTTTCAAAAGATCTTTGACTAATACTAATAGTTAACACCTTATCATCCACAAAAAATTTATACAATTCTATTTGAGTCATATCTAAAAGGTGTTTTGGATGTGGATCATGAACTTTTGAACCAAATCTTAATTTAAGAACATCTCTGGCATTAGGGGATACTATTTTATTATCATGCCAAAAATTTTCAATCAAATTTTTGACTTCACTAGTAAGTTTCATGTCAAACCTCGGGAGTCTACCACTGAAGGTCCATAAATGGTTTTCCGGATCACTTTCAAAGTTAACTCTTCTCTTTACAGCTCTTGTTAAAGTTTTACGATGAATATTAAGATATCCACTTATGTTTGAAATCATTCTTTTATCAGTAGTAGTTTTGTTTACTAAAGTTGTTGTTATTGTTCGTCGTGCCACATTTAAAAAACAAAAAAACAAAAGCGGACAAGCCACCATATATATTATTAATAAACTGATTCAAAGGGCTCCCCCGTGGAAGAAGTAGAAAGAAACCCTGGGATCATAGCCCTATACATACAATACTACATAAGAGATTTTTACATATCCAAGACTCTAGAAGAGCCAATGATCCAGTAGAAAAGTAAATACAATTGTATGTCGAGTTCAAAGTTAATCCATCTAATCATGGGAGCAGATATACCATGAACATCATATAAGGGGCTAACAAAATTGAATCTAAATATGACCTTTTACAATTTCCACTACATATGGGTCATATTTGATGATTCACAAAAAATTACCATCTATACAAAAGATAGAATTTGCAAAATTTGCCAAAAATAAACCCCTATTCCTCCATGTCTTCATTACTATCTTTAGAATTACTTTTCTTTTCAATTGTGTCAAAGGCACTAACAACAGTTGATACAACTTGTTTTAGAGACTCATCCTTCTTCTTGGATTTCACATAAATGCCTAACCTCTTCATCACTTTTCACATTTTAGACATTTTAATTAATTGTAACATTAATTGACATTGAAACCCAAATTTCGTATTATAAAAAAATTGTCTAAACAATCTGCTCGCGTGTGTCCTAATCTGTCTCCATGAAACCAAACCATGTAGATTGTCTAGCACATCATTTTTTATTTGAAATTGTTCATTTATTTCATTATCATTTAAAGGAGTTTCTTTCTCAATCGGTGTTTCTATGTCTACATCCACATTGTTGATTTCAACTTGAATTGGTGTTTGATTTTCAGTTTCAATTGGGGTTTGAATTTCATTTCCTTTATCATTATGATTAACATTAATAATATGTGAAATTTTATGTGCAATTAAATTTTTTAATCTATTTTTGGGAATAAAATTTAAATCATTTAAATTGTAACCTGCTTTTTAGCTAGCAATTGATGAACTTCTTTATCAGAATAAGTTACATTTGGATGTGAAGACATACTTGTATCCAATATTGGATTAGAAGATGCACCTGAATTTTCTTCTTCAACCTATGCATCCATTATGGTGTCTTCATTGTCCTCCTCTTCTGAAACAATTGTTGAACACGATACTCCAATATTATTCAGTTTTTGAAGTCTTTCTCTTCTTTACCGTTGTTGTTTTTCCTCCTCTCTATTTGCTACAACCTCCTCAATTGGTAGAACCTTCCTTAGCCTCTTTTTGCATTGGTTTGATCCCATTTTGCACCAAGATTTGACGTCAAATGATTATTTTTGAATGTTAGATCCAAAACAAGACAAAGGAAGAGAACGTTGATCAAAATATTATGTTTTCCTAATATGAATCGTTAAAAAAATGATTGAAAATTCATCAATCATTGAGATCAATCCCACAGTCCTATTTTTTGGTTGCAACGACTCTTTATGAAATGGGCGCCCGTTATTTAAATGAAACAGGCACCCATTTTTTAATTTCACAAAACAGGCGCCCATTTTTTTAGTTTAAAAAAATGGGCGTCCATTTTGTAAAACTATGAGCGGGAATTGTACCCTCTGGCTTGGTTTTTGGTTCAGGATAGGCTTGGTGGGACCAAGCCTATGCTTGGCCCTGCAAAAATATGGCTAAGGCATTACAATATAACATTTCTACCTTGCCATAATTTTTTCGACACCTTCCCGAATGAATTTTTTGATAAAATGAAAACCCATTTTAGCTCTTATTGTGCAGATTATAAAAATATAAATTTTATAGTGATATCATAAATTTTAATATTTTTATAATATTTATTAAGCCAACATGGTACCTAAACGTGAAATACTAAGGTTAACTAAAACTTTAATAACTTTTTTAATTTTATGTTTTTTAAAAAATGAGTTATATGACATCAATCTACATAGAATTTCCTTCAAATTAAAAAAAAATTAAAAAAAAGTGAAGTTATCATCAAATTATGGTGGTCGTACACCAGAGGTTTTGAAAATGTACTTTATAGTCAATTAAAAATTAATTAAAAAAATAATCAATAAAAAAATAAGATAAAATATTCTCATCAATCTTCAGTGTGTTAGGTACTTTTTCCCAAAAGGATTCACAAAAATACATTCATTTACTTCAAAAAAGGGTGGTCGTACATGTGTGAGGTGTGGTCTTGAAACAAACATTTTGAAAAAGTGATTTTTAAACATGCATACTAAAATTCAATTTATACCATGTGGGTATTGAAATAAATTACATATTTGAAAACTAGACTCCGAGCACTAAATTTTATATACTGAAGTTTTTCAAGATTCCTTCTTTAAGTTCCTCAAATTTTGACATCAATTGACATAAATTTTGAAAAATAGAGAAAATACTTCCACTTTTTGGCCAAAAGTGGGACTCAACTTCTTGCATCCACCCTTCAGTAAAATCCAATGTGTTAAGATGGAACAAATCTTTCTTTTCTCATATCTTTAATATAAAGAGTTATTTGAAAAGTGAATTAGATGATATCCAAGCCTGGATTCAATCCTAGGGTGCTTCTAGTGTCCTCATGAATTTAGAAATTTATATTCCATTTAAAATCCATCATATCATTTTGAAAGAAGAAGAGTTCTCGAAGCAAAGATCTAAATCCATTTGGATACAAAGTGGTGGCCAGAATACTTATTTTTTTTTATATGTCCACATCTAGGAATTATGCATCAAATAGAATCCATTGCATCAATTTGAATGGTAGGAGTTTTGATAAAGATGAAGACATCATGTAGGAAAATATTGATTTCTTATCCTTTCTGATTTCAATTGATCATATTTTGGATCTTGATTATCAGCAAATGTATTTAAGGAAGATACCATCTCTTGTCTCAGGAGATGTGAACCATGCTCTTACCTAGATTTCTTTAGGGGAGGAGGTTCCTATTGCAATTTTTTCTTTTGAAGGAAATATAGTACTAGGCCTTAATGTTTTTCCCATATTCTTCTTTCAATTTTATTAGGATATTATGGCTAATGACATTGTTGGGGCTTCTAGAGAATTCTTTAGCTCAAGATCTCTATTGAAAGAACTAAATGTTTTTTTATAATTGTTCTAATTCTAAATAAAGTTGGTGCTAATTCCTCTCAATATTTTTTCCTAATTAGCTTTTGTAATTATCTCTATAAGATCTTTTTGAAGATCCTCGTCATTCATCTTAAGAATATCCTTCCTTAGTTGATCTATGATCAACACAATAAGGTTTTTCCCTGACTGCCAAATCCTAGATTTTTTTGTGCTTGTTCATGAAAACATTCATTCTTTAATGATTAACAAGAAGAAAGGTTTTTTTTCTTATATTGAATCTTCTTAAATCCTATGATTGGGTTAATTGGAATTTTCTTTTCAAAGTCCTCTAACCTTTAGCTTTAGATGTAATTTTATACAATTGATTTCTCAACTAGTGTCTATTATGATATTTAATGTAATTTTTAATGGATCCCCTACCCATTCTTTTACTACTTCCAGGGGTATTAGGTAGGGGCATCCCATTTCCCCTTTTCTTTTTATCCTCATGGTATAGGCATGGTAGAGTCTTTGGGAATATTTATTCAAAAGAAAGTGAGATTGGGTAGACTTAAAGGGCTTACCCCTTCTTCAACAATACAAGTTTTTTCTCTTCAATAATTTGTTAATGATACCATTTTGTTAGGGATGGTTCTATTTCTAAATTAAATAATCTCAATAGCATTCATAATAAATATGAACAAGCTTTTGGTCAAAAAATTACTCTCCCTAAAAGCTCTATTTTCTCTTTTAATATACTTTGGAAAGAAGGAAGACTAGAATTGTGGCCATTCTTGGATGCCATATTTCAAAACTTCCTTCCACCTACCTTGGCTTATTACTCTATTCAAATTTTTTCATGTATTCATTTTGGAAAAGTATTATTGATATATTTTAGTCTAAATGAGTGGGTTAAAAAGGAGCTTTGTTAATCCAAGCGGGCAAATTACAACTAATTAATGCTTCTCTACATAATTTATTGGTCTATGCTGAGTGTATTTCACGTTCCAAAGAAATTTCTTGTAAAGATGGAATAAATTTAGAGAAAATTTATGTGGAATGGATCAAAATCCAAGAATAGAATGCATCTTGTTGTCTATGACCAAGTTTTTATTCCCAATAAATTTGGGGGCTTGTAAATTCGGAAGATTAACGAATTTAACAAAGCTCTACTAGACAAACAACTCTTGAGGAGCATGGAGGAAAATAATGAATGTACTGGTATTGTAAACACTAAATACATTTTTTCTTATAAGCATTTTTGGGCTTTTTGACATATGGCTTCATTCTCTGTCCTTTGGAACTTCATATCCATTTCTGAATCCATTACTGTAAGGGGTCTCAGATAGTCTCTCAGAGATGGACATAAGATCCTCTTTTGGGATCACTGGTGGATTAGGCATTATCTCATCTATCTCTCTCATTGGGTTGGACAATTTAATGATCTTTTCATTCAATGGTTTGGTTGTTGGGTTGTTGATTATATTCAAAATTCCAAATGGGTAGACCTCACTTCATTAGACCCTACTCCATCTCTCCTCTAGGAGATCTTATAAAAAAAATCATATCCCAATGGTTTAGATTGAAGACTTCACTATTCGAGCTAGCTTTTCAAATGGTTCCTTCTCAATCTCTAATGCCTTCAAGTTGAAAAATGAGGTTTTCTCCCCTCAATTCTTCTAGAATTTAGTTTGGAATCCTTATCTGATCCCAAAAGTTAATATTTTATTTTGGTTCCAGGCTCAAAATAGAGTTCTCACAATTTATAATATTTTTAAGGGAGGTTTTTCCATCAATAATAGGTGTTTTTTATACAAAGAGGCTACAAGAGAATCCTTTCACATTATCTTTGGATGTTCTTATTCTAGTGCTATTTGGGCCCATTTTTTAAATTATGGTTAGTCTCTTGGATCTTCCCTTCTACATTTTTGGATTGTTGGCTTCATTGGGTTGTGTATGCACCCAAAAATGGTCGCCTAGACTTTGGGCCCCCTTTATTTAATTTATCAACCCTGAATCAATATTTTCAATAATCAATATTTTCAACACTATCAATTTCTTGATCAAATTTTAATTTCGATCATGTACTGGATTTTTATCCTATGGGCTAATCATTTATCCTAAGTCTTTATTTGATTAAAAGGAATATTTTCTCCCCTTTTGATTAAATAAAAAGCCCCCACTTTTCTTCTTATCCTAAGTTGCACAAATAAAGTATTATTCTTATTTTATAAAAAGGAGAAAAACACTTTTTGTCTCATATGGACATAAAGTCAACTCCTATTTTCCTATTGGAGGATACTTGTGCACATGGATTGCTCCTCTTTCAAGCTCCACCACTGATTAAGACTTTTTGCCTCTTAATCTCAATGGTCCATTTCACCTCATTTCTTATAAAAGGAAAGCTCTCTCCTTCATTTGCAGAGATCACATTTTATGCTAACCTTATGCTGCAGGAATCCTTGAAGACTTTGAAGCTTTTTAGAGATCATTGTTGCATCTTACTTTAGATTTCTTCATTTGCTTCATAGTTTAGTTTACATTCTTGCATAAGTAGTTTCATTTTTCATGGCTTTCATAGTTTAGATTTCCTTTTATGCAATAACATAACCTCACATAGCTTAATAGGAAGGATTTGTAACACTTGTTCTTTCCATTTCATAGCTTAGTTGCATTGCATTTTCATTTCCATAGACTAGTTTGCATTGCATTGCATTTTCATAGTGATTCTTGAGGATATTGGCACTCTTGCCCTTGTCCTCATTTGAATCTCTTGTTGTGTGGTTGACTAGCAAGGTCACAAGCTTATAGCTCTAGCTGAGAGCAAATACACCATAGTCCCTTGCAACTCCATGCATAGAGAGCTATGAGCCGCTTTGTGAGGCCTCATTCTTGAGAAACCTTGCACGTAATGGTTCATAGAAGTGCACCATTTTAGTGTGTACATTTCTGGTGCCCACCGTGGGGCCAAGTAGACTAGCTTTGTCCCTTCTTTTTCTGCATTTTCATCATTTTCCATCAATTTTTTAGCAAGTTTTTAGCTTAATTTTTAGTCTTTGTTTTTTTTTCTCATACTATCATACGATACTTTCCTGAAGTATCACGTGATACTTCTCTGTATGCACGTGCGATACTTCGCCTGGTAGAAGTATCGCCTAGATATTGTGAAGTCTATCACCTGGTGTCAGGCGAAGTATCGCCTGGCATAAGGTGAAATATCGCGCGGACTAAAAAGTATCACCTAGTATAGCGTGAAGTATCACGCGATTTTGGTGTCTGTACCTAACAGTGAGCTATTTTAGAGTTGTTTTATCTATCTTGGAAGTTTTGGGTTCTCTGCTAACTTTTTGAAATTTTTTGAAAATTCTAGCATTTTCAAATCCGTGCCTTTGGAAAATGGGTGCCCATTTTTGAGAAATTTTTGCAAATGGTATTGAAAATTGAAGTATGATATATCGTTGGAAAGGTCTTTCCGAGCCTAATCCAACCATGATGGTTTCATTTTCAGATTTTGTCATTTGATCAATTATTTTGTAGATTATCTAATGTTTCATGTGCTAACCATTGTTAGATTTTGGATTTTGCTAACCTTGTTGGTCTAACAAGTTGTGGTTGTAGGTGCCTCTTGCTTGAATATTTTGTCAAAATCGCATGTCAAAGAGGGCTACTAACATTTTTGCAGGGCTGCCCAAGCATAAAAAACAAAAAAAAAATCTTGCTTGTTTATTTTCTTTTCTTTTAAGTGTGGCAAAAACTAGTTGTTTCATTTATTAGGCACTTAATACCTTGTTGTAGGAATTTTGAGGTGGTAGGAGAGTATGCTCTTCACCCTTGTGGTGAAACAGAAATCTTGACCCATCTTTGAATTTTGAAAACAAGAGGGTAAATGAACTTTGCTTGGTGTGTTTGGGAGAGATTCTTGAGATAGGGGAGTATGCTCTTCACCCTTGTGGTGAACCAAAAACCTTGAACCTCAAGAATTGATCCACTTTTTGTTTAGATTTAGAATCCTTTAGCGGGCCTGCTCTTGAGCAATCAAGAGGAATGACCCAAGTGGGGACAAGCTAATACTGAGCTATTCCAACCCACTATAATCTCAAGGCTATCGAGGACACAAAACCTTGGTAGACATAGCACTTGTCTTCGCTTGATGTGAGTAACTTGTGGGATTGTGACCATGAGGAAAATGTCAAGCAAGAATGCTTAAGGTACTCTTGAGGTCGCGAGGTCCTAGTCCTTTATGAGGAGCAAGAGGAGTGCTATGAATGGAAGCCCTTACTAAGAACCATTAGATAGAGGCCACCTTATTTTAGCTGCTTAGCTTCTTGGTGCAAAGATTGATCCAAGTGGACTTACCCGGATCATCCCAAGACACTCACCATATTTGTTCCTTTGGTTGTGTTTTTGACACTTCCATGACAATGCCAATATCTCTTGTGGGCAACCACTTGGTGTGAGGCAAGGGAGAATCAAGTTGTGGGCCAAGTTGCTAAGTATTGAGCCTTGACCTTTTAGGATAGATATTGCTTGAAGTGTTTTCGATTGTGTGATACCAGTGTGAATGTTCTCAACATATAGACAATCGGTAACTTCCATAGGGTGCAATTTTATTTTTGATATCACAAGTGCTTGTCTTGGCAAGGTTGCTTTTGCCCTTGTTTCAAGTGTTTGAAGACATGTTTGATCCCCTATTGTTTGCAAACCTATCCAATTGCTATTGAATTTGTGATTGAAATCAGACATTTTCACCCTCACATTCAGAAACTTGAAATTAGACCTTAAAAACTCAAAATTTTGTACAAATTGGTCAAGATCAACATCAGTATCACATTAGCCAAAGAGAAATATCACATTAGAAGGTTGTTCTTGGTGAGAAAGTTTATCTCTAGAATTGTGAGCTACATTCTCGGGAAATTCTCGTACTCTTATTGTCCAAATAATTTTCATTTAATCTCAATTTCAATTATATTTTTTCTTAGCCCAACCTCCTGGTTCAAAAGTGCAAGGGTAGTCACCCTTTGATTTGAAGCACCTCTTTGACAATGTTGGTAAAGCCCCTTCTTCTATCTTTTCATTTCTCTTTGGACAATAGAGAACTTTGATTATCCTAGTTTGGTGTTGACACTTTGTGAGGTCATCCTATTACCAAGGGTCTTCTATTTTCAGTCTTCCTTGGTCAGTCCAGATCTTAGATCCTAGGTGTTGTCATGTTGCTCAACATCTCAATGAACGTTATGGTATCAATTGCACAAGATGGCTCTTAGTCTTCTTCTTTCTTCTCCATTTCCCATGTTCTTCTAAAGTCTTCTATTCCCATGGGAAATTATTCTTCTTCTTCTTGATTCTTTTCCTCTTACTATCTAGTCTACCTTCTTCTATTCATTTCTTCCATGCTTGATTCCTCCTCTTCTATAACCATGAATCTTGACTATCTGGTTTTGGAACCTTTATTAAGAATAGATGATCTTGAGCTCATTGAAATATTCAAAAAGTGTTGTTCCTCCAAAATTCTTATGAGTGATGAATTTATAGCAAAAATAAAAGAAAAGATGATTAAATCAGATGCCTTTTCTAGAATCATAAACATGATCATATCACGATCTTCTTCTTCCAAACATTCTTCATCATCTAAATCTTCTCAATCTTCTTCACCTTCCAAGTCTTATCATGACTCTTCCAGACATCATTCTCATTCTTCATCTTCTAAGTCTTATCATGATTCTTCTAAACACTATTCACATTCTTCATCTTCCAAATCTTATCATGACTCTTCTAAACATTATTCACATTCTTCATTGTCCAAGTCTTCTTCTTCCACTAATTCTTCAATTTCCTCTTCTTCACAATCTCATTCTTCTTCTACTTCTTCAAAGAGTCTTACTTCTCTTCAGAAGACATACCATAATGAGCAACGTGATAGTCCTTATGATGTCTCTTCCACAAAGAGTGACACACCCACCTATGATGACTATGATGACTATGATGATGGACAATTTAGCCATACCTATGATGCTTCTATTCCTAAGAGTCCTCCTCGTCGTGTGCTTAGGCTTACTAAAGGGTCATCTTATTGGGTAGATTGCGATGGGGATCCATATGATTCTGATTTTGAGAGGAATTATGATATTTGTTGTGAACAATATGATACATCTGCTTCTATTGAGGAAGAGAAAGCTTTTCGTGCTGATTATAAACGTAGATACTATGAGCATCTCTCCTCTAAAAACTCTCATGCTGAAAATAAAGATCTCACTCTCAAGCAAAATCATGTTAATGTTGAACCTTTGTCTTGTGATGGTTCCCTTCCATCCTCTACTTCCTCCAATACCCACACACTTCCTAAAGCTTCTGAGTCTTCCAAATCTTTCATAAATCCTTCATCCAACAAAGATCCTAAGGCTTTCCATGCGGTTCCCTATAGTTATTCTCAAGGGCTACCTCTTAAAGAAACTCAAGCTAACTTTCACTTGGCTTCAAATACTTTCAATAATGCTAAACCTAAAGAGCCTAAGTCTTTATACACTATAACGCCTACTTCAGCTAGCCCTTCACCATCTCTTCTAAAGTCTTCCATACAATTCCAACATGCTTCCTTGTCCTTAGAAGTGGCTCCATGTTAAGAGGACCCTAAAAATGATAACGAAAAAAATATAAATAAAGATCAAGATCAGGAACCCTCCATATCATCCAATTCTCTTCATGATGTATCTTCTCCATTTCATGGTTCTTTCGATCCTTTACACCCTTCCTCATTCATTCCACCATGTCTTAATTCTTCCTCTAAGCAAGATCAAGCTACTACTTACACCGTTGAGCTTATTGCTAATCAAAATAACCTTACTACACTTGCATTTTCCAAAGATGATACTTCCATTAAGGTTACTAAAAATGGTGTTGTTACTTCCAATGTTGAGCCTATTGAAAATCAAGAAAAAAATGATGCGCTTATGCTATCCAAAGATCCTTGTCAAGATCAAAGTATTCCATCTTCTTGTTCTACCACTCCATGTTCATTTCCACTTTCTTCTCTTCCTAAGTCTTTGCAAGCTTTGAATGATCTTATCAAAGAAGTTGCTCCTATTCAAGATGTGCATGATCCAATTGAAAACTCTAATTCTCACTCTAGAGATGCTGATATCCCCAGTTGTCATATAGATGCTAATGAACTTATTGATTATCCTTTTGCATCTTCCACATCTATCCTTGGACCTCCTCCACCAATACTAAGAGCTTCATGTCTTCCTTCCATCTTAGGTCCTTATGTCCCTTCACTTTCCCCTCTTAATTGTCCTAATTCATCATCCATCTTGGGTCCTTACATCCCTCCATCTCCTATCTTTCCTCAAGATCAACATAGATGCATACCCTTGAATCATTTTCATCTATCCACCCATCTAAACCAGTCGTATTTCCCTTCTTCCACAAGTCCCAAGTCTTTTGGAAGTAACTTGAATGGTCAATCTAAGAAAAAGAAGCAATACAAGAATCCATCAAAAAAAGATGATCACCATGTCTCCTCTAATCGACATGGGGGCATAAAGTCAAAATAGATATCTAAGAAGAAAACTACAAGACAAGTATGGGTTCCAAAATCCACCATTGAAGATATTCTCTCTAAATCATCAAAAGGAAATAAAAATCCTAAGGCTATATGGATTCCAAAATCTCTCTTGAAAGAGTCTAATATTGAACAACAAGTGAAGTTGACATTCAAGCTTCCAAAGGCTTCCACTTCATCTTTTTTCAAAAACATTCTTCCATTCCATATGCTTGAACCACAACCTCTGCTACACATTTGCCATATTCCTTCTCGTATTCCTCCATTCACATTTGAGAATTATAACAAGCACACCAATCCTCTTTTCGAGGAGTTAGATAGCAATAATGAACCAAAATATGGTTCACATTTGGACTAGAATATGGTTTACGTTTCCTCCATTTTCTCGACACCCTTCAAGGTGTGTATTGACGTTGATCTTGTCTTCCTTTCCATCTACCCTTTCACAATCCTTTCATTCATTATCCTTCTACCTTCTATCATTTTTCCTCATTTGCCTATTCCTCATGCGTCTTCCTTTCCCCTTCAGCATCTTTGAGCATATAATTTTGGATCCTTGGCATATCATGGTTTATCCTTTCAAGGAGCATTATCTAAAAAGCTTGCCTTCTTCCAAAAAAATAGAAAAATAAAAAAATTTAAAAAATAGCAAAAAATTGAAAAAAATTGAAAGTGTGCCATGGTGAAAACTTGGAAACAGGCACCTTGGTAGCAAAAGTAAAGAGAAATAAATTTGTCCTATGGTGAAAACCACTGCCTTGTGGCGCCTAGGATAAGTATCGTGATGAAAACCTGGCAATCAGGCATCATGCGTAGTTCTTCTACATATTTCATCCATTCCATTCCATCTTTGATCTTGACAATGTTGACCTATACATGAACATTTGGCTATCTTTTGAGCTATCTTACGATGATCTTGCTTTCATTCCTTTCATGTTTAACCTTCATTTTCATTTTCCTCCATTCATTCTAGCCTTTTGCTATCCTTTTCCCCTTTGGTCTTGATCTAATAAAAAAGAGAAAAACATGATGCTACGAAGTCTCTTGACATGTCTACTCCTTTGGACTGCATCCTTTCGTGCTCTTACAATGCTCTTTTGCGACTTATCCTATGCTAGCCTCTCATTGCTTGTCCAAATGCGCTTTACATGAAATTTTTTTCCCTAGCTTGGGTACTCTTGAGGAGTTTGCCTTTGAGGATGTCTTCCCTTCACTCTCCTTCATTCTCATGTCTTCCATCTCTTCCACCAGCGTGCTAACCCCTCTTGTTCCCCACATTGCTAGATTTTGGAACTACACGATGTGATCTTGCTTAAAGAGTTTGATGCTCATTTTGTCTGGGGGCATCCTCTGTACATATTTATGGATCCTGAAAAATACCAAAAAAATTGATATATGATGCTGAAAAAATCCTAAAAAGTATAAACAGTCCTGAAAAAATACAAAAAATCAAAAGTTCAAAAATTCAAAAAAAATAGAAAAAGTGCCTTGGTGAAAACCTGGAAACAGGCTCCTTGGTAGCAAAAATCCAAAAAAATGAAAAAAGAGAAAAATTGCAATAAAAATCCAAGTGGTGAAAACCTGGAAACAGGCGCTACTTGAGGCCTTTGCACCCCTATTTGTTAGCACGCATCCTCGACACTTAGCCACTTTCCATCATGCCTTGACCTTATTTGACTTGGTCTAGAATTGGTCTTTAGCTTTGTCTAGGGGGCATACCTATTAGCATAGGTCCTTTAGGTGCATTTGTCTCTTGGGGCATTTCACAACAGGTGTTTTTCAACACCACCCCAGATAGTGTTTTTCAACACTACCCTTGCGTCGAGTGTTTCTTAACACTTATCAAATGTCTTTCCCAATAGTCTAAGTATGATGCGATATTTCTCATTAGCAGATGTGATAACCAGAGTTTGACTCTATGACCAACACACACGCACTTAAACAATCAACTCGCTTGAGATATGTTGACTTTATTTTTCTTTGTGTGCTATCTATGAGGATTTCTTTAATGAGTGGTCTCTCCCTGAGAAATTTTCAATGATGCATAGCTAGAAGACTAAGGGTATGAGAACATGTTTTATTTCTTTATCTGCTTGTGGGTATATTTTGTTGATCCTAACTGTCATGAGCATTTATGCTAGTCTTACTTGACACTATGGATTGACAAGGTATTATCCTTGACTATTTTTGCGAGTGCATGCTTCTAGTTATCCTGGCTTTCATGTGTCTTGATACAAGCATAGTCTCGCCATATCAAACTTAGGTAATCTCATTGCATTAGTCATCTTGACCTCCATGTCTTTGATGCCTAGGTGGGATTTTCACATTTCTATCTGATAAAGATCATATTCATATCCACATAGTTATGCTAGTGTGCATTGTATGATCTTATGACGCTACCAATAACGCTCGATGATGATAATTAGATGTCTATAGGCATTGTGACCTTGCAAGTCAACCACTTTTCATAGTAGCTTACATTTTTATGTTCATGATAGTTTAGTTTTTGCATTTTGCATATGGAGAGAGCGTTCTTTTTTTATCATTTACAGACTACTTGGTCAACTGTACTCATTTTTTGATTCTTCTTGATCATATCTTTCATTTCTGGTCTTTCATATCACATCATTTTCTATCCATTTTCACACTCAAAATTGAAATCCGAGTCGCGTTTCCAAATTTTCTCTTTCTTCTGTGCAGTTGACTGACCTTTTGAGGCATAATTTTTTGATCTTTGATGGAATTTCTTCCTTTTCATGTCTTTCAAATTTTCTAGTCTTTCATTCGAGCTATTTCTAGTCTTCTATTTCTATTCTTCTGCTTCCTCACTGGGGCATGTTTCATTGCCTAATGGTTAACCTATTGACCCTTACATTAGATTGTGATTTTATGATGATTTGATCAAATCTTTATCAATCTGCTGTCTCTCCTCTACCTGATTTCGATTTCGATTCCGAGGGGGCAGTATTTATGGGATTCTCATCCCTGATTCCTTGATTTTCCTGATTCAGACATCTTTTGTGAGCTTTTGCTCAAAATTTGAGATTCTTATCTCTTACTTTAAATTTGATCCCGAATCGACCTCATGTTCAAAGGACTTTGTTCATGCTTTGTCCGGATATGATCCTGAATCGACCTCATATTTGAGTTGTTTTGTGATCCCAGATCGATCTCACATTTCAATTCTTCTTTGACTGCATGTGTTCCCAAATCGATCACACATTAGTCAAAGAGGGGCAAATGTATGCACCCAAAAATGGTCGCCTAGACTTTGGGCCCCCTTTATTTAATTTATCAACCCTGAATCAATATTTTCAATAATCAATATTTTCAACACTATCAATTTCTTGATCAAATTTTAATTTCGATCATGTATTGGATTTTTATCCTATGGGCTAATCATTTATCCTAAGTCTTTATTTGATTAAAAGGAATATTTTCTCCCCTTTTGATTAAATAAAAAGCCCCCACTTTTCTTCTTATCCTAAGTTAAACAAATAAAGTATTATTCTTATTTTATAAAAAGGAGAAAAACACTTTTTGTCTCATATGGACATAAAGTCAACTCCTATTTTCCTATTGGAGGATACTTGTGCACATGGATTGCTCCTCTTTCAAGCTCCACCGCTGATTAAGACTTTTTGCCTCTTAATCTCAATGGTCCATTTCACCTCATTTCTTATAAAAGGAAAGCTCTCTCCTTCATTTGTAGAGATCACGTTTTATGCTAACCTTATGCTGCAGGAATCCTTGAAGACTTTGAAGCTTTTTAGAGATCATTGTTGCATCTTACTTTAGATTTCTTCATTTGCTTCATAGTTTAGTTTACATTCTTGCATAAGTAGTTTTATTTTTCATGGCTTTCATAGCTTATATTTCCTTTTATGCAATAACATAACCTCACATAGCTTAATAGGAAGGATTTGTAACACTTGTTCTTTCCATTTCATAGCTTAGTTGCATTGCATTTTCATTTCCATAGACTAGTTTGCATTGCATTGCATTTTCATAGTGATTCTTGAGGATGTTGGCACTCTTGCCCTTGTCCTCATTTGAATCTCTCATTGTGTGGTTGAGTAGCAAGGTCACAAGCTTATAGCTCTAGCTGAGAGCAAATACACCATAGTCCCTTGCAACTCCATGCATAGAGAGCTATGAGCCGCTTTGTGAGGCCTCATTCTTGAGCAACCTTGCATGTAATGGTTCATAGAAGTGCACCATTTTAGTGTGTACAGGTTGTTCCATCCTTAAACCCTTCCTTATGCCTCTTATGGTCCCTCATCATGCCCCATTTAGCATGGGGAGTTTGGAAAGAGAGGAACAATTGGATCTTTGGGGATTTTTCTTTTCCTACTAATGTCTTTACCATCAAAATTTATCTAGCTATTAAGGAATATTTTTTGGTGGCTTGTAATAAAAACATGGAAACTTGTTAGAATAACTGAGAGGGGGGTGAATCAGTTAGATCAATTATCCAATAGTGCCAATTACAAAGTGTATCACTTTAAACAAATTCAACAAATTTCTGCAGCTCGGTAACATAAGATACTAAACTGTCTACCGATTACCAGTTAATTAATCATAGTGATTACCGACCAAATCAACTATGCAATATTGAAAGTATGACAAAAAATCAATCATCACATAAACACATAACACAAATATTTAACGTGGAAACCCTATTAAGGGAAAAACCACCTATGACTGGTAACCCAAAATACTTTTCACTCTTCTGAAGTGAGCTCGGTGAAGAGCCAACCCTGTTAAAGGTTACAAACACACTATTATGTGTGACCTTGCTAGAGGATTTAAGACTAACAATTATCATTCAATGAACATTCACTATGGGGTCGATAGGATAACACTGTACATTCATTGAATGACATGGGGTATATCATAAGACGGTTAAGTCCACTCAGTTAAGATATTTTTCAGTATCAATGGTTAAACTGAAATAGTAATTGATTTGATTAAAATACAACTCAAATTGTAGATGTTTAGATCTATTCTAATCCCATAAAAATCCTCTAATCAATATATCAATTCACTTCCTCAACTTACTATCACTCGGTGAAAACTCTCTAACGCTCGGTGTTGTTCTATAGTTCCATTCTCCTTCAACCAGTCTGATTAGGTATGCATGAAACTGTATTCACATGAAATCTCTGCAGTCTTCTATCCACCAACATGTTTCAATAAAGAAACTCATATCTCTTATATAGACAGATAAACCATTTTCATATCAACCATCAGATTTTGCCGCTTAATCTCCTTCATTGATTTTGCCTATTAAACTTTCTTAGGTAGTTGTGTTAGAAACATGTTTCAATTCCATCCCTTATATCTTCTCTAAATTTTATCAGTCGTGGATCTTGTAACAAACTTTATCCTCAATCTCGAAATCATAACACTTTACCGCTCATCAATTTCTATTGGCTAAACTTAAGTATTAAATACTTTCATCCATACTCAGTTAATGAAGAAATGCGTCGGTGAATACAAGCTCAGTTAATACTATCACTCGATATGCACTACACTAGCTTGGTGTATACTGAAGTGCTTCATTTACCGACCACACTGCTTTGTTAAGTTATGCTTCCAACTCCATAAAAGATTAATGCAACATAATCAAGTCAACCATATGAAGTCATAGACTCATCAATAAGTTACCAAAAGTATTCCTTATCCTCATCTATCATATCCATCTTCCTCCATGTAGATATCTTAGTTCTTAATCTTTTTTGTCCTCTTTATAGATGTTTAGATATTTGTAATTATCATGATAAGTACTGTCAAAACTAGTTGACATCAATGACAACAAAATGAATGATTTAATTATCTTACATATCATTTTAGTACTCGGTGATCTCTAAGCACTAATCTTCAAGTCATTCAGGTATTCAATTAGTTGTAGTTCATCAATCTCTCCCTTTGGCATTGATGACAACTCAAGCAATATGAAATATACCATACACATACCAAACATGTATTATACAACTATGTAAGCAAATATTGTAGCTCAGAAAGCTCTTCCTAGCTTTGATATTTAATATGTTTAATCACTGTGTTACATGACAACATTGCAAGTGCAGAATTTCCTCTGTAGATTTGATCTTTTCAACTCTCAAATTCCTTCTGTTCTCAGCAAAAAATATTCAAAAATCTCCTTGACTTTCTCATATTATCTATCCCTTAAATAGATGTTCTAGTGATCTCTTGGTTTGTCATATTTTTTATCTCTCCCTTTGACAACAATGCCAAAGAAAAACATAAAACATACAACTCTGCAATAGCCAAGTGACTCTCTGTTGTTTGGCATAGACAGTGTATCTTGGTATACTGATATGCAAATCTCTGTTCTAGTTTCTCAAATCTTTCACAACCTTAGACATAATCTAAAGTGTGAGCTATGTTGCATCAACATGAATGATCTTCTAATAAGATTAGGCTGATGCAACCTCTAGATCACATTAGTGACTGGTAGATAGGGGACGAACCCCAAGTCTAGTCCTCAAGTATTCAAAAGTGTCCTTTGGTAGAGGCTTGGTAAAAATATCAGCAAGTTGCTCTTTTGATGTAACATATTCTAGTTTGACTTCCTTCTCCTGCACTTGTTCTCTTAAGTAGTGATACTTAATAGAAATATGCTTGGTCTTTGAGTGCATTACATGATTCTTAGAAATATTTATTGCACTAGTGTTGTCACAATATATAATCACCGGCTTAGTGATTGCCTCATTCATCCCTTCCAACACTTGTTTGATATAAGAAATGTTTGAACAGTTTGTAGCAGTAGCAACATATTCTACTTTGGCAGTAGATTGTGAAATACAAGGTTGTTTCTTACTTGTCCAAGTAACAAGTCTTTCACCAAAGAAAAATGCTTCTCCAATTGTACTATTTCTATCATCTATATTTCCAACCCAATCTACATTGGTGTAGATTCTTAGTTAAAACTTTCCTTCCTTAGGATACCATAATCCATATTCCTCTATTTTCTTCAGGTATCTCAAGATTCTTTTTATTGCAACCATATGTGAATCCTTTGGATTGGTAGAAAATCTAGCAACAATCCCCACTGCATGTGCAATATTTGGCCTATTGTGTACTACATACATCAATTTACCAATCATAGATTGGTACAATGTCTAGTTTACCTCTGTAGATTCATCATCTTTAGTCAGTTTGCAACCTGTGACCATTGGTGTTCCAACTGGTTTAGCATCATCCATGCCAAATGTTCTCAATACTTCCTTTAGGTACTTTGATTGTGTGAAGAAAATTCCATCATTCTACTGAATAACCTGCAAGCCTAGAAAGAACTTAATCTCTCCAAACATAGACATTTCAACTTCTTTTCTCATCTCATCAGAAAATGATTTACAGATATGATCTTGTCCTCCAAAAATTATATCATCCACAAATATTTCAGCAATCAAAATATTGTCATCAGACTCTCCTTTCACATACAAATTGTTGTTTTCACTAGTTCTAACAAAACTAATACTTAAAAGATAAGTATGCAACCTTTCATACCAGGCTCTTGTGCTTTCTTTAAACCATATAAAGCTTTGTGTAGTCTACATACCATGTCTTTCTTATTTGGATCAACAAACCCTTCTGGTTGTTCTATGTTCTATGTAGACCTCCTCTTCTAGTATCCCATTTAGAAAAGCTGACTTAACATCCATTTGATAGACTTTAAACTTCTTATGTGCAACATATGCAAGTAACATGCAGACTCCTTCTAGTCTAGCAATGGGTGCAAAAGTTTCACCATAATCTATACCTTCCTCCTGTGCATATACCTTGCAAACAAGTCTAGCTTTGTTCCTTGTAACCTCTCCATTCTCATTTAGCTTATTTCTGAAAATCCATTTAGTACTGATATCATTCTTATCTTATGGTCTAGGTACTAAAGTCCATGTCTTTTTTTTCTCAATTTGTTCTATCTCTTTATTCATTGCATTTATCCATTCATCATTATCCAATGCAACCTTAACATTTTTTGGTTCAAACTCACAAACTAAGCATGTACCTTGTCTTAACTTACTTTTTGTCATCATGACAACTTTCTTATCCCCAATTATTTGGTTCTCAGGATGATGTCTTCTAAAAAATCTTTCCAGCACTTGATCTCTTCTTTGTTTTTCATCCTATTAAGGTTCATTTCCTTGCTCGATAGCTCCTTCTTGATCCTCAGTTTCCCTTTTTTGTTCCTCGGTGTTCTCTTCTTAATGCTCAATTGACTTAGCCTGTGGCTTTGGTAGGTACTCTGGATTTTCAATATAAGTTAATCTACCATAGTCATTTGGCTCTTTAGTGCTTTCTTTACCATTTTTATCATCAAATTCATCAACTCTGACATTATCACTTTCAATCATCTTATTAGTAACTTTATTCAGACACTTGTAAGCTTTGATTTTAGTAGAATATCCAAGAAATATTCCCTCATCCCATTTTGAGTCAAATTTCCCATTCCTATCATCTTTCAGAATAAAACATTTGCTACCAAAAATTATGAAGTAACTTGCAGTCGATTTGTGACCAAACCATAGCTCGTAGGGTGTTTTGTTTATGTCTTTCTTCAATTGTACTTGGTTCTATTTATATACAGTTGTGTTAACTACCTCTCTCTAGTATTTCTGAGAAACATTCTTTTCTATCATCAGTGTCCTCACGCAATCAACAATTGATTTGTTTCTTCTTTCAGCAATCCCATTCTGCTGAGGTGTTCTCGGTGTAGACACCTATCTTTTTATGCCATGCTCATTACAATAGTTAGTGAATTCATCATAAATAAACTCACCACCTCTATTAGATCTCAAGAATTTTAGTTCTTTCTCTGCTTTTGCTTTGTACCATTTAAACATCTTAAATGCCTCAAATTTCTCTTTTAAAAATATTACAGTCATCAATCTAGTGTAATCATCAACAAACATAATGAAATATCTATCTCCATAGTAGCTATGGGTTCTCATGGGATCACATAGGGCGATGTGAACTAATTCCAAGATTCTCTTTGTTGAATAGTCTTTACTCTTGAAAGTAGATTTTGTCATTTTTCCTTTTTGACATTCATGATACATAACATGATCAGGCTTTACTAGGCTAGGAAGACCTCTAACCTTTTTCTTTCTACTGATCTTAATCATGTTATCAAAGTTTACATGACATAACCTTTTATGTCATAACCATGCATCCTCATTTTTTATCATTAAACATGAAGACTCAACATTGTCAAGATAAAATAAGTTACCTTTGGATTGTGCTCCTATTCCAACAAGTTTTCCTCCATCATCAAATATCTTTACCTTCTTGCTCTCAAAAGTTACTCGGTGACCTTAGTTGTTAAGTTGTGCCACACTTAGCAAATTGTAATTTAGTCCTTCTACCCAATAAGCATTATCACTTTTGATTTATCATTTATCAGTAAATATCTTTTTCCTCTAACCATACATGGTGTATCATTACCCATTTTTACAGAACCTCCATTATATTGCTCAAGATGATCAAACATTTTTCTTCATCACTAGTCATGTGATGTGTATAGCCACTATCAATGATCCATGCATCATTTTTATTAACTTTAGAAATGAGTGATGTCTCTACATACCTTTCTTCTTCCTCAAAATCATCATTCATCGCAACAAATACTACTTCAACATTATCAATTATGTCAGTATCAATATCATTCTCTTCAGCAATGTAACATACCTTTTTTCCCTTATCATTGTTGTCTCAGTTATCTCTGTTGTAGTGTCGGTAACTTTTGTTGTTACCCCTCCCATAGCTTCCTTCACCATATTGATCTTTGTTTCTATCATCTTCTTTCTTGTTTGGGCATCTAGCAGCAATATGACCAACTTCTTTGTAGTTAACACATGCTAAAGGCAATTTACCCCTATATCTACCTTTACCTTTAGGTAACCTTGGGGCCATAAGAGCTTCAAGTTCATCAAGCTCATCATCAGTGTTACTGTCATTGTCATCCCTATTATTTCTACTGCTAGACTTACCAATCTTCAAAGAAGACATGAAAGAAGACTCAACATATGGTACAATACTATTATCAAAATTATTCAACTCAAAAGTTGTTAGCTTACCAATTAGACTATCAAGAGCAAGAGTGTTGCCAGGTGCAGACCTCATTTCATGTATAGTTGATATTCTGATTGCATAAGTAGGTAGCAAGGTCCTTAGAATTTTGCTTACCACTATATCTTCATCAATGACACCACCAGATCCTCTGATAGCATTGACTACCTCCTTTATTTAGTTTGTATACTGCACTATATTTTCTCCTTCTTTCATTTTCATATCATCAAACATGCCTCTTAGGATTTTAGCTCGGGCTCTCTTGACATTAACATCACCACCATAGACTTGAGCTAGTTTTTCCCACATTTCCTTTGAAGTAATACAATATTTGACATCCTCAAATTCAACATCTGCTAGAGCAGCAACAATCTCTATCATAGTCATGTTATGTTCATGTCAATCCTTTAGTTGATCAAGAGTCAAAGGTCCATTTGGTGGTTGTAAGTAGCCATTCTCAAGTAGATCTAAGGTAGAATCTCTGATTCCAGATATGTGAAGTTTCATTCGACTTTTCCATATGGTAAAATTGTCCTTGTTTAGCTTCAACACCTCCCTCTTATACATTTTGTGATCTTTCTACTGAAGTCCTTAAAACTCTATTCCAAGCAACCAATGCTCTGATACCAATTTTTATAATAACTAAGAGGGGGGGGGGGGGGTGAATCGGTTAGATTAGTTATCCAATAGTCCCAATTAAAAAATATATCACTTTAAACAAATTCAACAAATTTCTACAGCTCGGTAACATAAGATACTAAATTGCCTGTGTCTTTACCGATTACTAGTTAATTACTCACAATGATTACCAACCAAATCAAATATGCAATATGTAAAGTATGACAACAAATCAATCATCACAAAAACACATAACACAAAGATTTAACGTGGAAACCCTGTTAAGGAAAAAACCACCTAGGACCAGTAACCCAAAATACTTTTCACTCTTCTGAAGTGAGCTTGGTGAAGAGCCAACCTTGTTAAAGGTTACAAACACACTGTTAGGTGTGACCTTGTTAGAGGATTTAAGACTAATAGTTATTGTTCAACCAACATTCACTATGGGGTCAATAGGATAACAATGTACATTCATTGAATGACATGGGGTATATCATAAGATGGTTAAGTCCACTCAGTTAAGAGATTTTTTTGTATTAATGGTTAAACTGAAACATTAATTGATCTAATTACAATACAACTCAAATTGTAGATGTTTAGATCTATTCTAAGCCCATACAAATCCTCTAATCAATATATCAATTCACTTCCTCAACTTACTATCACTTGGTAAAAACTCTCTGACGCTCGGTGCTATTCTGTAGTTTGATTCTCCTTCAACCAGTCTGATCAGGCATGCATGAAACTATATTCACATGAAATCTCTATAGTCTTCTATCTTCTGGAAGGTTTCAATAAAGAAAATCATATCTCTTATATAGATAGATAAACTATTTTCATATCAACCATTAGATTTTGCCGCTTAATCTCCTTCATTGATTTTTCCTGTTAAACTTTCTTAGGCGGTTCTATCAGAAACATGTTTCAATTACATCCCTTAGATCTTCTCTGAATTTTATCAGCCATGGATCTTGTAACAAACTTTATCCTCAATCTTGAAATCATAACACTTTACAAGTCATCAATTTCTGTCGGCTAAACTTAAGTATTAAATGCTTTCATCTATACTCGGTTAATGAATAAATGCGTCGGAAAACACAAGCTCGGTTAATAATATCACTCGATATACACTACATTGGCTCGGTGTATACTGAAGTGCTTCATTTACCAACCACACTGCTTTGTTAAGTTATGCTTCCAACTCCATAACAGATTAATGCAACATAATCAAGTCAACCATATGAAGTCATAGACTCATCAATAAGTTACCAAAAGTATTCCTTATCCTCATCTGTCATATCCATCTTCCTCCATGTAGATATCTCATTTCTTCATCTTTTATGTCCTCTTTATAGATGTTTAGATATTTGCAACTATCATGGTAAGTACTGTCAAAACTAGTTGACATCAATGACAACTAAATGACTGATTTAATTATCTTACATATCATTTCAGTACTCAGTGATCTCTAATCACTGATCTTCAAGTCATTCGGGTATTCAATTAGTTGTAGTTCAAAATACTTAAAATTTATCTAGCTATTAAGGAATAGTTCAAAATACTCAAAATACTTGTAGAAGGTAATTACTCATAGTGATTACTCAAAATTTATTTGGCTATTAAGGAATATTTTTTGGTGGCTTGTAATAAAAACATGGAAACTAGTCCTAGATTTTTTCCTTCATAGAATGACCTCCAGGTGGCTAATATTTTAAATCTCTAATGGGATATTTATACTCATATTCATAAATCTCAGTAGGATAGAGATGGGGTGGTTTGGAAAGAACCTCTAGTAGGGTGGATTAAGATTAATATTAATGGGGTGGCTAAGGGGAATACCAGATCTGCTAGTTGTCGGGTAGTGGCACATGATGATAATAGTAGGTTTGTCTTAGTAGTGGCCCTCCCTTTGGAAACTCATATAAACCATTTTGTTGAGGTATATACAACCTACATTGGTCTTAAAATAGTTGTTTCCATTGTCTTAATGAGGATTTGGATTGAAAGTGATTCCTTAAACATCGTCAACTACCTAAAGGGTGTTCAAACCCTTAGCTAGACAATAAAAAGTTTAATCTTGGATAGCATAAGTATGCTTAACTCTTTTTAAGAATATTAAATCTCTCAAAAACTTTGTGAAGGAAACAAGGTTTTTGATGGGTTGGCTAATTTGGGCGTTAGGAAACTTAATGTTTTGAGGTGGGGGATAATAACTTAATCCCCATGAATATAAAAATTTTGATTGATGATGAATGCAAATATTGCTAATATGATGATGCCCTTGGAAATGATGGCCCTGCACTATTTATTCATGCACATGGAGTTGATGAGTCATCCTTTCCATGTTATGGAAAGTAAAGGAAGGTCCTCTTGGTACAATGTTATTATTATGGTTTATTGGGCCAATTTTATTATCTCTATTATTTTGGTTCCTCTCTCCTTCTAGACTCTATGCAACATCAGAAAATATAGGAATAAGATTGAACCCACCTCATATAAAAAATGGTAGGGTAATTGCCTTGTTTGGGATGGGCTATCGACAAGAAACTTAACTCCTTACATTGAGAAGCTTCATGGGTGTAGTCCACATGTTACCAATTCCTTTATTGAGGGTTGGGAGGATGGTATGTTGAAATTTTATGAGTAGAAATATGTATCATTGAGGACCTTATTATGGAAGTGTTTGACATGTTGGTGGATTTTATTTTATTTTTGAGACTAAAAATCCTTTGATGAAGCTATGAAATTTTTCTTCAAGTGTCATGAATGACAAAAGGTGAAGAGAACCAAAAATGGGGGATATGCTCAGGCTACCACCAAAACACTTTGGGATAAAGTTGAAGAGCTAATAATGAGGTATATAACTCTTGATAGAAATTTTTTTAGTCTTTTTAGTTATCATTTCATGATTTTGAACCACTTCCACCATGACAAATATATTTCTTTTCCCTTCTACTTATTTTTGTCTCTCTATCATCATTTAAAATCTCATAGTAAAAAACATTTTGAGCTAGTCCTCCATGAGAGCCTTATTCTCCTCATAATGGAGCATTATAAGGTTGTCTCCATTTAGAAGAATCTCACCCCCTCTAAATAGGGTATTGATTTTACACATAATGTTTTTTGCCATCACTCCAACTTCTCCACAGACCTTGAAGATGCTCCTTGAAATGAAGAATCTTGTTTTCATATTGGAAAACAAAAACACCAAAAATAGGACTCCTAAGTCCCCAATTAGATGTATGGTTTTGAGACTAATAGTGATAATTTTGAATATGTGCTCTCTAATGCTTATATGTATTGGATTTGTATAACCTCAGTTCTCTCAAGAGAGGAAAAGTTCAAGTGGGGGAATCCTTAAAAGAGTTGAATAAAGCAAAGAATAAAAGCCCTATTTTGTCCCACTTGGTTATTGGGGACAAAAATAAATTCATTCCCCTTTGTGTAAACAAATCTAAAAATAAAATTATTTTAGATGTAAGGAACAAATATGAGATGAAATATTTTGGTTTGAAACCTTTGTTTGTACACCCTTTGGGGATGAATTTTTGTATCGAGTTTCATTTTGAGAATGAGAAGGAGACTCCTATGGGAAAGGGTTCCTCTATTAATGAAATAGGAGATATGATGAAAACTACAAAGGACCTCATTGATGGCCATTTTATCCTTTTCATGAGGTTGGTGTTAGAAATTTATGCAATTAAGGAAAGGGTTAATCACCGTAGTGATAAAATAAAGTCAGGACAAGACACTTTTAATAAAAATTCAACTTTTGAGATAAAATTTAACCCTAATATAGAATGTTGCGAAGGATGTGAAGGATAATCATGAAGATAAAATTAAGAGCCTAGAAGATTCCCTTTCCAAGGTGTAAGATAAGTTGAGGGTTGTGGTGGTTGTTAGTAGAACAACCATAAATAATTGTACTGATGGGATTAAATAGCTTAATGGTCAGGCTCAATCCCTTCAAGGTTTTTCCAAGAGTAATTTTATTTCTCTTTTTGTGAGTATGAACATTAAAGGAAAGAAGGAGATGGTAGCACAACAAGATACGGGCACAGGTCCTACTCTTGGTTCTTCTATGGACTTGTAACCACGACAATAATAAGAGTTTTCAAGATAATATTGTGCATAATGTTTTGAATATTAATGTTGATTTTATTCATAAAATTGAATAAATTTTAAATAATTTGTAGCAAGTTGTTGGCTCTAATGTCCCCCTTTTTTCCCTTCTATTTTTTGTTGTCCAACTATTTCTTTTTTCTTTTTTTTTTCGAGTGGTGGCTATTTTTTTTAAAGGTCATTAAGGTCCCTTCAAAACCCATTTCCCCCTAATCAAAATGTTGGACTAACTGCTAAGGTCCCCCTTTCAAGATTTGTGACATGGTTTAACAACCTCTTGTGTCTTCTATAAGTCTAGTATTTGTATCGGGCATTAACAATTCAATCTTTTGGTGCAACAACAACCACTAGTTAAAACAAGTGGTATCAGAGCTTGGTCACAAGTTCGAATTCTGTAGGGTGACTCTGAGGATGGATTGTTGGACTAACTTCCAATGTCCCCCTTTAAGATTAGTGACATGGTTTAACAACGTCTTGTGTCTTCTATAAGTCTATTAGTTGTATCGGGCATTACCAGGTTGATCTTTGGTGCAACGACAACCGCTAGTTGTAACACAAAAACATTACAATGCTACATTGAAAGTTATTTATAGAATTTTGGCCCATTGATTTTTATTTTTTACTTGATGGCTTCATTGCAATTAATAATCTTTATCTATATGGATTTTTTCATAACCATTATTTTTTATCTCCAAAAGGTTTTATAGATTAGTGCATTTAAATTTATGTCTTGACAACATTTAAATAATAGTTTTTTTTGTTATCATAAATGTCTATGATACTGTAAGTTGATAGAATAATTAATTGAATTGGTTTGCCTCTTAATTGCAATGCATAAATCTCTAAAAAAATCATAAAATAAAATGCACCATAGAATCTCTAGTGAGAAGAAGAGATTCATTGTGCATGGGAAATGCTTGTTGATTCCAAAGCTCTATTCATGGATGAAATTTTAACAAGTTTGTACAGTGGTAGAACATATCAAATTATTCATTTTTTGAACTAACTTTTTCATGTTCTTTGTGAGACAATATTGCTTTTTCTTTTATAACTCTCTCATAAAATATATAAGCTATTTGATGACATCATATTGTTTGAAGGAGAGATTTTGTTTCAAGGATAAATCAAGAATATGTGCATGATTTTTTTTAATTCCATGAGTTTCAAATACCTTTACAAAAAAGTAGTTGATTTCTTGTAGGAAGTGATGTCAAGAAATAAGTTCTAACAACAATATTGGACCTATACAAATCAACTATGTCTACGAATTTGTAGCGGTCTTCTACTAATTTCATATTGGTAAGAGTCTTATAGAAGATCATCACATTTTTATGATAAAATAAATAATCATATTTTTATTCTTGTGCATCTACCAAGTATTGTATTAGTAGCATGAACATGGGTAAAACTTCCTACTCTAGAGAAGTGATGTTTATGAAGAGGAACTATTTTGCTTACATATTCAAAATAGGATGTGATAATTACCATAAGCATCAAATCCTAGGCTCCAAGATAAATCCTACTGGGAAATGAGTGACCTACTAAGATCATTTATGGTGCAAAAGAAAAATAATTTCTTTGACAACTTGGGGGAAATAATTTCTTAGATGATTAAAAACAAAAATAAACCAACGAGACATGATCAAATTGTAGTCTTATTCAAGGAAATGTAGTTACATTGATGAGGAGCAAAAAATTGCATTATTTGTTATCATAATTCATAATGTGACATGAAACTAAGTATCTAATGATTGATGGTAAGCTACCTAAAATGTTAAGAAATTTATACCCTTACATTGCATGAGCGGGCAATAGGGATGAAGAATTGAACTTTGGTAGAAATTTGCAAAGGTTATGGGTTGTGAATATTTGGAGATTGAAAAAGTTGTATTAGATTATATTATTGGAAATTCCTACTTGTAATAATTTGTAGACAAATATGGTAATTCTAGAAGGATTATGATCAATAATAAAATGGATTCTACTTATCTAGGGGTTTACTGATCTAGATAATTTTCATTTCTTGATTTTTATGACTATATATTTGAACCTTCCAAAAGCTTCTCAAATACTTTAGATATACTAATATGAGTGTTTGAAAAAGGTTGACAAATGTTTAATCAAAGTTCTATTAGAAATTTACAGCATCGTTCTACTTTTTACACAATGAAATAAATAAATTAGAACAAACCACATCCAAAAAGGAAAAAAAACAAAAACATGTCTTTAAAAATTAATTTTTAATTATTCATATTTTAAAACACCTAACTAAAAATATACTAAAGTGACATCATATTTGATAAGATAATGTTACACTTTAAATTTGTGAAGATAATGTTGCACACCGTTTACAATGAATAAGTTATAGAAATCCACAAGAATGATTTAGAATATGTGTATTTATTTAAAATTGCACTTCATTTTGACCATTGTGTTTATAAAAATAATATTGAATATATGGTTGGCTGAAATGATCATGCTGCTTATTTCATAGTGTCAATATACAAACTTTTAATTAAAGAGAACTAAATAATACTCAATTCACTTATAACTAGAAACAAGTTCATGGGCATGTCTTCATCCCAACTTGGTACACATTTCATATTTTTTTTCCATGTTTTTGATTAAGGTAAAAGCAGGTTTTGAATGGGCCCCAAAACCATTTACAATTAGTTTTTGATGGGAACTATAACCTTGAGAATAAAAATAGGAAGCATTATCTCAAACCAAAGTGAAACAGCTGGGGAAAAAATAAACCATACAATACCCCCCAACACACAATGCCAATAGAATAACCAGTAGGACACACCCAACAATACAATAGCAGCCAGAAGGAAAATTATCAGGAAAGCTCAAGCTGTTGAGACCAATAGAGTAAAGCCAATGCCTTATAGCCTCACCAGATATCTAGGGTTTTCAGGCTCCCTAAACCAAACATAAGGGTTTTGATGGATCCCATGAATAGACTTATTGAAACAATAGCTTAAGTAATTGAGCAAGTAAAGCTTTAGCTACATTGAACCATCAGGGTTTTGAAAGGCTCCCCCAACCTTAAGCAATGGATTGGGAATGAGGATAACTCCCCAAACCACCAACTCATAACCAAAAAGAAAATAATAGCTTAAAAATTTGGGCATGTTGAGCTTCAGTTGCACCAAACCATCAAGGTTTTGAAAGGCTCCCCCAACCTTAAACAAAGAATTGGGAATGAGGCTAGCTCCCCAACCATGAAATCCCAACCAAAAAGAAAACAACAGCTTAAATAATTGGGCATGTTAGGCTTTAGTTGCACCATTACATCAAGGTTTTGGCTCCCACAACCTTAAACAAAGAAAAGGGTAAGGGAAAGACCCCGCAATCCCCCAAATCACTACCTACCAGAAAAAAGACAAGGCCATTAACGGTATCTAGTAGAATCAGAACCCTCTAGCAACAACCAAGAACTCTGATAGTACTCCAACCAACATCAGCTACACAATAGCTATTAGGATTATGAATGATTCTCCCAACCATTAACACTGAAATGGGAATGAGGGTGATTCCCCGAACCACCAAAACACAATCAGCCAGAAGAAAGAAAAGACCATCAAGGATCTTTGGCAAAAATAGGACTCTCCTGCAAAGGTCGAGGACAGTAGGGTTTTGAACGGCTCCCCCAACTTTACACAATGAGTTAAGAATGAGGGAAACTCCCCACTCCACTTGATCATGACCTACCAAGAAAATGATAATACCATCAAAGGTCACTGGCAGAAACAGAACCCTCCAGCTATGGCCAATCTTACCAACAAAACTCCCACCCACCTCTTCCATCCAGCTACTAGTCACTTCAATAGGCAGAGCCTCCACCTCATAAGGAACTTCCACCTCTATAGAAAGTAGGAAAGAGGAGTTAAGAGGGAGAGGAACCTTCACCTCAAAATGAGCTTCCACCTCAATAAGAAGCAAAGAGGAGTATTGAGAATAAGAAACCATAGACTGCCAAAGAGCACTCATGTGCAATCCCACCTTAATAGGGATCCCACACGAGACCACTCCAAGTGAGCCATCACCACTCTCCCACATGAATGAAAGGAGCTATGGAACCTAGAGAGAGTGATGAACCCAGAAACATGCTAGCACAACAGAGTCCCAAAGGAGGACCCAAAGCAGCCACTCACCCTCACAAACCATCTAAGAAAACCAGA
The DNA here is from genome assembly GCA_027943335.1 of Chamaecyparis obtusa. Taxonomy (NCBI): domain Eukaryota; kingdom Viridiplantae; phylum Streptophyta; class Pinopsida; order Cupressales; family Cupressaceae; genus Chamaecyparis; species Chamaecyparis obtusa. The sequence continues at coordinate 764,365 of BSBK01010255.1, read as the reverse complement.
GGCATCTCCTCTCCAAAATAAAGGGGGAAAGATCCCCCCCAAACCTTTTCCATCATAAAGAGCCCAAACCCTTAACTCAGATGTCGCAAAAGAAGAGAAAAGATGGCCCTAGATGCAAAAACAGCAGCCCCCCACCATGATTTCCCCCAAACCCCCTCTTGGGTCACCATCCACATCCTTAGAATCACCCTCTTCCTCATCCAAACCAGGGATGCCCGCTTAGCCTCCTCCCACTTTGTAATTTCTTCTGATCCTACTTGGCATGACCTCTTTCACCTTAAAAATCTTTGACTCTTGGTTGTAAGCACTATAGGCAAGAAGCCCCACTATTTCACCAAGAGTCAAAGTCAAACAAATCTCAATTAAGAACCATAGTAGAGAGTGATCTTGTGGGGACTTGAACCTTGGTTGTAGGCCCTACAGGCAAGAAGTCCCACCATTTCACCAAAGGGACAAGCCCTAATTTTTTTTTCCATGTTATTACATTTAAAGACATTCAATTTCATTTAGCTGACATCAAGCATAATTTGAAACTCACTTGCATATGAGAAAAGAACATGATAGGAACACTTTCAACTTGAGAACCTAGAAAGAGTTTATAATCTACATTGTATCATCCTAGGCCATTTGTAATATTCAAGGTTATTGTCTTTGATCATTTCCACAACTATAAACTTGGTCCTATTAATGGGGGATAACTTAGAAGAGCATGACCCTTGCAATCTAGGAATTCGTAAGAGAAACAAAAGAGGTGAGCTAGGAGGCAAAACCATGCAATATAGTAGATCAAATATGTATTCGAAAGGTCAAGTCCACACCCATAAAAAAGACTTAAGGAGCTACTAATTCAACCCTTCACAAAATTGATAAATTATTTTAATTTTGAGACATCTAATTAGAGAGGAAATATTCTTAGTCTTGAAATAATCAAAGTTTAGTGTGACATCAAAACCACTTCCCCTCTTAACATGCTAAATCTAAGCTTATCATTATCCATTACATTTAATTTCCCAACTTTATATTTTAAGTGTTCAATCATCAATATTACACTAGTTAATTAATAATCTAAAATGATATATATTTAAATTTATTTGATTAATATGGATTAAAAAAGATACAATATTTTTTTTAAAGAATTTAAATAGGCATTAAATTTTCTTATTTGACATGTTTCATTCTATACAATTTATAATATACTTAAATATTCACCATAACTTGCACACAATTAGTTTCACCATGACTTAAACGCTTATGATAAATTTCCAAGCGTACAATGTCTACAAGTTTGAGATGACAGAGAAATAAATATGTCCTTGACAAGAGATGGTCTAATGGATCTTAAAATAGTGTAGAAGAATATAGATAAGCTTGTCATACATCCTATATTTACCGAATATATTATTTTAAACTATGAACCAATAATTGTGAGTGGACTGAGATATAAAAGGTTTATGTATTTAAATATTACAACATTATTGACTATACTAATTCAAAATTCTTAGTGTAATTTTTTTTAATTGTGGGAATTGGGTATAACACCTCTATAAACTATAGTGCACCTAGTAATTTTATTATTGTGACATGTGATGCTAGTAGGACACATCCTTTGACACTATGTGGGATGGGAGGAGACATGACCTTATGGTTTACCACAGGAATTTATGGCCAATTGAACCAAGCCCCAACCCTTCTTAGTGTCGATTATTATTAACAATTGAATGAAATAAAATTATTTGAACAATCACATTTAAAAATTTGTAATATATCATATCATTAATTTTTAGGCCCAAAAGGAGGTAAGCACAACTAAGAGGGGGGAGTGAATCACTTGTGTACTAACAATTAAAAATTTAAACCACTTAAGCCAATTAATGATCTGAAAGATAAATAGTAATGTAAGATCCACAACACATAACAAAGAACATCAAATTTGTTTTTGAGGAAACCTTGTTAAGGGAAAATACCGATGGGAGTCAAACCCACTAGATAGATGTACTATGTCAAAAGTATTGTCCAATTAAGAGAAAATGAAAATAAAATAGGAACACACATGCATTCATAGGACCATTTCCTAGAGCTCAATGCTCACAACACAACGATTTGGCCCTCAGTCAGGTTCACTGATCAATCTCTGATTATAATTCACAAGGGTGGACACACTATCTAGTACAAGCAAACTGACTTACAACATCTGATATGCCAATATGGTTCCAATGAAGTACAATCTCTGTCTCAGTTGTAGAATACAGACATCCTCTTCCTCTTCTCCACACCACACTTGCTCTTATTTTTACAATCACAAAATGATTGCCCATTTTTATATATTACAATGAATAAACCTTTGCATCAACTTGATCTTAAAATCCAAACTCATCTCTGTACTAAATACTAGAAACATTGAATAAAAAAATTTTTCATACCAAAAAGACATCTTTTTGAACCCTAAATCATGAACAACACCAATTGAGGAAACAAAAATTAATCCCAACATTACCACTAGCTTCGCATCAACTGAATTAACCACATTGATCCTCACCAAAGCAGTAACTCAACCTCTGAGATGGGAATATTGAAATATTGGTACTTGATAAATCAATCATATCTCACTCAAACTATTATGTGAACCTTTGTAAGTTGACCAGAATAAACTATAGGCATATCTAAAACATCATCTATAATTGCAGCAAAATATCTTCAACATATCACCCAATCAACTGAAAGTATCTTCTCTAAAAAAACTAAACACACTTTCTACAACAATACTAGTATATTGACATCAATGACAAAACATTAATGTTAGCACACATAAACAAGGTCTAATCAACTAAAGATGAAGAGGGTGACTCTGAGGAGTATCAGGAGTCTATTCCCAAAAGAAAGAAGAAGAAAATTAAGGTGGAAGACTCGGTCACGGATATGGATATGGAGGAAGAGGAGAGTAGGGAGGACACTATCAAGAAGAAGGGTAAAAATAAAATGGAGTCCATCGGAAAGCATACCAGAGCCAAAAAAGATAATAATAAAATAGCTAATAGGGTTTTCATCTCCTCTAATGAGGGCTCTTCTAAATAGGAAGAGCGGGTGGAGAATGACCCTGTTGTGGAGGAGAATTTGGGGTTGGACCAAAATATTCTGGTTGAGGATAATATTATGGAAGACATTGCTTAGGATGTGATAAATATTGAGAACGATGGGTAGGAGAAGGACATGGCCAACACTAGGAAGGATAAGGTGGAGAGCTCCAAGGAGGAGACGGAGGGAGTAAACAAGGATTTTGAGAATCTGGGTTGTCTTGCTTTCCTAATTAACCTTAGTAATATGAAAAGCGACATCATAGCTATGAAGTCTCATATTCATCAACTTCAAAAAGAGATTGGGATCCTTAAAAAAATGAATCTAGGGGAGAAAAACATGGGCCAAAGTATTGATGAGCTCATGGAGATAGTCGACAGGGCTGAGGGGCTCACTGTCTTTAATGACATAATCATTAGTAGGGAAGAGAAAATTGAAAATGGAGCGGGGATGAGAAAGAGAATTGATATTATGGAAAACATAGTCGACAAGTTGGAGAAAATGGTTGGAAATATTGTGGAGCAGAGCTTTTCTATTCTTAAGGCTTTGATAGAGCATGTTAAGATTTTGGTGGACAAATTGGACTAGGGGAAAGGGGAGCAAGCGATCACCAAGGTCAAAGAGGATCATGGTCCCAGTAGGAGAACTAGATCTAGGTTCAAGAAGCTAGAGGATAATAAGAACAATGACATTGAAGAACTCAAACTATCCTTAGCTAACATGCAAATGTTGGCTGATCAGGTGATAGATCTTATGAAATGTATTTAGCCAACAGGTTGTTGTCTTGCTATCTTTTTGTTGTCTTTTGTCTATTTCTCTATTTTTTTCTATTTAAGGACTTGTTTGTGTGTCTTTTTTTGGTGTTGTTGCACAAGTACTATTGGAACTTTAATGCATATCTTGTAATCTCAATGTAAAAGGTTTCAAGTCCTTTCAAAACCTGCTTTTACAAAATCAAAATAATTTCCTAACAATCTCCTCATTTGGCATTGATGGCAACATATGAAGTGAAAAACTAATCAATACACAAAGACATCAATATACCCACATGATCACTCTAAAAATATATCCACTTGATTACTTTAAATATCTAGCTTTAAACCTCTCAACATAATCTCTCCCAAATACAATCTTTCCTAATTTTTCTCTATTTTTCACACAATCTCTCCCCCTTTGACATTAATGGAAAAGGGCCAAAGGCATAAAAAAGAGTTGAACTCACTTCAAAAAGAATAATAGATAATTTTTTCACATCAACCTATCAAAGGAATGATCCCCTAAGGAGAAGTCCCCAAACTCATTAATCTAGAGAATGATATTCTCATAAATTTCTAGACTGATGCCATTGAGATAGCATCATTAGCTCTAATCAAGAGGGGACAAAACCCCAATCTTATCTTTGAGATACTCAAATATATATTTTGGAAAATGCTTTGTAAAGATATCCACAATATGTTCCTCAGTAGATACATACTCCAATTTTACTAATTCCTTTTCACTAACTTTATCCTTCAAGAAATGATACTTTATAGAAATGTGCTTTGTCTTTGAATGTTTCACAGAGTTCTTTAAAATATTTATAGTAGTAGATTTATCATAGTAAATAACAATAGGTTTATTAATGTTTATCCTTAAATCTTTAGCATTTTCTTCATCCAAACAACTTGATTACAATTTATAGTAGCAACAACATACTCAGCTTCAACAGTAGATTGAGAGATACAATCTTGTTTCTTACTAGTCCAAGGCATTAGTCTCTTACCCAAAAATAATGTACCACCACTTGTACTTTTCCTATCATCCACATTGCCTACTCAATTAACATCAGTATATGCACTCAAGGTAAAATTGTAATCTTTTTTATACCATAATTCGTAGTCAACTATATCCTTCAAGTATCTAAAAATTCTCTTGACAAAAACCATATGTGATTCCTTCGGTTTTTCTTAAAATCTCACAACAATTCCAATTGCATTTGATATGTCTGGTCTAGTATGAGTCATATATTGCAATCCTCCAATCATTAATATATGTCAAAACTTTGTGGAAAAAGCTTGGCACCAACCTTTCTTTTGGGTCTGCATACCATCCCCAATTATATGGAGACATTGAGGTGGTTAACAAAAGTTTGGGTAATCTCCTAAGGTGCCTTACTAAGGGATATGGTTAAACATGGGACCAAGTCATTTCACAAGAATAATTTTCTTACATTGACACCATCAATAGGACAACTGGTAGAAGTCCCTTTGAGGTGGTCTGTGGGATTCACCCAAGGGGTATCCATGAGCTCAAAGATATTGGAGACACAACAACTAAGAGTGGTTACGCTGAGGACTTTGCTCAGTCCATGAAGGAGGTGCATGATTCAGTTAAACAAACCCTTATGGATAGTACCACCAAGACCAAGAACAAAGTTGATGAGAGAAATAGAGATCTTCAATTTAAAATTGGTGATCTCGTGATGGTTCATTTGAACAAGGAAAGATTTCAGAAGGGGGTCCCTAATAAGCTTCAGATGAGAAGGATTGGCCCTTGTGCCATCAAAGCAAAGTATGAGAACAATGCTTATAAGGTGGATTTACCTACAGATATAGGGATCTCACCATTGTTTAATGTATCAAAATTCATACCTTAAAAATGACCAATCCCAATAGAAGGTGGTGAACAAATTGATGTTGCAGAAGATATTGAGACCTGGAAGTTGCCAGTCACACCGAGACCACAAGAAGAGAAGATCTTAAGCTTGTGGGTAACTAAGAAGAAAAGGTATAAGACATACATGGAATAACTTATCAAATGGCGGGGAAAAGAAGATTCAGAGGCTACATGGATTGCAGAGAAAGAGTTTCACAAGTTGGGCATTGATCCTAACTTTATCCCTTCCAATGGGACTTGATCTCTTTTTATTAGGGGAGAATAGTGCAGGAGAACCTAGCACATAGGCTAAGTGTCCTATCCAATTTTTGGCTTGTAATGACCCTAGCTAGATCAAGGAGTTAATAAATAATCCATGAGAGTCTAAGAGATGTGAGGAAGTTAGAATGATAGGTTAGTTTAGTTGGAGTTAGTGGAGTTTGGTATGAGAGCTCAATTGACCCTAGGAGCTAGTATAGTCCTAGTAGGGCGAAAAGTGTTCAAAGTTGGAAAAGACATTAATGTGTGAGAAAATAGCTAAAATAAGCCTAAATTAGCTTTAGAAGTTTTTGTATAATATTTTAGGTGGAATTAAGAGTGATTTAGGAATGAAGAAGAGCATTTGGGACAATTTGCTAAAAAGTTGCTTAAAAATTGTCATGACAACTTTTGCAACTTTGCAAAGTTGCATGACAAATTTTTGTCCTAAAGGGAATGACTAATGGATTAGGTCTAATGGAGGTCCTAACCACCCAAAAATGGTGAAAATAATCTATTTAGGCCCCAAATTTCTTGAATACCAAGGTTGGTAAATTTTGTAATTACTAGCACTAAGAAATCAAATACTGTCATAGATAGTTTGGACATAGTCCACTGTTTCATTGCATTAGTAGGAGATAAGGAATTAGGATTTTGATTATATTGAAGGAATTAGTTATGAATCTTCATTTTTTTTCAATTATGTCTTGATTTGTACATTTGTATACAATTTTAATAGTTCTGGTGTAATATTTTTGTTTTAGCCATTTCACTGGCCTGTATATAGCTATGTGTGGAAAAATGGTTGCCCCATAAAATCCCATCATGTGCTCATCATGAAATATTAGGAAATAGAAGAGGAGCCTATTTAAAGTGTACATAGTCAAGTAGGAGGTTTTTTAATGAGTTTTTCCATTTTTGTAATCTTTCCCTAGGCAAGCACAGTCATTGCCCGACTAGGAACAAGGATGTGATTTGTAAGTTTTCTTACGGGGGTGACTTTGAAGATCAAATCAAAGACCTTGGATATGTGAAAAAAGATGAGAGTGATTCATGATGAAAATATAGAATCTTGGCCAATCCATTTGGGAAGCATAACCTTACTATGAACATTGAGCTTCTAGAAGCCACTAAAACCCTCATTAAACCCTCCAAGTTGAGATAGGGTATTGTACGGAGGCTTACGAACCCAAGACCCACAAAATATCTTAGGGATTCCTAATTGAGTAAATAATTCATCATTTTTTTGATATCTCCTTCAGGATCATTTTTCAAGAAAGCCTAAAAACTCAGATTAGGAGACCTAATTGGGGGCTCAAGGGCTGCAAGGCCAAAACAAAGACTTTGAAGAGATCGGTAAGAAAGAGTTAAGAAGACCTTGATAAAATATGTTAAGAACTGAAGAAAGACAAGAATTTGGTTACCTCCAAACCCTTGCAAGACTCACCACTTTCTTAGGAGGTAGAGTATACTTTGGAGTATAGAAGAGAGCATGAGAAGAGAAAGTTCACTTGAACATTGGTAGGTCACTTAGGAGTGTGGGAGTAGTTTACTTTGTTTAAGGATATTGAGGAATTCCATAGGAGACAAGGAAGAACATTTTTGTAGCCCTAATCAAGTAATTAAGGATTTGGAGAGTTGGGAACCTAAGTGGTCCTAAAAGGAGGGTTTGAAACCTAGTGTGATCCTATCAGTATATGATGTTGTGATGAAGTGTTTTGATTTGACTTGAGATTTTCATGTAAGTTCACTGCCAGCCTAAGAAATATATTAAAGATAAAATGTAAATGTGAATTTTTAGGTCAAATATTTCTAGTCCCACCTATTTGAGGTACATATATGGGCCCTTCTATTTCAAGAACTATCCTAAGGGTAGCATCTTCTTTCTCCTTAAGGAAAAACATTAAGTGTTAATGTCTCCATGGAATACCAAATACTCAAATGACAATGATAGAATATGATATCAGTATAAAGTATAACTGTGATGACAATTATGGAGTACCACATTGATCTTAAAGGTTTAAAAATATGGTATGCATTTTTCAAGATAGTATGAACACTATCAATCTACAATAGAAAAAGAATGTTGAAGACCAAAACACTAGTTTGTAATATGTTTAAAGTAGTGGTCACAAAGATAGTGATAGTAGTAACTGATGTTCAAGTATAATAGTGGTAACAAAAGATATTGTAGAGGCCCTAAATCTCATGAAATATTGTTTGGGCTCTTATCTATAGAAAGCAATGATGCACAAGGAACATTAGATAGACAAGGAGGGTGTGAAATAGTGACCCAAACATTGAGATGAAAGGTCAAATCAGTGAGATGAGATAAGTAGTAGTGTACAAGAGCATGAGAGGTGATTGTCACAATGATCATCAAGCAATGATGATGCCATGATAGTAGATGAATGACATCCATATCATTGGAGCAACATAAGAGAAGCAATGTTTAAGTAATTTCTTGGTTGTGGAGAGTGTATGCAGAGTCTTCAAGGAAATGGTACAGGAAGGTGTTTAGGATAAAGAGACAATGTTATAATATGTAATCAAGGTTAGAATACATCAAAGGCATCTTGTAGATTTATCATAGGTAGTGCTATAGAAATTTCAACACTCTATCAAAGTTAGAAGTTAATATGTATAAATAGTGCTTTCTAATGCCACCATACAGTGGCAAGAATATAATGGTGACAAGGAATGAGTTGTCTAAAGTTTTAGTGGCCAACTAAGAATGAAATACATTTATATTAATAATATAAAAATAAATTGTCATGAGATGTGAAAATAACTTGACAACAAAATTAGTTAATCACACTTGAATTGGAGAAGTAACATGATGGGTGAACTCCAAAAAAGGCCCAATGCTTCACCTCAGTGAGCATCACCTAGATGAAAAGAGCATAAGCTATAACCATTCATTCTCATGAGAGATGGGTTCTTTTGAACCACTACATGAAACCCTATGAGCCACAACTCATAAAAAAATTCTAACCTCCCAAAAAGAACCACTACTCATGAAACAATATGAACCATAACCCATAAAATATTGTAACTCCTAGCAATGTCCAATGCTTGACCTAGATATAAGGAGAATTAAGTCTAACCATTTATTCTCAAGATGGTTTCTTGTGAACCACAACTCATGAAAAATTGTGAACCACTAATCATGAAACACGGGTCAATAAATTTGACTCCAAAACTACATAGTTGAATCCCAATAGCAATATCATAATAGAATAGATTGGATGATGAATTATAATAGACTTAATTAAATTTAATTAAGAATTTAGTCAACATTGTGACACTAAAGTGATTAAATCTGATGATTACAACACAATTAAGGTGACAAGGTTTAGTTATCTATATAGGATGTGCAAAAAAGTGATTTGGAGAAAAAACATTTCAATATTTCATAAAATGGGATTGGAAGGTGTAAACAAAAATTCTAAAAACTTTTTCAACCCTCCCTACCTATGTCAAATTGGAATCTTTCAAAGCAGTTTATAGAGATCCATAAAATCATAGAAAACTCATGGCAGTATCCTGCAAAGGAATATAGTCTCACAGATTGTAATGATTACAAGATATGCACAAAAAAGATTTGTGGAAAAAGATTTAAAACTTTCAAGAAAATGCAATTGGTAGGTGTAAATCCAGATTCAACAACCTTTTCCAGCATCCCCCCTATCTGTGATAAAATGGGAGCTTTGGAATAGTTATGGATATCCATCAAAGCATAATGAAGTTGGATTTTCATCAACCATTATTATAAAAAATTCTCTAATAGATATGTATGAAAAATGTGTAAGAAAAAATGAGGGACATGAACTATTTGATAGAATGCCTGAAAGATATGTCATCCCATGTAATGAGATGAGTGTAAGATTTCAAGAAAATTGATTTTTTGAAAATCCTTTAGAGACTTTTAAAAAATGTAATTGGTAGGTATAAAGCCAAATTATTTATTAGTGACCACCTTTCCCATGCATCGGACATCAAAGATGGTATTGATTTTTGCGATTATGGAAAGGTGAGTTACTGAGAGGGGAGGGGTGAATCAGTAACCCTAAAATTTTTTTGATCTGAATCCTTAAGACAATGTATCTCATTAACTGACTATCATGTTAACATTTCATGCATTCATATCATAACTAAAAATAAGAAATGCTTTTTAATCTAACATGTAAACATTCATGAAAATTCATACACAACACACAAGTATTTTGGTATCGTAGAAACCCTTGTTAGAAGGTAAAAAATGGGGTTGGGATGACACCCACAAAGCTTCACTATTGCAATAATAAAGTTTGTCTGTTAGGGTTACAATGTTGATCACTTCTGATGATCTTACCTGATTAGGAGTAACAATAAAGACTTGTTATGATCTACCTTGTTATCTAGGATTTAAGAAACACTGTCAAGTGTGCACTCAGTTAAGAGATTTACAAAAGACTATTAAGTCTACTTTGTTAGGAGATTTTGTCTACCACAATTGTTAGAAAGTAATAGTAGATTGATCTGTATGTAGCAACTTACTTTGTTGGATTTTAGATACGATAAGTACTTAATTGGTATCACCTTTCTGTGATATATTTCTTCTCTAAATAATGCTCGGTGGCATTTGGTCTGATACTGATTCAATTCTGAATACTTGTTCAATACTTAGCTTCACAACCATGTTTGATCTTCAAATGTCTCCTGTAGGTGGCTACTTCATGTGTTACATCTTGAACTGACATCTTGACAATTCTTATATAGAAATATTTTGACCTAATTAGGGTTATGGAATCATCTAGAAAACATTAGATCTACAATCCAAATAAATGACCTAAAATAATATTACATAGGGATCATCAATCATTTAATAATTACATCTCCATTAAATCTTTCCTCAATTTATGTAAATCATTTTCTAGCTCGATATAAATTGTTTGCCTTGTATTATGTGGCATTCCATACTTCTATGCCATTCCTATATTGCTCAGTATATACTGCATTCCTATCTCAGTAAAATATTATTTCTTGGTAAATCTGAATGCTCAGTTATAATTGTACTCAGTGCTTGGTGTATGTGCTTGGTCAAGACTGTGCTCAGTTACTATACTTTTTGTGTTGACCGACTAGCCTATTTTCTTCCTTTACCGACTATATGTGTGGCACTAATGATAACTTATAATGTAACATTGATATGCCCATGGAAGTGAAAGAAGGTTTTAGAGTAACTAGATCTGACTGAGGGTTCTTAATATTAGTTTGGCAAGAATTGAAACATGTAGGATGTCCCATATGATTTTGCACACATATAGCTGATACAATAGAAGATAATTTTTTTTCATAACTTGGAGGCATTATTTCAAAAAGTTCATGTGCCATGCTTGTGCTTACACATTTTACATATATATCTACTAGAGTATTTTGACACCCTTTTGGGTGAGTTTTGGAAATTGAGGAAGCTGATTAACTCTATAGAGTTTACCAAGTTTCTAGAAAATTTTGATTGCTCAATTGGCAAGGCAATTTGTAGCTTGCTTGGAAGCTCAGTTTTAGCATTGGAATTTCACATCAAAAAAATAATTCAACATATTGGCAGTACTATAAAGAATGGGGATGCATTTTCGAGTTATATTTGTAAGACTATTTGTAAGTGTACAATATTTGGAAGACTAAGTGTATTTTAGCAATTGATTGATAACCAAAGCAGAGTCCTCTTTAATATGAACTTACTATTATAGTCACTACTAATTTCATTTACTTTTTTTTTATCACATCTTCAAGGGCTATTTCTTCTCCCATATTGTTGCTTTGGATTACCAAGTACTACATGTAAGAATCCACAAATTGTTTGGGGAAGAACTGAAAGACTATAGTTTTTGGAGCCTTGGGAATATATAGTTTTGGAGTTGTTTAAGACCATTGTGTGAAGAAGGATGCAGATTGGGGTCTTTTACAAATTATTTTTATCAAGACATATGTCCAATTTTGTGTATTGAATGAAACACAAAATAATATAGACTATATTTAAATTTGTTCAAAAGAAACTTCACAACAACAAATAAATCTAATGCAATAGATGAGCAGAATCAATACAAACTAGTAGTATTTAACTATAAAAAACTAAATAATAGAACAAACTTACCAAAAAAACTTTTTAGTTATCCTAAATTATTGTATAAAGATTTGATCCATTTGGTTGTTGTAGAATAGAAGATGGTTCCCTCTTTATCAAGTTGAAGCACCCATGTATAAAAAATAAAATGCAAAGAGATATATATGATTGAACATAAGAAGGATATGATAAAATGAAGTGAAAATTGATAAAATTTCAAAGAAGAGATATACCATGAAATGATTTCTTGGATTTTTCCTTCTGCAAGTATTTTGACTATAGCTTCTACCTTTTGATGATCATCTGGTCTTCACTGTCTATGGCATGAAATCATTATTCTTTATCTTGTTTTGATTATCATTGTTTCCATTGACTTTGTCCCAATAATTTGAAGGACCAATGAATTATACAATTCCATTACATTGAGATAATAACACCAAAGGAACATAGAAACTTCCATAATAAAAGGTACAAGATCTTCTATTTTGAATACTATATCCCTACCGTGAGCATTTAACCACTAAGAAGGAAAAGAATTCATGCAAAATAGGTTTTATATGAGACTAAACCATACCTCTAATGCAAGCTTTCTTGAAACATTTTTTTTTCTTTTGAAACCATTGTCCAACATATTATATTATTGTTTAGTCTTTCTTGGAGTCTCTGTTGATTAAATATATCACGGTGTTCCTTTTTTACTTGTTGTTACCACTAATGATTGCTCCTTCTCTATGGATCTTCCCTTTATTCTTGACTAGAATGTTGTTATTAACTCGCTTATTTAATCAAAACCATTCCTTCTTTGATGAAAACATGATGCTTTCTTGGATGAAAATTGGAGTTTCTCATGAGAAACTCCAAATGAATATTGCTTCTTTCTTTAATCTAAAGATTTCTTTTATAGATTAGTGTCATCATCATCTTGTTAAACTAGGATTTCCCTCTTCAAAGCTTCCCTTTTCATGAAAAACGTTACAACTGGAGTTTCTATGGGTGCTATTGTTGTGAAAATATGTTGCCCATGCATCCTCGCGATCTTGCTAGGGCACTTTTACTTCAACTTGAGCTTAAAATCTTAGCTTTCCTTTGGTTTATTCAAACAACAATTTTGATGTTCTTTTTTCCCTCCAACAATGAAATTGGAAATTTAACTTATTTTACCACTTTGACAACTTCTCACTTAATTTCTTTGAAATGATTTCTCTTTTAAAACATTTATCACATTTCATTTCTTGTCAACAAAACAAAGGATCTTAAGTGAAGCATTTAGTTCTAATTATGAAAGTGAAACATTTACTATAATTTTATGAAGGTGACTAAAAATTTCTTAGCAAGTGATGTCAATAAAATTTAGGATATGGATTTTTGTATTCATTTTATTAAAAAATTATAAATTCTATTTTTTCAAATATTTAAATTTTAAAAAGGTATCATAGTGATATATCTAGCTAAGACAAAATGTTAAGTTTGTCCTAATAAAATCTTAAACTTTTGAAATAATTTTAAACACTTTTCCCTCTACAACTATGAATATGAACCTCCATAATGCTAATTACAAGATGCTTAGTTGAATTTTGCAACCCTCTAATGGGACCAAAGAGACATACAAAGCTATTTTACACTTTAACGAAAAAAAATAGGTAGCATGTTTAAGGGATAAAGATTTCACGCATGCAAACAAAATATGATTTGATTTGAACATTTAATATTATATGCGAGTCAAATTTGTTTTAGGTGTGAGATGATAAATCGCTTTGAAATAGTAAACCATGATTGGAAATTTGTTTGATGGTATATGTTCCTTGTGATTCTATCTCTAAATGTTATTTATCGATCAATTTTGAAATCACCTAAAAGTCAAATTTCTAGTATGAGATAGGTGTAGATGGATTAATCAAGAAATAAGCCTATTGGAGAATAAGCATTAATAGTGAAATGTAACTTCTAAGTATATAAGTCTACGATATTATCAAAAGTTAGTATAAAGAAGTAATAATCATTCATTTAGTCATTTTTTTATTTAGGTGACTAATTATTTAGTCATTTTTGTTTAGGTGACTAATTATTTAGTCATTTTATTTGTGTGATCTTGTGATTTTACTCAATGACCAAATTAGTCATTTATGCTTGTGAATTGTAGAAAAATAGTAGAATCTGATCATTTTTAGTCACATGGTCATTTATTTATCAAACTTTACTAGTGAAACAAGTATGCAATACAATAGTATGGTGATGCAATCAAGATGCTTTATTTTTTTCTATGGTTCTCTCATGTGAATGCTCTTCTATTTTCAAAATTCCCAACTGCTTACAGAACTTGATTCCTTCTAGGATGGCCTTACATTTTACCATGTTATCCGTTGTAGGTTTAATAGATTTTGCATATTTCATAATGACTTTTCCTTTCCAATCATGACTGATGCCACTGATCCTTGCAATACTCGGGTTCCCTCGTGATGCCCCATCAAAATTTAGTTTATGCCAGCCAAATCTAGGAGGTAAGCATTTACACAAGTTTCTATCATTCTTAGTCTTACTACCTCCTTTACCATATAATGGTGCGATTGATAATTTTGGCCAAATTTTCCTAATATTATTATCCCATAAAGTAAAATAATTTTCTAAACTAATAAGGTTGCAAAGCTTTTTATTTATAATCTCAACTATTGAGGTTTCAATCTTATTAGTTAAAGACCTACTATCTAGTTTTTGACTGGTGAAGATTCTCCTATTACATTCTTTCCATAATTCCTAGATTAAGATAGAAGGGGAAACTGTCCATATATCCTTATATAAACTACACTTATTTAACATGGACCAAGATTTAAGAAAGTCCACTATGTCTATGGGCATAGTTGAGCTCCATTTTAGGCATTTCCTTAGCCAGTTCCAACATTCTAGTGCAAAGGGACAGTTTAAGAGTAAATGGTTGACTGTTTCTTCTTGATTTTCACATAGATGGAACCTAGAAGGTCCTTCAAAACCTAGCTTCCTAAATCTATCGGAAGTTAAGATTTTATTTTGAAGGGCTTCCCATAGAAACATACCTTCCTTTGGGAGGCATACTTTGTTCCACCAGAGGTTCAGGGGAATATCTAAGGCATCCATATTTTTTTCCTTAATGATTATTTGATAGCCATTTTTAACTTTATAGTTTCCATCATTTGAGCCAGTCCGTAGAATTTTATCCTCCTTGTTTTTGCAAGAAAAATTCCTTTCATTAAGGATATCTTTTAATTTTTTCTTTTCTAGAAGATCAATCTGAATATTATCCAGAATTCTCCATGATGTACCATCTTCTAGAGAAATATAATCCTTAACTCGGTTACCCCAAAGAGTTTTACAAGAGTCTATGGTGATTTGTGAAAAACCTAAATTAACCATAGGGGTATACCCTCCCCATGAGTCCTCCCAGAAGAGAGCCTTGTCTTCTTTACCTATATCCCACATAAGGATTTTGTTAATAATTTCTCTACTCTCTATAATAAAGTTCCAAATGTGGGAGCCTTTAGCATGGTTACATGATCTAAAGATATTAATTGGGTCAGCATCAGGAATATATTTATTTAAAATAATTGAGGCCCATTTTCTATTAGGTTCTTGAAATAGTCTCCATATTACTTTGGCTCCAAGAGCGTTATTCTGCCATTGTAGATTTTTAATGCCTAAGTTGCCTAGAGAAGTTGGTTTGCAAATATTTTCCCATCTAATTAGTGCTAGCTTCTTGTCTTCTGAAGGACCTTGCCAATAAAAATCCATAAGATGTTTTTCTAAGCTTGATTTAATGTTTACTGGTAGTGGTAGAATAGACATTTGGTAGGTGGGAATAGCTGATAGAACAGATTATCATAGTAGACCTCCCCGCCTTAGTTAGCCATTTTCTTTTCCAACTTTCTTTTTTATTTTGAACTTTGGAGATGACTTATTTCCATAATTTAGAGCTATGAGCACCCTTATCTAAGGGGATACCTAGGTATTTACAAGAAAAATTTCCAATCTTATAACCTAGGATATTGCAAATTTGTCTCGCTTTTGTTAAGGGGGTATTGATAAAAAAGACTTTTGATTTACTGGGGTTAACTCTTTGTCTTGAAGCTTTCATATATACAACTAGTATGTCCTTGAAGGCTTTAGCTTCCCTTTTATTGCATGCACTTGGTAGTATTGTGTCATCATCAAACTGCTGATGGGTTATATTGGGAACATTGTCAGATACTTTGACACCTGAGATTTTCCCTTCTGAGTGGGCCTTTAAAATTGATCTACCTAATGCTTCTACCATGAAGACATATAGAAAGGGGGAGAGGGGGTCTCCCTGTCTAATACCTCAAGATATATTAAAGAAACCTTCTAGGTTTCCATTGATAAGGAGAGAGATTTTAGGTGTAGAGATACAACTGAAAATAAGATTAATCCATTTCTTGGAGAAGCCAAATGCTTCCAAGCACTTACATAAGAATCTCCAATCAACTTTATTGTAGGCTTTTTGTATATCTACTTTAATAACCATATAAGGTTCCTTATTGTATTGAGTTGTATGAAGGATTTCTTGAGCTATTACTATCCCATCCAAGATTGATCATTTAGGGACAAAACCAATTTGTTGTTTAGAGATAATCATTGGTAGGAAGGTTTTAAGTCTATTAGCTAGGCATTTGGATATGATTTTATATATTGTGTTGCATAGAGAGATAGGAAGAAAGTCCCCTGGTTCTATACAATCATTTTTCTTAGGTATGAGTGTAAAAAAGGTATTATTGATTTCTAATAACAATGTTCCAAAATTCCTAGTTGCCTCTACAGCTTGCCAGATGTCTGAACCTAAAAAATGCCAGCACTTTTGGAAAAAGCCTGCTTGGAAACCATCAGGACCAGGTGATTTATTGGGATGAAGTTGAAATAGGGAATCTTTAACTTCTTCAATAGTGATTTTTATATTGATCCATTTTCTATATGCCTCTATTATAATCATTGGGATTGATGACAAGATATATTTTTGAGCATTTAAATTTGTAAATTCATAGTTATTTAGAAGAGTTTGGTAGAATTGTACAAATTGTTCTACTATAAGATTTGGATCTTCTATGATGTCTCCATTAGAATTTTTTATCTTGGAGATTTGGTTAACATTTATTCTATTATTAGCACTATTATGAAAAACATTTGTGTTAATATCTCCTTCTTTTAACCATGATTCTCTAGATTTTTATTTCCATAAAACTTCTTCTTTTAATAAGATCTCAGCATGCTTAACCATTAGATATTTTTCTTTGTTGTAACTGAACTCAATCATTCCTTTCTCTATAACTTCTTTGTTTAAAGCTGCAATTTCACACTCAATTTTGTTTTTATGTTAAAAAATATTATTGAATTTATCTTTGTTCTAGTCCAAGATCTTATGCTTAATAATTTTAAGCTTAGAGACTAGGCAGAACATTTTTGAACTAGAGATTTTAATCTGAGTCCACCATTTTTCCAAAAGATGCATAAAATTCTCATCTTGAAACCACATAAATTCAAATTTGAAGGGGCATCTAAGGGGCTTAATTTTTTTTGAAATAGATAGTCTTACCGAAAAATGATCTGAACCAGAATTAGTTAGGATTTCGGCAGAGGTGTTGAAATAAAACTTTTCTATGTCTCCACTGATGAGGAATCTATCCAATCTTTCTACTATATGGCTAAAACCAGTCTTGCAGTTATTCCAAGTAAATAAACTGTTATTAGTATTGATGTCTATAAGGTGATTATCAATAAACCATTGGCTGAAATCTTTTTGTGACTGAGATACATATTAAGATCCTTTGAATTTTTCTTTATTCTTTAGGATTGCATTAAAATCACCTCCTAGAATGTGAATGTCATTCTGATAGTTTACTAGTTGATTTTCTAGAGCCTTACATAGTTCTCTCTTTTCTTGATAGGGGATAGGTCCATAGACATTTATAAGATTAAATTTTAGATTAATTTTTAGGCTTTTGATTGATCCAAGTAACCAGTTATTATGTTTTATATTTATTTCAACTAAAACTTTCCTAGGATCCCAGATGACTCCTAGACCACCAGAGGCTCCCTCAAAGTAGACCATCTCTGGTCTCCATATCCCTAATTTTAGAATAAATAACTTTCTCTCTTCCTTATTTAATTTAGTTTCTTGAAGTATAATTATTTCAGATTCTAATATATTAAGGTATCTCTTTATCAATCTCTATTTGTTAGGGGCATTAAGGCCCCTAAAAATCCATAGTTATTTTCATTGAGCTTTGGGAATGATATTCCCCTTCCCTACATTAATCAGGTTAGTTAGTTTAGATTGATTATCAACATTTCCATCGATAGATCTTAATTCATTAATAGATTTCCTACCACATTTTTTCTTAGTTTTAAGAATTGCAGGGCTAGACAAACCTTCTATAGTGGTGGTGATACCTAATTATCTATAGATGTTAGTTATACCTTCCAAAAAAATCTTGATATTGTAATACCCCAAAAATGGGCTATAAGTTCATTAATCTCCTACATCTTCAATTTGAACGAAATCAACATCAAAGTCCTAATCTAAGGCACATCTAAACATCATCGAATCATAATTGATTATCTTAAATTCTACATCAAGGAATATTCCTAGTAATATTCCTAATCATCATAATTATCTTTAATTTTATAATTATTTGGCAATAAATCACATTTATCCTAAAATTTGATTAATTAAATATTTTGCATATTTAATTAATTAGATTTAATATTTGCCACTTAATTGTTTAATTAAATTTAATTCTATCTATTATTAATTGTATTATTTAATTTTGACAATAAATCAAAATTCCTATCTTTAATTGATTAAATTCTTATTTAATTAATTAAAGCATGTTGTCATTATTTAATAATATAATTTTTAATAAAAGTTTGGTAAAATAGTTAATTAACCCATAAATTAATTATTTTATTTCAAAAAGCAGTTAAGTTGAGAATAAATCACTTTATTTATTTATTAAATCATAATTATCCATGTGCACATTCAAGGACCAGTTAAACTCAAAATTGGAAAATCAATGCAAGTTGTTAGCTTTTTGAAACTCAACATCTTTTCGAGTTTTAAAGTTGATCTAAACTTCTAATTCAAGTTGAACTGTGCTTTTGCATAATTTTTGTGACTTAATTATCTTTATTTAAAAATAACTCAAAAATCAAGTTGAGTTATTTGAGTGATTTATAGCTTTTTCTCATGCACCTCCAAAGCCCTGGATTTCTATAAATTAAACGCTCAACTCTTAGCAATTCATCTCATATTTTGCACAATCACGCTGGAGAATTGGAATTGAAGAATCAAAGCTCTTGTGAATCGACATCTTTGTGAGATCAATCTTATTTTTGCATTCATATTACATATCATTGTTAGATTCATAGCATATCAGTTTTCAATAGCATTCATATCATATCAGTTTTTATCATTCTTATTGCATAGAAAATATCAAAAATATAGATTAATTGCATTTATTCCATATCTAGAATTGCATTCAAATCTTTCATTTAGGTGTCGTCTAGGTCACTGATCTCGATTACAATCTGAGAACATTAATCTCGCACCTATTAGAAGGCAGTAAATCGCTTGGTTAGATAGCTTTCAATTTTGCACGATTTTGATTATCACTAACCTCTAATGTTTTACTGAGTGTTGTGTCTATAGATCAGGTACAATTTTCACACACACATTTCTGGTGCCCACCGTGGGGCAACCCACCTTTGCATGCTGGTTTTGATTTTTTTGGGAGCTAAAACCCCAAAGTTTCAAAGATTTAATTTTATCTCCCAAACAGCTTGGAATTTTGATCTGATATTTTTTTTTTAGGTTGGTGACATGTCATGGAAGCTACAGTAAAAAATTTAGAATTTTCTAAGATGTTTTAAAATTTTTAATAATTTTTTCTTGAAATTATGGAAAAAATTAATATCTGACGCAAATCAGCATATTTTTCAAAATTTTTTATATTTTCGGAAAGCTCTTTAAATTCTACAGGGGGTCCATTCTTTGTGTTTTAAATTTGAACATGATATCATAGCTCAAATAGTCAATTTACAAAAACTGGTCTGTTTTGATAAAATGGGTCTCTAGGGCACAAATGAAGAGGTTTTTCTAAAATTTTTGCAGTTTTGGAAATCTCTCTATTTTTTAGCAGGGGTCTCTATTCTGAATTTCTATTTTTGTGGCCAAAATCATATCAAAAAAATTAGATCTTGTTGACTAGGTCAAATGCAAAAAAAAAAATAAAGTTTTGTGATGGGTATGCACTTATTTTTTTTACATGGTTCAATGAATGATATGAGTTGTCATTTGGGTTGATTGCTGGTTATTATTATTGATAATAATTGATTTTTAGAGCTAACCCTATGGTTTTCATAAGTTGAATATATTTTGCATATCTTGTTTGCTTGTTTGCTTGTTGGAGAGTTCGTCACTTGCTTGCATGGAAAAGCTCAACAAAAATTGCTAAAAATCAAGTAAAATCTACTAAGCGCGTTGCAAGGATCCCAGGTATTCTCCTTCATCTAATAATATTTTGATTTGGAACTTAAAATAAATCTCTTATGTGTCAAGCTTGTGTGCATCTTTTCATGCTTTTGATCTATTTCTACACACTTGCATAATTGATACTAGGTTGTGAACCCTTAAGGATTCATTAAGTAGTCTTAGAATACTTGTGATTGATCTTGATTGCTATCTTGGGTTATTGGACTCGCTAATCTGCCGGCCCCTCATTTTCGCCCCGTGGTTGCAATCTCAGCGCCATAAAGGGGAGGGGTCAACAGGACAGAAGCGTTAAATGTTCCACTTGGCAACCCTTTTGTGCTTTTAGGAACTCACTTGTTTTCTAAGTTGGGGACTCGTTTTTAGCTTGTGTGAGGTGTTAAGTGTTCCACCTTGTGGACTCATCTCATATTCGCTTTAAGCGTTAAGTGTTCCTCTTTCTACTTTTTGGGTACTTTTGGTAGATTTACTTTCGGGAATATATCTGTGCTCACATAGTAATTAGGCCCTATGAACACTATTCGTGATTCTTGAAAGATTGGATTCCCAGCGAAATCCTTCTTGACGATAGAATCCTTGTAGGTAGGGAGGATACTTAGTGCATTTCACATTCAACTTGGTTAGTGCATCCTCTCTTATTGATCGACACATTCTCTCTCCGGAGAGGTTGATAGATCACGTGGGGTTGATATCACGAGCTTTGGTGAATCAAAATTAATTAGTGCGTCTTCTCTTATTGATTGATACATTCTCTCCCCGGAGAGGTTGATAGATCACGTGGAGTTGATATCATAGACCTTGGTGGAACAAAACTTTGTCTTAGCATGTCGGATTAATCTGCTTGTTTTGTTTGGGTTAAAAGTGAAGAGGTGTCAAAACCTTGAATCTGGAGCCAAGTCCCCTTGTGGTATAAATCTGTGAGTCATCTTTAGAGAGGGTTAACCGTAGCGGACAATCCCTTCACAGGGAAAACTGCATTGACGGAACCTCAAGCGGTAATAGCCATTTTCACCATGGTAGTGACAACCGCTATATAAATGTCCTTGTGGAAGAAATCTCCACAAGTATGGTTCATTGTTGGGTTGTCAGATCTCCCTAGCATCTCTTGAAGATTAAGTTCTCGGACTGTGTCAAAACCCTGGTGCGCCGGGATTGGAGTTCACCCCTTTGAATCATAAAAGTTGCAGAGTCAAACCATTACTAAAAATCCTAGAGAGGCCAATTTTTCACTTTCAGGTATATGTGTGTTATTGCAAAACTTTTTCAGAACATACACAATTAGTACTCTCAGGGATTAGCACAATTTGGTCACTTGATTGTTCATGCGCAAGGTTGCTTTTGCCCTTGTTCATTGTTTTCAGACGTGCTTGGAATCACTTGCTTGCTATTCTGCGTGCTTATTTATCTACTTGGCTATTAAAAATGATCAAATCTGGTATAACCTTCAAAATCTGGACAATACAATTTGCAAACAATCCAAAACTGAAGACCTTACATTTTGCAAAAATTGACGTAAAATCTTTTCTGGAGTCAAAAGTCATTTCAGGAAGTCAAAAGTCGTACGAGTTTTTTCAAGTGTCATTTCAGTATTACCCAACTGTCGTATGAGTTTAGCAACTGTCATTTCATAGACTACCCAGTGTCGTACGAGTCTGCAGAGTGTCGTTTGGAAAAATTTGAGAAAGTTGTCAGAAATTGTCAAATTGCAAGATATCCAATGTTTCCAGCCTAGTTCCAGAATCTGTCAAAAATATCATTGTGTCAGGAATAGAGCAATAGCTATTGAGAATCAGTACACATGTCTCAAAGAATCAGTAAACAAGAGGAAGAAGCTTTGATTGCCACTATAATGAAACAGATACATGCTATGCAAGTCCAGCTTGACAAACTTGGGAAAGAAAAGGAACCTCTATACTCTTTTCCATTTGATAAAGACTTGTACATGTCACCATGCCCCTAGAAAAAAATTGAGCAATATGATACCTCTTCCACAGAGAGTGACACATCCAGCTTTGAAGACTATGATGACTATGATGACAGAAAATGTAATGATACCTATGACAGCTCTGTTCCTAAGAGTCCTCCTCATCGTTCATTCCTGCTTACTACAAATGGGCCGTCACATTGGATAGATCATGAGGGTGATCCATATGATTCTGATTATGAAAGAGACTTTGATGATTTCTATGCACAATACCTAGATGATCCATCTATTTCACTTGAGGAAGAGAAAGTTTACCACACTGATTATAAACATGCATACTATAAGGATCTCTCCTCTAAGAACTCTCAGGCTGAAAATAAAGATTACACTCTCAAGCAAGATCATGTTAATGTTGGACCTTTGTCTTGTGATGGTTCCCTTCCATCCCCTACTTCCTCCAATACCCATACATTTTCTAAAGCTTCTGAGTCTTTCAAATCTTTCACAGAACCTTCATCCGACACAAGCCCTGATACTTTTCATGTGGTTCCCTATAGTTATCCTCCAGGGCTACCTCTTAAAGAAACTCAAGCTATCCTTCACTTGGCTGCAAATACTTTCAATGATGATAAACCTAAAGAGCCTAAGCCTTCATATGCTATAATCCCTACTTCAGCTAGTCCTTCACCATCTCTTCCAAAATCATCCATACAATCCCAACATGCTTCCTTGTCCTTAGAAGTGGCTCCATGTCAAGAGGACTCTAAAAATGATAAAGAAAAGAACATAAGGAAAGATCAAGATCAAGAAGCCTCCATGTCATCCACTCCTTTTTCGGATGTCTCTTATCCGCCTCAGGGTTCTTTTGATCCTGTACCCCCTTTTTCATGCATTCCATCATGTCTTAAGTCTTCTCCTAAGCAAGATCAAGCTACTACTTACACTGTTGCGCTTATTGGCAATCAAAATAACTTTACTACACTTGCATTTTCCAAAGATGATACTTCCATTAAGGTTGTTAAAAATAGTGTTGTTACTTCCAATGTTAAGCCTATTGAAAATCAAAAGAAAAATTATGCACTTGTGCTATCCAAAGATCCTTGTCAAGATCAAAGTCTTCCATCTTCTTGTTCTACCACTCCATGTTCACTTCCACTTTCTACTATTCCTAAGTCTTTGCAAGCTTTGAACAATCCTATCAAAGAAGGTGCTCATATTCAAGATGTCCATGATTCTATTGAAGATCCTAATGCTCACTCTAAAGATGCTGATATCCTTGGTTGTCATATAGATGCTGATGAACTTATTGATTATCCTTTTGCGTCTTCCACTTCCATCCTTGGACCTCTTCCACCACTACAAAGATCTTCACACCTTCCTTCCATCTTGGGTCCTTATGTCCCTTCACTTTCCCCTCCTAACTCTCCTAATTTTCCATCCATCTTGGGTCCTTACATACCTCCATCTCCCATCTTTCCTCAAGATCAACATAGATGCATACCCTTGAATCCTTTTCATCCACCCACCCATCTAAACCAGTCATATCCTCCTCCTTCTTCCACAAGTCCCAAGTCCTTTGGAAGTAACTTGAATGTTCAATACAAGAAAAAGAAGCAATACAAGAATCCATCAAAAAAAGATCACCATGTCTCCTCTAATAGACATGGAAACATAAAGTCAAAAGAGATATCTAAGAAAAAAATTACAAGACAAGTATGGGTTCCAAAATCCATCATTGAAGATATTATCTCTAAATCATCAAAAGGAAATAAAAAGCCTACAACTATATGGATTCCAAAGTCTCTCTTGAAAGAGTCTGGTGTTGAAAAAAAAGTGAAATTGACATTCAAGCTTCCAAAGGCTTCCACCACATCTCCTTCCAAAAATATTCTTCCATTTCATGCGCCCAGACCTCAACCTCTGCTATCCATTCACCATATTCCTTCACGTATTCCTTCATTCACGATTCCTCCATCGTCTCACCACCCTTTAGGGTATGTGTTGATGTTGATCTTGCCTTCCTTTCCACCTACCCTTTTACAATCCTTCCATGCATTATCCTTCTACATTCTATCATTTTTTCTCATTTGCCTATTCCTCCTATCTTCCAACCTCACTTGCTTTGCATAAAACCTTATCCTCCATTTTTCTCTTCCATCTCCCTTTCCCTATCAGCATCTTTGAGTATATCATTTTGATTCCTTGGCATATCATGGTTTATCCTTTCAAGGAGCATTATCTAAAAAGCTTGCCTTCTTCCAAAAAATAAAAATAAAAAATAAAAAATAAAAAAATAAATTGAAAATGTGCCTTGGTGAAAACCTGGAAACAGGCGCCTTGGTAGCAAAAGTAAAGAGAAATAATTCATCCTATGGTGAAAACCACTCCCTTGTGACACCTTGGATAAGTACCATGATGAAAACCTGGCAATCAGGCATTATGCATAGTTCTTCTACATATTTCATCCATTCCATCTTCTCTCTTTGATCTTGACAATGTTGATCTATACATGAATATTTGGCTATTTTGTGAGCTAGCTTACGGTGATCTTGCTTTCATTCCTTCCATGTTTAGCCTTCATATCCATCTTCCTCCATTCATTTTCGCCTATCGCTATCCTTTTCCCCTTTGGTCTTGATGTAATAAAAAAAGAAAGAAAGAGTAAAACATGGTGCTATGAAGCCTCTTGACATGTCTACTCCTTTGGATTGCATCCTTTCCTACTCTTGCATTATGATTTTGTGCTTATCCTATGCTAGCCTTTCATTGCTTGCTCAAATGTGCTTTACATGACAATTTTTCCCTAGCTTGGGTATTCTTGAGGAGTTTGCCCTTGAGGATTTCTTCCCTTCATTAGCTTTCATTCTCTTGTCTTCCATCTCTTCCACCAGCTTGCCAATCCCTCTTGGTCTCCACCTTGCTAGACATTGGAACTGCACGATATGATCTTACTTGGGAGTTTGCAATGGAAAAAGATGCTATCAAGTATACCAAGTATCAGAACTAGTATCAGAACAATTATCAGAATCAGTATCAGAATCAGTATCAGAACCAGTATCAGAACAAGTATCAGAATCAGTATCAGAACCAGTATCAGAACCAGTATTAGAACAAGTATCAGAATGGGCCTACAAAACAAGTATCAGAACACCTATTGGGGCTACACCTTTCACTTTAGTTTATGGGTCTGGAGCAGTACTACCTATTGAGGTTGAAATCCCATCACTCAGGATCAGAATGCATGGACTTGTCACTGATGAAGACTACAGAGTGTCAAGGTTACAAGAACTTGAACTACTAGATGAGCGCAGACAAGCAACGTATGATCATCTCAAAGTGTATCAGAAAAGAATGTCTAGAGGCTACAACAAGAAAGTCAGACATAGAGAATTTCAGGTTGGCGATCTAGTGTTGAGAGAAAATCCTAAAAATCAATCACATCGAGAACGCAAGGGGAAGTTCGAACCCAACTGGCTGGGTCCCTTTGTAATCACTGCTACTTTTGGCTCTAGTGCCTATCAACTCTCAACAACTGAAGGAGAACAGCTCCGAGAACCAATCAACGTTCTCCATCTAAAGAAATTCTATGCCTAAGGCATTCAGTGCTTGGTAAATGTCCTAAAAAAAAATCTTAAAAATCGGAAAAAGTCCTGAAAAAATGAACATCTTGGTGAAAACCTAGCAATAGGCGCCTTGATGATTCACAAAAAAATCAAAAAATATCAAAAATACAAAAAAAAGAAAAAAAAAAAAAGAAAAAGAAAAAAAAAGTGCCTTGGTGAAAACCTGGAAACAGGCACCTCGGTAGCAAAAATAGAATCTCTACCAAGATGGTGAAAACTCAGCAAACGGGCACCACTTGTTCCAAAATGCTCCATCTATCATCACAATCTTGGTCTTTCCCAGCTTTCAGTCTTGCTTTAGTTTGTACATATCTCCCGGTTTGTTCCTGCATTTTCAGTTTTCAATAAGTCGGCCTGTACACCAACCAGCTCAAGCGTTTGCATCCTATCAATGTTCACACTTGGGGACAATCAATGTCATATCCTATGGTCTCCCATGTATCTTAGACGTGTCATATCCACTCAGAGTCCTTTGAAGCTTCAAGTTGAGTCAGTCAGTCAGTCTCGTCTCCAGAAAAGATTTTGCATCAACAACAATCAAACATCAAAACTCAACTAAAAACAATCTGTGCTTTTCATGCTTTTATCTCCTTGTAGGCTTACTGATTCGCATTGAGATTTTTGCATATTGTGTCCCTTTGAGCTCTTCGATGATGTCCTTTATAGGATTTAGAGAGTGATGACTGGGGGCATAATCTTTTCTTTGTCTTCTACTTGTATGTGAAAATCTAACATCTTTGGAACTTCTGGATTGAAATGGTGTCCGACTGTAAGAGCCTCTATCTCAAATTGGATGGCCATGCGTACCTCGACCATTGATACCCAGACAATTCAAGGAAGTTTGATCTAACTATTATCTTTTTGAGTAAGTTCTTTCTCCTACTGTGGAACGCAATCTTGCCTAAGGATGTGAACGATAAAGGGTCACTACGGGTAATTCACATTGGATTTAGAATGATCTCTTGACTGTTTGATGTGTTTGTAATGCAAGGCGTACTCAGGTCATCACAACGTTTATGTTTTGATGCTTGTACAAATTGCTATATCAAAATGGACATGATATTCAGGTCATCCTGGTGCTTGTGCCTTGGTGCTTATATCTAATCCGACATTCCGAAAACAAAATCAATATTCATATGTCCATGGTTGCCTAGCCAGTGGGTGTTGTATTGATTCTTGCGCATACAAATTGATATTCATATGTCTATGGTTTCATAGCTAGTGGGCATTGTATTGATTTATCCGGTTACCTAAAAGTTCAATGATGATAACAAATCGACATATGATCAGTGACTAGGTCCTAGGTCTTAGCTTACATTTCATCTTGCATGTCTCTTTGCATTTTGCATGTTTGCATGATCTCACAATGATTAAACGAACTTCAATGCTTAAATGATTCTTCAAATCGCATCTTCAAGTCTAACAAGAGCTGAATCTCACACGAAGGTTCCTCCAATGAAATAGCAAGTAGAATCCTTTTTCGGGATCAAAATTCAAATCTGAGATCATTCATATTATTAACTACTTGCATATTCGACCTTCAATCATCACAGAAATCTAGTATTCAACTTAACTGATTATCTTACATCA
Source organism: Chamaecyparis obtusa (assembly GCA_027943335.1). NCBI lineage: Eukaryota > Viridiplantae > Streptophyta > Pinopsida > Cupressales > Cupressaceae > Chamaecyparis > Chamaecyparis obtusa. The sequence continues at coordinate 736,628 of BSBK01010255.1, read as the reverse complement.
AACTATGAAAATTTCAACTTGGTCAACCATGGTCAACTCATGGTCAAACCTAGTCAAACTTGGTCTTTTGGGACCTTCCAACGATGCAGAATGCGTTCTCGGATGTAAATAACCACTTCTCAGATCAATTAACATGCTTCTAAACTATCAACGCTGACTTTTCTTGTCAGATTTCAATTTTAATCCCGAAGGGGGCATGGTATTGCACATCATTCAAAGTTTGTAAATCAAATTCTATCGATCAAGTCTATCAATATCTTTCATCAGTGATCAAGACAAACAATCACGTCTAGTTACTGATTCATCAAAAGTCCTCATCGCTCGGGGCAAATCTATCATCACTTGGGGCATATCAGATTCATCGATCCATATCAATCTGGTATTCTCTTAATCTTGTAATCTGTATCAGTTTTTGCAACCATCAGATCATAGTGTTCTTTCCTTGGTTCTTCGACAACTGAAAGATTCAGATGTGATACTTGCTAGTTCTGCTAAGACAATCGAGTCTAGAACGGGTCACTCACTTCTTATCAATCCTAAGGTTCAGAATCAGGTGTTTTGACACTTTTTTTCTCAATCATAGGTTCATTTTCTGTTATAGTGAACATTATCTTTGGTCATTCAGGACCTATTATCTCCATATCAATTCAATATCAATCAGCTTCTGTCTCATATCAATTATTAATTTCAAACATCAATTTCATATCTTTATCAAACACAGACTATCTTTGAACCACTGCGCTTCGCACAGTAATTCAAATAGGGGCAAAATGTAATACCCCAAAAATGGGCTATAAGTTCATTAATCTCCTACATCTTCAATTTGAACGAAATCGACATCAAAGTCCTAATCTAAGGCACATCTAAACATCATCGAATCATAATTGATTATCTTAAATTCTACATCAAGGAATATTCCTAGTAATATTCCTAATCATCATAATTATCTTTAATTTTATAATTATTTGGCAATAAATCACATTTATCCTAAAATTTGATTAATTAAATATTTTGCATATTTAATTAATTAGATTTAATATTTGCCACTTAATTGTTTAATTAAATTTAATTCTATCTATTATTAATTGTATTATTTAATTTTGACAATAAATCAAAATTCCTATCTTTAATTGATTAAATTCTTATTTAATTAATTAAAGCATGTTGTCATTATTTAATAATATAATTTTTAATAAAAGTTTGGTAAAATAGTTAATTAACCCATAAATTAATTATTTTATTTCAAAAAGCAGTTAAGTTGAGAATAAATCACTTTATTTATTTATTAAATCATAATTATCCATGTGCACATTCAAGGACCAGTTAAACTCAAAATTGGAAAATCAATGCAAGTTATTAGCTTTTTGAAACTCAACATCTTTTCGAGTTTTAAAGTTGATCTAAACTTCTAATTCAAGTTGAACTGTGCTTTTGCATGATTTTTGTGACTTAATTATCTTTATTTAAAAATAACTCAAAAATCAAGTTGAGTTATTTGAGTGATTTATAGCTTTTTCTCATGCACCTCCAAAGCCCTGGATTTCTATAAATTAAAGGCTCAACTCTTAGCAATTCATCTCATATTTTGCACAATCACGCTGGAGAATTGGAATTGAAGAATCAAAGCTCTTGCGAATCGACATCTTTGTGAGATCAATCTTATTTTTGCATTCATATTACATATCATTGTTAGATTCATAGCATATCAGTTTTCAATAGCATTCATATCATATCAGTTTTTATCATTCTTATTGCATAGAAAATATCAAAAATATAGATTAATTGCATTTATTCCATATCTAGAATTGCATTCAAATCCTTCATTTAGGTGTCGTCTAGGTCACTGATCTCGATTACAATCTGAGAACATTAATCTCGCACCTATTAGAAGGCAGTAAATCGCTTGGTTAGATAGCTTTCAATTTTGCACGATTTTGATTATCACTAACCTCTAATGTTTTACTGAGTGTTGTGTCTACAGATCAGGTACAATTTTCACACACACAGATATCATTAGTGTCCTCTGTGAGTTCGTCATTCATAAAATCCATTTTTGTCTACCCAGCTATCTCTTGTATATCCTGTCTTAAGATTTCAGAGTTGATCCCATCTTCAAGGTCTATAAGATCTTTGTCATACTCTTTGAGAAGTGCATCATGGTTGTTAACAATTCATAATTCTTTACTGATAGATTCTAATTCTAATGGTACAAAATACATGGGTTTTATATGCTTATGCTTATTTCAATACTTTATCCTCGGTATCATTGTTCCTGGAAGCTTCATCATTATTCCATTGCATTAATTCCTCACTAATCTCAAGTTGAACTTTCTGAAGCTCTTCCATCATCCCTCCAACCAAGATCATTTTGTTTTCAATAGTCTGGACTCTTGCTTCTAGGGACTGAAAGATGATGGCCTAGGCTGGGCTTGATTCTATATTATTTAAAAGATTCTGGTCATTGTCTAAATCACAGTAGGAGGTAACTTGCATATAAGCCTTATCCTTGGTGTTTGAAGTATTGGTTGGGAGGGAGGAAGGGTAGGATTCATCATTAGCCAGGCTAAGAACAATTGTCCCTACTGGGTTGGAGGGACGTAGTGTATTAAGATCCTGGGGAACTATAGCATCATTCAGATAATTATTAGGTTCAATTAAAAATCCACCTATGTTTTTAAGAAAGGTAACATTAACATTTGGAGCTTTAAAAATTATATTACTATCTATAAAATATAGTAATTTATATTTGAAATCCATTCAATCTTGAGTATGATGAATATTGAAATAATGGAAGCTGCATTAAAATACATTCTCATTATAGGTATTAAGTAGTGCTTTAGTTAGATCTAATAGATTAATGAGTGAAAGAACAATAAAATCAAAGCTTACTAAACTTCTAAGCAATATATCCAAGGGATTTTATGTTTTTTTTTTTTTTCAAAAAGTAGAGGAACATGGCAACATGATGCACTTTTTTGTTTGTCTTTACAATAATTAACTTTGAGATAAAATATTAGATGAAGTCAAATTAATAAGGGTAAGAATATATTAAAGAGTCTTGAGAAGTTGAACTATAATTATTTTTAGATTGGTAGTATTTAATAACTTTTTTTGGATTTGTGAGAAATTGAACTATAATTAAGCACTTTGGAGGAAATCAAATTAAACTTAGTATTCTTCCCATAAGGATACATATCCATGAAAGAAGCAAAGCTATTTAGATATACACATTCTTGTAGAAGTGAAAAAAAGCCCCTAATTAAGAATAATTTGCATTCTGTTGTCTTGAGGTTGATGGTGTAGCTTAAAAAGTATGGATTGAATTCAAATAACATATTCATAAATGTACTTACTAGGTCATTGGGAATACTCAAGTGAATTTTGAAGAGTACTTCTTATAACCACATTAACTTTCACTTTTTATGAAGGAGTAATTTAGCTAACATAGATAAAGAATGGATTAATCCACACTATAAAGAGATGTACCACTCAAAAGCATATTTCAAGGTGTATGAAAACAATTTAGCCAAAAGATTATCTTCACACATAACTTCTAAATATTTATTAATGAATGGTCTCAAATGTGTACTAGGATCACCTTTACCACTATATATTTCAAATCAAGGTATCACAACACCACCATGTGAAGGATAAGTAACGATCTCAAATTCAAGTGGAGTATTTATGCTTTCACATATGTATCTTTATCATGATCAATATAGATATCAATAAATTTATGCTCTACTCTATATCTAGATTTAGAATGTGAATCCAATGCAACAAGAAGGATTTTAGAAGCAAGAATATGAGACACATAAAAAATCAAATATAAAATGGTTGATAAGAGAGAGGATAATGAGACATGAAATACGATTTAGAATAAGGTACATGTGTACTGAATGTGTGGAATGGTATTTGGAAGAAGGTATAACGTGAAGTGAGGAATTAAGGATAAAGTAAGGAATAGAGTAAGGTGTGGTAATAATGAATATGAGAATAATAAGTTAGAAGGTTTAGAAGAATATATCACTCTATTGGTGGAAGTGAATATCGTAGAGGAGAAATTAAGATCATGGAGTAAGTCACGATAGTAGTGGGAATTCTATGAAATGTAAGTGAAATAGTACTAAAATATAAATGATAAGTGGATGCTTAGAGCACAAGATGATAAGTAGGCATAACAAATTAATCCAACATGGATGAGGGGTTGAAATAAGAGGCATACAAAATCAAGGAACAAGTGTAGGAGGAAACTACATGGATGATGGACCATTTAAAGAACTAGTAGAGATACCCTTATCAACAATGCCTTGAATAACTTCTAAATTAAATGGATTAATAAAAAATTCATTATGGCAGGCCTAAAACAAAAGTTAAAGACTCTTCACTTAATTCATAATTTTATGCACAAACTATTGTTGTTTCAAATGTCTTGCATGATCAACATTTTCATGATAGAGCTTAATTGTAAATAATAACAACATACCCATACTAAGATCATTTGAAATACCATTCTCACCAAATTGGGCAATTTGAGGATTCAGATAAGGACTTCTTCTCAAAATAATGTGAGGATATGGATGAGACATTATCATGTAAAAATATCTCAAACCTAAGTGTCAAATGGTATAAAAAATATGTAAGATCTATAATAAAATTAGAAAATTTTAAGCAAGCAATATTATGTATAAAAAATTATGAAATAAAATCCTACAGGTGAAAGAAAATATGGTAGGGTAGATAGGTTTCCATAAAAATAAGATCACATTTGAAGAAAATACCTCAAAGGAAGTATGCCAATAATGTATTTAGAAAATAATAAAATATGCAATCAATAAGACATTTTTTAAAACCATAACTCTCTTATATAAATACAAAGGTTTATAAATTAAATTAAATAATTAAACATAATTTAAGAAAGTGGGTTTGAAATAATAACTAAAGAATTGAATGTATAAAAATGAGTCAATTAAATACAATACCTAGCAACATTTTTTATGGTAGAATATGTAATAATAGATGCTAGGAATTGATTCACTAATGTGCTAGAATTTTAAAAAATTGTCACACGAGTTGTAACGCCCTGCCAGGGAACCCAATAGAAGTTAACCTATTGACTTGATTATCCGATTGGGGTCCAATGTTATCTCCTCAGCACGGTGGGGTAGACCTTTTTGGTTCTACATGGACAAGTGGTAGTGATTCTTTACCATTCGAGATTCGACGTCCTAGTACCATTGCTTGATGATGTCTTTGCAGTTGGATCCTTGTGCTACTTCTTCATTGATTTTCTTTCTTTTATTCTTTATTATTAATCCTGCATTAGCGTATTGCATGTGATACCTAGTCTGGACATTGTATTATCATAGTGAGATTTATTACTACATACCCTGTGACATGTGTAGTGGATGTCAGTTTATGTATATGTCATGGATGTCCATGAGAATTGTATTTATTGTTATCATGTAATTGTAATTTATATGTTATGGAATCTTTTGTTATCATTCTTTAGTTGTGTTTTGTTCTTAAGTAATTCTACGTCATGGGACCCGCTGGATTTGTAACCTATGTTTGCGATGTGTGTTATGTGAGTTAATGGTAATTGCTTCTGCACTGTTGCTATCTTGTATGTTAACTTTAGAAAAAAAAAAATTCACCAAACTTAGTAGCATACAAGAAACACCACTAGGAAAGGAATCCTGATAGCTTACTAACTCAAGCTCAACAAAAGTAGTGAAAGGTATGACTCACTAATCCAAAGGCAACCGACCATGTAGGATAACTAGACTATGTATAGGTAGGTGTCATCATGTACGTCTAACCCTTGAGTCTTGTCCTGGTAATCTCTCTGGATCCCAGCACTCAAGTGACCATACACAGCTCAATGACTTCTCGTATAGACGAAGCCATTAACTATGCTAGACACACACCTCTCAGGGCGGAAAGCATCTTCTCCATTCCCACCTTAGTCTGTACTAGCACTAAAGCATGGGTGAGGAACTTATCTTATTAGGTTCATTTATTTCCCCTTAATTTAATTAAGTTACCACTTGATTACAGATACTTACAATAAGTGATCCTGGTAGCCACTTGTGGGCCCCGATGCTTATTGCAAGCCACCTCCTAACACATATCTAGGTAAACTACCCTAGGCTCATAGATCTCTCCTAGATCAAATACTGATAAAACAGATAGTCACACATCCAGATTCATCACAGAAACCAGGATTGATTACATAACATGTTCACTGAATCTCATAAAACAACAAGAGCCTATAAGGTCATCTGGAAAATATAGAATACACACTCACGCCAAACATGATAAACATCATGATCAAAGAACAATTCCCAAGCCTCTGTCTTTCCTAGGTCATCTAGTTCCTATAACACTGACAACCCCAGCATATAGGAAAGATAAAATCATATTGTAGAAAACCGTCAATTTCAGTATAAAATAATGCATGTACAGATATGAAATAATCCCACAAGTGCAATTCTAAACAAGAAACTCGATAGGATTTTCCATCTTACAATTTAAAGTTTATTAACATGCCTAATAAACATAATACTATAACTTCATGATGAAAACAATAATATTAATTTTATTTCAAATCCTAACATTCTAAACCTTGTCCTCTCTTTCTAATTTTGAGCAAAATCCCTTAATGATCTCATTAACAGAACTTTCAATATAAGTAAGAAGAAACAAAACAAATTAAACAATCAAATCATTGTTTGACATTAATTAATAATAGTTAGTTAAATCTACGATTAGATCCACTAATAAATTTAACTTAGCTTTTCTAGTGAAACTATATCCATCAATTTAGTACATAAACATGTAATAAAAGTGAGTTTGCATAAACAAATCCTAATGCACACTTAAAGATTAATTAAAGCTAATTAAATTGATAAACAAAAATTTACCCCCAATCATTAATCCACTAATAAATAAAATATAAAATAAATAACTTATATATATTAAAAATAATATAAATTAAATAATTCATAAAGTAAATATATTATAATTTAATTAATTCATAAATTACTAAATAAAATTTATAAAAAAATAAAATTTATTAAACAAAGTTTAAAACTTAAAAAAAAAATAACCAAAATTAAAAAGTGGGGGGGCCCGCGGCCACCCACCACGCTGCCTCACGACAACCTAGTTTGCCGGCGGCAGGCTAGCCCTGCCTACGGTGGTGTGGGGAAGTGGGGGGTAGGGGATAGGTGGTCCCCGCTTTCCACTTGCTTTGTTTTTTTTATTTTAAATTATATATATATATATTTATTAAACATTGATTACTACGAAAATCATATATATATTTTTTATAAGATTTGCCATAAATATATTTTATTGTTATATTGTTTTCACTAATAATAGCTAACAAACTTTTATGAAATTTAAAAAAACAAAAACAAAATAGGTATTTCCGAAAACGAAAATGACAACTACAGGAGAATTTTTTTCCAGAAATGGCTTTTCCCCTTTTTGCTTACACACAGGAAAGTTTTGTCCTATTCCATAATTTATAATTTCTTCTACATTACAACACAAATCTATTTACCAGAATAAATTTTTGTCATGCAAACAAATAATTCTTACTGTGGTAATTTAATTTGACTGTTTATTTTTCACAGAGGGGGTATTTTTTTGGCCCAGAATTCATTTTTGCACTCCAAATACATTTTTTTCTTCACAACCCATTTAATAAATTTATCTTCTCTATAGTTTTACTATACTAGAATTGATTTTCTCATTTTTGTGAGTTCTAGGTGGAATTTTCCAAAAAATTTTGCCAGCATTTCCCTATTGTGCCAAGTAATAATAAAATACTAAAAAAGCTTTTCTAATAGCTTTTAAAAATCCAAAAATGAAAGATTAACCAGAATTACTAATCTAACCCTCAGAATCAAACAAACAAAGCAAATTTTACATAATTTCTATAGACAAAAATACTAGAAAATTCATCAAAACCCTACTTCAATTCCAATGCTATAAATCTGATGTAGAATTGCCTGTAGGATGTTGAATCTCCCAAATCTGAAAATGTAGAAGCTCAATCCTGCAACTCTGAATCACAGCTTTGTAGAATTCCAATTCCAGATGCAAATAGACATCACCTAGAAAATCAATCACACACCAAAATACAAGAACACAAGAAAGCACAAATTTTCCAAAAATGCTCTCTCTCCAAAAATATGACAACTCCAACCAAATCTCCCTTTTTCCAAAAAAATGCAAACTTTCCCCAAATAGAAAATCAAATCCACCTATCATGCAAACCCTAATTAGTCACCAGACAACTCCTAATCAAACTCCTCTTTTTTTTGAGTTGAGGGAAAATACCAATTATTAATTATAAAATATATTATTTATGCACAACTCACATAGAATTCTTTTTACAAGTTACTTTATGAAATCAAATTTCACATAAATCAATAAAGCACATGTAATATAAAATTCCACATTTAAATTATTTAATAATTATAACACAATTAAATCATGCACTAATTTTTCAACAATTTAATAAAAACATATTAAATCTTAATTTAGCACAATTAATTAATTAAATTCAAATATTCTCATATTTGATTTTTAATTAATTAATAATTATTCAAAGACATAGGAAATACTTTAATCATAATTTTCCAACTATATGATTAATTAAAATAACCATAGCAAAACAAGTAAACCAAAGCAATATTTCAGGACCATACACACATCATACAAACTCAAAGAAGGGATCCACGAATTAGGTCAACCTGACCAAATTCGGGTAAGGTAGTCAACCGATACTTTATCCAACAATTAGGATAAATGGGCTTAGGATTGGGTTTTGGGTCCATTTGTCATCTCCCCTCTTTACCATTGAGACGAGTATTTATGGGCACACTCACTCTGCCAATTCAGGGAAGACGATGCCCTGTACCTGCAAACCTGTCATCACAAAACAAAGCATGTACATACAACATATAACAAGCAATGATATGGTACAGTCAGTCATGTGGATCTCGACTATGTAAGTAACTACACCTCCATCCTCTACCACACAAACACATCATACAAATGCATACATAAATAGATACATACATGAAAACACCATACACATGCCAGTATGGGGTAAGTATATCATAATCCAACTAAAATACAACATCGCATCATAAAAACATTAACATCTAATTATGAGATCATATAACATCATAACATAAACATAATCCTGATCATCAATGATCAATGAAATAATAAAAACATCTGCACACATGCAAAGAGGCCTAAAAGAGTATGGCACCGAAAATCTGAAAGCAAACTATGGGGGTACTACACGAGTTCCTTATTGTAACATAAGAAATGGGGATCACCTTAATGTAAGGAAGTGAGAGTGATGATCTGATTTCTTTTATCACATTCAAAAGGAAGATGATGTACTAGGCTTGAGGAGGCTCAAGTACTAAATAGATGCAGTGGTCCTTCATTTAATGCAAAATGGAAAGGGGGATAATAGATAAGGAAATACAATATTTAGGGCCAAATGGAGGAAAAGGTGGACTTTTTGTATATGCACAGATTGACAGAGACCTGGCTGACAAATTTTGTCACCAAAAATAGAATCCAAAAACTATAACTAATTGACATATTCAATCTAATTTTGATTTGGAGGGACTTTGTCAACTTGTTCCTAGGACTAAATCGACTAGGTTTACTTATTCCCTTCACATTTAGATGATTTTAGCTGTAGACTATAATTGAGATCTTGCACTTTCCATATCTAATCCTGAAATTGGCATCATTTGTTCCTGCACACATAAAAGAATAAAAATTTTGTGTAGAGAAGGGTTTGCCTTAGTCAAACCCCAATTTGGAATCAATCATAAAAGTGAATCGAAATATGCTTGAAAGAAAAGTGTGTTGATATAAAGTAGAGGCTAGATTTGAAACATGAAGTGTCTTATATCTTGATGCTGTAATGCTTATTTGAATGTGATCACAAATGTTCATGCAATAGCTTGAATCCACACAAAAATATAAAAGGAAATCATGAAAGGCATGCCTTGCATAATGAATGTTGTAGTTTCCTATAGTGCTTGATATAGAGAGAAAGAATGACTTGAATACTTGAAGATTTGGATGCTTGAATTCTTATGAATGGATGTTTATGCTATGATATTCCTTGACAATTAATTCCTCTACTTGGTCTTTGATGAGGGAGATAAATTTGCTACCATGGAGAATATTACCTTGGAAATTATTGAGATGATGAAGATCTTGATCTTAATATCGAGGTCTTCTTAAGATTTCTTGTGGTTATCAATATTACCCAAATGGGGAAAGGTAGGTTTCTTATATACCCTCATAGAAATTTTGAAGCTCAAAATTCAAAGAGCGTCGATGGGAATTTATATTTCCTACTTGACCATTAAGATAAAGTCTTGATTTAAATTTTGAAGCAAACATTAGGGAATAAGTCGACCAGGCTAACTTTTTTCCACCTAAAAGCATTGAAATTTTGATAGGGGTCCTAATTGTGGAGGGTAGATTAGAATGGAAAGTGAAATTAGGGTTGGAGTGGTAGATATTAATGTAGAAGATAATACATACTAAAATAGGGCCATACTAAATGGGGAATTATATAGTGATGCAATTCTAGGATGACACATTTAGCCCCCACTTTGGTAGGAGTGTCATTCCACATCATGCTCATGATAAAGTAGAAGAAAAGAGCACGCAAGAGATATGATCATGGGAATAACTACAAAATGATAAGAGATCACTATGTTTAAGGGAACAAGCCCCAAAATGAAGGATCTCAACTCATAGAAACATGTCTACGAGCACAAAAATAAACAAAAAAGGAAAAAAAGAAGGAAAAAAAGACAACAAAAAAAAGACACTAAAAAGGGGGTTAGTACTAAAAATAGGACTCCAAATCAGCTAGTTGAAGAGACCTTGATAGAGAAAATTATCTCAACTTATAGAATCATGTTTGAAAAGCTATTACAAAAGCATAAGTGGTCAAATGGAAAGGATGAGAGAACATGCCAATGACAAGACAAGAATCCATGGTCTAAGCTACTAGCAAAGCTAGGAGATCATGGAATTGAAAAGAAAAGAATCATGAGTGTCATGAGCTAGTAAGTTTTATTATACTAGGCGATCCATGAGAGGAAGAGGAGGAGGAGAAAGAATAGAAAATTATCTTATGATAGTCAAATTATCTATTGTAGTAATACATAGGGGAAAAAAAGAAAATACATGATGACATAAAGGGAACACATAGGAGGGTTAGGTACTAAAAATAGGACTCCAAATCACCTAGTTGAAGAGACCTTGATAGAGAAAATTGTCTCAACTTATAACATCATGTTCAAAAATCTATTACAAAAGCATAAGTGGTCAAATGGAAAGGATGAGAGAACATGCCAGTGACAAGAAAAGAATCCATGGTCTAAGCTACTAGCAAAGCTAGGAGATCATGGAATTGAAAAGAAAGGAATCATAAGTGTCACGAGATAGTAAGTTTTATTATACTAGGTGATCCATGAGAGGAAGAGGAGGAGGAGAAAGCATAGAAAATTATCTTATGATAGTCAACTTATCTATTGTAGTAATCCATAGGGGGAAAAAAGAAAATACAATATGACATAAAGGGAACACATAGGGGGGCATAGGTAATGCATAAGGGCATAAAGGTAATGCACACGCATGCAAAAATTAATGCATAAGGGTTCAAAGGGAACACACATGGGTGCAAATGAAACATACAGGGGTGCAAAGGAAATGCATAGGGGTGCAAAGGGAAATCACATGGATGAAAAGGTAATGCACAGTGATGTAAAGGGAAGGAATAGGGGCACAAAGATAATTCATCATATAATAGATGAGGATGTATCATACATGCTCCCATCCTTACGATGTCAATGTAAACTATATTGGCATCTGAAGGAAAAGAAAAAGAATGATACCTACCTTAAAAAACAAGGATATATCCTTAAGTGACAATGTATGCATAGAAACAACAAAAGATACATGACTCTTTCTAAAGCCAAGTAAAGATAGTTGTGTAAAATGATAGCTTGTAACATGCGGAAAGAGATCCTTAAGAGGAAGAGATCTTTGTTCTAATGTATCTAACTCAAAGGAGTTCTTGAATAAAAATAACATCTTTGAGACCAAGAGGGGAAGGAGAATGAGAATTCACCCTTTTAGCCCCCTATTGCCAGGTAAGAAAAAGTGATTCTTGATGAAGGATGACACACTTTAAGCCCTTAAGTAAGGGGTTCATTTATGATGGACATACAATTCCGACCAAAGAAGAGGTTGTGATCAAGGATACACACCTCTTGTATAAGAGAGAATGCCTAATATAAAAAAACAATTCCCTATAATATTGAACATAACATAATAAACAAATACCAATTCACTAAGGAAAGTATATCCTTAGAATAGATAAAAGAGAGTAAACCTTTCCCCCCATGGATAAAGGGAAGGAAAAAGATAACACATTATTTGCTTAGTGATTAGATCACAAGATGTCCATCAATGAATAAATTACAGACAATAATAAAGAAGTTTATACCAATAAACTAAGATACAATGGATGAAATTAAAGAAAAATAGGCCTTGCCCACCATATGTATTCAGACAAGAAAGGAACCTATGATGTAGTTCGCAAAGAAGGATTGAATATGAGAATACAATACCATAGAAAATAAAGATCCCTTAATAATGTGGACTTACTAATATTTACATGGTGTGGAACAACATAATAGGTGAAACGAATGCCAGTGTATGATTTTTTTAACATTAAAAAGAAGTAGAATATCACTTTTAATAGGAATCACACCTCCATCTACCAAATTTTGAATAGATCTTATAAAAGGAATAAATCTAGCAATAGAATGCATGTAACTATGATGATATATATAAAAACCATTATTTTTATTTGGTTCTTGATTTTTTGGAAATCTAAAATGTGGGAACTTAACATTTTGATCATCTTTAATGGATCGATAGATTCTTTTAGCTACAACCAAACTATCTTCCATGATTTTTACTAGTAAGGGAATAGACAAAGAGAGAGGTTTAGGATTTAATACAAGAGAAGGAAAATGTTGTTTTGGGGTACAAATTCTATACCATTCCTAGTGACTTGTGTAGGAGGATCTACATGGACCTTTATACCTTGTTCATGACTACCGAGACCTTGTCCACTATAACTTGGTTGAGAAGTAAATGTCATAACATGTATTGTACTTAGCCTTTAGTTGGGAAGGAAAAGGACTTTCATCTTGAGGTTTGTAGAAATGTGTAGTATAAGGTGGAACAATAAAGTTGGTTTCTTTAGGGAGATTAGGGATCCTATCATCATTCTAATACATTTTCTTTTAGTTGAGAAGAAGAAAAGAGTTTATAAAAATCTTCATTCTTACATAAGGTTGTCCTGGGAGATAAATCATCAAGAAAATTTTTCACACTAGGATTATTGAAAATACTTTGATAAAAGGAATAGGTTGGAATAAGAGTATGATCTCTATTTTTATTAGAAGAAATGATAGGAAATGTTATCATTTTCAACAAAGACCTTTATGAAACTAATACAATCCATGTATTTCATTGAGAGATTTAAGATAAAACTGCATGAAATATGGATGAAGGTCTTGGAAAATGATCTAAAAGAAGGAAGCATATTGGAAATTCTCATGATGCCATATGCAAGAGTACCATGAAGGAAAGTAAGAAACATGACATGAAAGAAATTATTATCTACTTTATTTGACTAATAAATGGAAGTAAGAAGAAATGTAATAACATGCGAGATAACAAGTCGATCCAAATTAGTGAATTCCATAATTAAAATAAAATCTACCAAAATTATATCCAGGGAAAAGGAAAGCTACCCAAATCAGATATGGGGGAGAAAATTAGAAGTGGACATGTTATGAGTTGGGTTCACCAAAATGTAATATAAGAAATGGGGATAACCATAGTATAAGGAAGAGAGAGCGATGATCTAATTTATTTTTCCATATTAGAGAGGAAGATGACTTACCAAGGTCGAGGAGGCTCAAACACTAAATGGGTATAGAGATCCTTTACTTAATGGGAAATAAAAAGGGGATGATGGATAAGGAGATGAAATATTTGGGGCCAAATGGAGGAAAAGATAGAATTTCTATATACATAGACTAACATAAAAATTTATTTCCCAAAAATGAAATCTAGAAACTGTAACTAACCTATAGATACAATTTGATAGTGATTTGGAGGGACTATGTCAATTGGGTCAACTTGTTCCTAGGACTAAGTTGACTAGGTCAAATTATTCCTTACATTTTTTGATAGTTTGAGTTGTAGAATGTAACCAAGATCCCACACTTTTCAGATCTAATCCCAAAACTGGTTCCACCTATTTCTGCACATAGATTAGAGGAATAGTATTATGTAGAGAGGGGTTTACCTCAGTGAAACCTTGGTTTGGAATCAACCATGAAATTGAACTGAAATATGCTTGAAAGGAAATTGTGTTGATATAAAGAAGAGGCTAGATATGAAACATGAAGCTTCTTTTACCTTGATGATGCAATGATTATTTGAATATGATCATAAGTGTTCATGCAATAGCTTGAATCTACACAAAAACCTAAAATTAAATCATGAAATACATGCCCTACATAATGAATATTGTAGTTTTCTATAATGCTTGATACAGAGAGGAAGAATGACTTGAATGTTGTAAGATTTAGATTCTTGAATGCTTGTGAATGGATGTTTATGCTATGATCTTTATTGATGGTGATCTACTCTACTTAGCATTCAATGAGGGAAATAAATTTCCTACCATGGAGAAGATTGCCTTAAAAATGTCTTGAATGCTTGAGATGATGGAGATCTTGATCTTGCTCTTGAGGTATTCTTATTCTTGCTCATGGTTATCAATGTTTAAACCCAAATATGGAGAGGTAGGTTTCTTATATACCCCTCAAAAACATTTTAGAGCTCAAAAATTGAAGAGGCTTGACAAGAATTTGGATTTCCTGCTTAACTATTATGACAAACTCCTGATTTAAATTTCAAAGAAAATATTAGAGAATAAGTTGACCAAGCTGACTTGTTCCTACCTAAAAACCTTGAAATTTGGACAAGGGGTCCTAATTCCAAAGGGGATGCTGGAATGCAAAATCAAAATTAGGTTTGGAGTACTGGAAACTAATGCGTGAGCCCATACATGAAAAATTAGTGCCAAGCCAAATGGGGAGTTACATAGTGATGTAATTCTAGGATGGTTCACTTATAATTTATAAAATGGTGCAATGAGCCTTGATTAAGATATGAATTAATCGATGGGATATTCATTGATTAATATTAGACCACTATATTTTCAATAAGTCAACATTATTCAATATATTTTTCAATATTAACAACATTAAAATAAACAAAATTCAATATTAATAAATTAATACCATCTATAGTTAATAAATGAACATTAACAAATAATAATATTCCTCACTTATACTTAGTGAACCAACATTAAAATAACATTTAATATAAATAAACATTAATACCTAAAATTAAAGACTGACTAAGCAAAGAAATTAAACACCACCACTCAAAGAGGAAAAGACATATCGCTATGTGGGGACAAGGAGATATTTAAGTGATGTGGAGGAGAGAAAGTTAAAATAGCTACGAAGCAAGGAAGGCACTCCAAGACCAATCACATCATTTGAAGATATTAACGCATTAAAGTTTATAGAATAGAGTTAACGGTGGCATTCATTGTGGGGCCGACCAAGGGTAAAGTGTACCAAGCTAAGAGGAAGGTAAGGAAGGTATGTTTGCAAGTATATTCATGAATTATGTTTATTAATTATATTTATATAATTACACTTATAAATTATTTATGAATTATGTTTATGGATAATTTATATATATACATATATACATACACACACACACACACATATATATCTATGTATGTATGTATATATGTATATATGTATATATGAAGGTGAATTTCTAAATAGATATGACTTAATGGTTATAATTAATGGTTTAAGATCAAGAGAGTCCCTTTTGAGGGAAGAGAGTGATCTTAAAATGGCATTGCCCCTTTAATGTCAATATGTGAGGTTAGCCTCCATTTAACTGACATGAGTGAGGATGATATATTCTTATGGCTGGAATATTCTATTGAAGTTAACATATGCATATGTGATAAGGGCCTTGGATAGAGGTTATCTCTTCCAGGAAGGACCTTAGAGGTAGTACTCTAGAGAAGATAGAGAATTAATCAAGGATGGTACCAGAATTGATATTATATCACTCAGGACCTAGTGATCCTTAGGAGGGTTAATGATCCCAATCTAGAGAAGTCTTTAAGGTTGGGGTTAGGATAGAGGGTAGAATAGTATAGTTAGACTTATTATTGTTTAAATTCTAATATTTATTTTGTAGGTATTACTTGTCCCATGCTAACCCTATTACCAGTGACATTACATTGGTATCAGAGAAAGTTCATGCTATCCTATGAAGATTGTCTCACACAAACCTATCCACATGCCAATAGAACAATGGAAAAACAACTAGCATAAGAGTTAAGAATTTTTATAGAAAAAATCAATGAAAGGTTTGAAAACACTGAGAAAATGATACTTGAAGCCTTACACAATCTGAGCAATAATAGTCATAATGAAAGAACCAATCAAAATATAGGGAGGGGTGCTCATTCTAAAAATGGACATTCAACACAAGATTCATTACCTCGAGACACCCTCCCTTCATTCCTTCCAAGAGAGGAGCCAGTTGTAGAAGGAGAACCAACCACAAATAGTGTGGAAGAAATTGCACAAATGTATGCAAGGATGGATCCAAAGATCAAAAACCTTATTCCCTTTAAATATTATTATGAAACAAAAACACTGGAAAACAAAAAGAAAAACTATGTAAACAAAGATCGTAGAATGAAAATAAGCAAAGTACCACTATCATGCTTTGATGGGTCAGGGAAGGAAACCGCTCAGTCATGGGTCTTGAAATTAGACACATACTTGTCTCTTAGTCCCATGATGAAAGGAAATGTCATCAAATTTTCTATACTCCATTTAATGAGGCCAACCCATGATTGGTGGCACTATGGTTGAAAAACTCTAAGCCATAAGAAAATCACCACTTATAGTGAATTCACACAAAAGCTTATTAGTAGATATGATGATAAATATTTTGAATGGTATTTCCAAGAGTGACCCACCTCAAACAAACCTATGGATGAATTAGCCCGTAAATTTTTAGAATTATCAGTTATGATTCTCGATATTCCTCAAAAAAGGGTCACCTAGATATTTATAGAAGGACTAAAAGATTCCACTAAAATCTCAGTGAAACCTCTTGAACCCTAGAACCTGGAAGAGGCCATCAGAAAGGAAAAAAAGGTTGAGACTAATATACCTAAAGAAAGACCCAAGAATTATGTGTACAAGACACCTTATCAAAATGAGGGATTCATGAAAGATCAAGTGATAACTTGCTATGTGTGCCAAGAACCATGGATCAGGGAACACCGATGTCTATAAAGAGAAGAGTTATACCAAAAAAATATATGTTTTAAATGCAAGGCACCCTGATACTGTGGTCATTAATGTAAAAGAGGGCAAATGAATAATATGGAAGAAACATACGAAGAAAATACCTTAAAAAAAGGCAAGAATTGAGGAACAAGAGTATGGAGTGTAATCACCCAAAATTGGTCTAGTAAACCTTGAAATCCACTCCAACATTAAACATTAAAATAATAGACTTTATCTTATTCTTAATCAATCTTATCTCTTGATCAAATCATCACTTTAATCATTTATTCAATGATATCTTAAAGTTTGACCACTTTATCCTAAGCTTTTTATGATTAAAAGAACATGTCCCCTTTTAATTAAATAAAATCCCCTTTATCCTATTTGTGAACATAAAAAGGAATTTCTTAATTTGAAAGAAAAGAGAAAAATACAAAAGTAGAATCTCTTTTGCCTCTTAATCCTCACCACTCATTTCTACCTAACCATTCTTGTCCATTGATTTTGCCTCTTAATCTCCACCATCCATTTCTCTTTAAAAGGATACTCTCCTCATTCTTGGCTAATAAATCATTATTAGATCATTCATGCTATTATTATTCTATCATTTTGTTTATTTGCATTCTTAGAGCATTCTAGCTTACATTTTAGCTTAGAATTTTCTTATTGCATCTAGCTTAAATTACATAGCTTAACTAGGAAGTATTGTAATATTGTTAGATTAGCTTTTCTTTCTTGTTCTTGCATTTTCATTTTGAATCATCCATTCTATGGTGCACCTTGCAAGGGTTTCTTATTGAGGTTTGTTTGAGAGACACTATCCACAATGCTTACATTCTTGCACATCATAAATAGGAAGCTATAAGTCACCTCTTGAGATTTCCTCTTCTATGGATTCTCTCAAGTACAATGGTTTATAAGAGTGTGTCACACTTTTGAGCACACATCTTTGGCGCCCACCGTGGGGCTAAACATGCATTTTTAGCTCCATTTCTTGTATTAAAGGATTTTTGTTGTCACAGGTTTGTCACTTATGTTTTGCAGCCCATAAAGTCGTATGACATTCCAACATATACTAAGGTGATATTTCTTAATACTTTTAGTTGAAACTTCTTACTTTCTAGAATATTATTCTATAATACAGAGAAATATTGTCTCCCTTCTAGAGAAATATCACACTGCTTCTTTCTAGTCTGGTGTATTGCCTTCGAATATCACATGCTTCACATAAATTTGTCGTATGATTTTCCTGGCAAACTGTGAAGTTTCACCCAGATTTAACATCTATCAGAGTTTGAGTTCTAGCTAAGATTGCTTGATTTTTCTTGCATTTTCTATTTATTTTTATCTTCTAACAATGACTAACAAGTGATCTTGTAGGGTTATTGCTTCTATTTGCATACTTTTTGTGCCCTAACTTGTAGTTTTGTAGGGATTTCCTATCAAAAGAGCTTAATATATTCATGCCTATTAATGCTTTGTGATGTAGGACGCTTGTCAAAAACTCAATCTTGAAACTACTAATGCCATTTGTCTTGTAGGTTGCCTTGGAGATACAAATTAACTTTTTATTTTCTTAGATTTGATTTCTAGGCACCTAGCTTAACTAGAAGGCCTCTTGTCTTGTGATTAGTTTAGTAGGAGAGTATTCTCTTTTCCTTTTGGAAAATCAGAAATCTTGACCTACTTAGTTGATCACTTGCAATTGGTCTTGGGTAAATGAACTTGTGCTTGTTGTGTTTGGAAGACACTATGGAGTAGGAGAGTATTCTCTTTTCTTCATGGGAAAATTAGAAATCTAGACCTCCATTAGTTATCCATTTCCTTTCTCGCATTTACCTTTAGAGGGATTTCCAAGAGAGAAATATTTTGGGAATGACCTAAGTGGGGAACAAGCAAACCTGGCTGCTCCATCAGGCTATTATCAAATGCTTTCTTCAATCTAAAGAGAGGGAAGAATTGGCTATTTTCTATTCCTAATTATTCTTCATTTGTAGGTATTGGATTATGGAGAGGGGGGTGAATCAATAATCCTGATCACAAAATACCTTTAGTTTTTTTTTTCTAATTAACTCGATAACTATTCGGTAGAAACACAGTTCTCTATTTACCTAAAATAGTAAATAAAATATATCAATTAATAAAACATACACATAAATCATTCACAATGTGTGACACCAATATTTAATGTGGAAACCCAACTTTGGGAAAAAAACACTATGGGAATTGTGACCCACTAAGAAATATACTCTTCTGAAGTATACTCAATTAAGAGCCAATCTGGTTAAAGATTACAAAACACATTGTTAGTTGTGACCCGGTCAAGGGATTTACCTCAGATCTATTAGGATCTTCACCCTGTTAGGAGTGGCCTTGTTAGAGGGCTTAAAACACTCTTTTAGAATGTCACATTGTTAAAGGATTTACAATAAGACTGTTAAGTCCACTATGTTAAGAGATTTTTCTATTATAAATGCTCTTAAGGACCAATAATAAAAATGACCTATAGATTTTGCAACTATCTTTGCATATCAAATCCTCTATTTTCTCTTCAATCTTATCTTCAACTCTTTATCATCCATTGGCATCAACACTTCATCAAATCATTATTTTCCCACTTGAAATATCTTTGTTCCTTCTCCTCTGCAATAGTCAGTAACTATTCCATTTTCTAGCCCATTGTCCATATAAGATCATCCTTTATATAGACAATTTTTGCCTCTTAATCTTATGTAGTACATTTTCCTTTAATCAATCTTGACCATTCAATTCTTATTCATTGGATTTGGATCTTGGCAACATGTTTCCTTTTCACCTAGGAACTTGAACTTTTCTTGTAACTTGTTCCATCTCTTTTTGCTGCGTAGATCTCACCATAGATCTTCTTCTTAAATTTTCATAGCATTAGATCTTTTGTAATTGGCTTTCCTCATCATCATGATGATCCAGCTCATCATAGCTAATCATTAAATATCAATTATATCTATATTTAATACCTTTTCCTTGCTTGGTGTTCTTCCTTCAGAATTTTGATTACAATGCTCGGTGCCTAAACCTTTCCAATTTACCGAGTGACCAACTTTTTTACCTTACCTTACCAATTGACTTTTCCATCTCGGTATCCATAACAACTTTACTTATC
Organism: Chamaecyparis obtusa; assembly: GCA_027943335.1. NCBI lineage: Eukaryota > Viridiplantae > Streptophyta > Pinopsida > Cupressales > Cupressaceae > Chamaecyparis > Chamaecyparis obtusa. The sequence goes on along the minus strand of BSBK01010255.1, from coordinate 715,919 downwards.
GAGTTGTCAAATCTTTATCTCCATGTTTTACCAAGTTAACATAATCATATGTTAGGTAAAAGAGATCGTACCAACTTAATCAAATCATTATCTGATCTATATTAGTTTCCCATTTATGCTCTACAACTTCACAACTTCTCATTTCCTCTTCTCCTTAACTCATTCATCTTATATTATTACTGAATGATATGGTAACATAATATAAATCAAAAATCAATTTCTTGACATGAATGACACAACTATAACTAATCTAATCCTTTTAATAACATCATGTATATCTCTGATCTTGGTCGGTCTTCATCATTAGCTCCATCAGATAATCAATCATCAGTATTATTATCAGTTATGATAATAATCTCCCTCTTTGGCATTGATGGCAACATTAACAAATTCAGTGTTCAATTGATGATGGTATGCTTCATTGTCATTCATACTCTACACTCCCTCTAAGTAGTAACATCTGTTAGGAATGAATGCTAAATATATCCTATGGGGGGTATTTTTAGTCATTCTGTAGTAGTTGTTGTTGCATTCATGATTGTGATTGTCATTGATGTCAACACGGTGATCTACTGAAGATTAGCAGAGAAGCAGACAATGTTTGTGTTAGCGCACGTGGGATATTGAAGATCAAGCTATGCAGAGTTGAGGACTTAATTTATGATGTTTCATATGATCATGGTTAAGAACACATTCAAAAATTTATCTATTCATGATAGTTATGTGTAAATTAGTGGAAGCAGTATTCAGGCAGTGTTCCTGAGTAGCGGTTTGTGGAAATCAGATGATATCTCCTAATCGGGTTATAATCTGAGCATGCAAATTTTTATAGATGATGAAGACATGATGATTGTGATGTGGATGTGACAAAAAGATTAGAGGTCACACAAGGGAAGAGTTATCTTAATTGGAAGCCAACAATTTTATGTAATTGTGGAATTGTTATGTAATGTGTGGAAGATTTTATTTTGTAATTTGTATGCCGACTCATTTATAATTATTTGAGTGTGGTATAAAGGAAGGAATGTTTTCCTTATTGTAATGTGTAATTTTAATTAGAATGTAAGATTGTGAAAGTGAATTCTGGAATTGTGCAATACTTGTTGAAAGTGGATATGCGAAGTATAGAGATCTGGTATTGAGATCTGATGAAGCAGTTGGTGCAGTTTGGCACAGTCAGAGGATAAGTGATAATTTTTTGAGATCAGTAATCTTTTGATATTATTTTGTTCAATAATATAGAGTTAATTTGGACAGTGTGTTCATTGATCTTTCCCTTGAAGCTGTTTGGATAGTGGGTCCTTCTGTCATCCATAACTCCTAACAGGGTTAGAATCTTTTAGCAAAGATTCAAAGTTGACTAGCAGGGACTCATATGTACTGAATGTATTTCATAAGACTCCTAACAGAGTCCATCCTTTCACAAGGAAATTTCATATTAGTGTATCTTTTGTGGGCATCATTCCCATCGGGGTTTCCTCTTTGATCAAGAGGTTCCCTAGTCAGCATATCTTGTGTTGTTATGTATGTATATCTTTATGGTTGTTAATCACATTTCTTACATGGTTAAAATATGTTAAAGGTGATAAAAGTTATATTTATTAGATAAATGATTCACCCCACCCCACCCTCCTCTCAGTTATCTTGGTGGACTTTAGTTTCTAACAATTGGTATCAAAGCGACAGGTCCTTGAAGGAAAATTTTAACAACTTGTGGAGATCCATGGTGAGTCATTTTAGGAAAGAAAGCCCTAAGTTTGATGAAGTGAACTTTGATAGTTGGAAAGAAAAGATGAAGACACGTTTACTTTGTTTAGGACTGGGATATTGGTTAATCACAAAGAACAAGAAGACTATCATTGATGAAGACAAAATTGAAGAATGTACTAATGAGGAGAGAGATCTATTCATGTGTAACATACTTTCTAGAGAAGCACTTTTGTCAGCCCTTCCGGAAAATGAGTACAGTCAGGTAAAATATCTAAAAAAATCTCATTAAATTTGGTTAGCTTTACAATCTACTTTTGAAGGTGATGATCACGCAAAGAAATTCAGATTACATAATTAGATATGTGCATTTGAAGATATAAGAATGATGGAAGATGAATATGTTAGAAGCTATATTGGTAGAATGTCATAAATTGTTGTAGGTATAAAATCCTGTGAAGGAATCAAGATAGAGAATGAAGTGATATGGAAAATTTTGAGGACATTGACTCCTTCATTTAAGCAGACAATGTAGATGATTGAGAAAGTTATACCTTGTACTAAGAATTTCACCAGAGAAACTCTTCTTGGAATATTAGAAGCAATAGAGATGAACTTGAGACAATTAGGAGATCTACCTAGAATGGAGACAACATTCAACGTACTAAGTATTCACCCTACTTTGTTAAGAAGCATGAGTGTGAGTGGAGATTATGCTAGTAGTAGTAGATCCAGGAATGAAGAAGAAAAGAAGATTGAAGAAGGAATTTCCTTTCTTGTGAAAAGAGAACCAGACAGTAAGAAAAATTTTAAATGTTGGACTTGTCAAGAATATGGTCATTTTGCATCTAAATATCCTAAGAGAGTAAAAAAGTATAGAAATAACTTTAAACCTAGAAGACCTAAAGAATGTTATTATGCCAATGATGAGGATTTTGAAGCTAGTATGGAGAAATATCTAAGTGAAAGTGATAATGAGAATGATGATATAGGATTTGTAGCAATAAAAGAAGAAAATCCTGAAATAGAAGTTAAGAAAGGAAAAGCCTTAGTTTCTCAAGTAGAAAAAAAATCTAATTGGATTATAGATAGTGGTTGTTCACATCATATGACTGGAGACATGAAGAAATTCATAAATTTTAATAATTATGACGGAGGAATTGTTAGAGTTGGAAATAATGCACCTTGTTTGATAAAAGGTATAGGATCTATTACTCTTGATGGAAAGACTAAAACTAATGATGTTTACTTTGTGGATGGATTGAAACATAATCTTTTGAGTGTTGGATAGCTAGTTGATAAGGGATATCAAGTTTGGTTTATTGAGAAAACTAGTGTGATCAAAGACAAAGATGGTAATTTGATTGGTACCAGATCAAGAACCAGAGGTAATGTATTTCAGTTGAATCCTACTGAGATGACATGCTTGATTACTAAGATTGATGACAATTGGTTATGGCACAAAATATTTTGTCATATAAACTTTGATAATATTGTGAAAGTAAGTACTACACTTGCAGTGAGAGATTTGCCTAAGATTATGAAACCTAATAATATGATTTGCAAGGAATGTGTGATGGCTAAGCAGAAGAGAAGCTCATTTCACTACAAGAAGTTTACAACAACAGAGAAGTTGGAAATTATTCATACATATTTGAGTAGTCCCACAAGGACTAGATGATTCTATGGAGAAAGGTATTTTATGATTGTTGTTGATGATTTTACAAGAATTATGTGGATTGCATTTATTAAAGAAAAGTCTGAAGCATTTGATAAGTTTAGAGTAATTAAGAGAAAAGTTGAGTATGAATATGGAATGAAGATTAAATGTTTGAGATTAGATAGAGGTGGAGAATTTACTTCAAAATAATTTAATACTTTTTGTGAAGTGAATGGCATTAAGAGATAGTTTTCAGCCCCTAGAACACCTAAACAAAATGGTATTGCAAAAAGAAGAAACAGGCCAGTAACTGAAACAACAAGAGCCATGTTATTTGAAAATGATTTGGTGAATATATTCTAGAGAGAAGCAGTGAACACAATAGTATATACAATGAACAGAGTACAAATTAGAGCAAACACATACATGACACCTTATGAACTATGGTTTGGACATGCACCATCAGTTAAGTATTTTAGAATTTTTGGAAGCAAATGCTATATTAAGAGAGATGATGACATTGGAAAGTTTGATCCTAGAAGTGATGAAGGTATATTTATTGGTTATTCATTGAATATAAAAGCTTATAGATGTTATAATAAGAGAACTAAGACTATTTTTGAGAGTGCAAATGTTAAAGTTGATGAAAAGTTCAAAATTTAGGAAAGAATGCTTGATTATGAATCAGATGAAGGAACTCATCCTAGAACTAATCTAGAGAATGTTGAATTATTCTATGAAATTGACAGTGATTTGCAAAATGAAGGCTACATTGAGGAAATCATAGAAGAACCTATAGCTTAAGCAAGAACTGAGACAGTGACACCTAACATGAACCTATCAAGAAATCATCTTGTTGAGTAGATTATTGGAAGCATAGACAAAGGAGTTTTGACATGAAATAAGGTACAAGAACAATTGTGTTTAATTTCTCAAATTGAATCTAAATCTACTAGTGAAGCCTGTGAAGATGAACATTGGATTAAAGCCATGAAGGAAGAATTATATCAAATTGAAAAGAACAATACTTGGGAATTGGTCCCTAGACCTAAAGATAAGAATGTTATAGGAACTAAATGGGTATTCAGGAACAAGATGAATGAAAAAGGAGAATTTGTAAGGAATAAAGAAAGATTGGTATGTAAAGGATACTCACAACAAGAAATAATTGAATATGAAGAAACTTTTGCACTTGTAGCAAGAATTGAAGCAGTAAGAATGTTTCTAGCTTATGCAGCTTATAAGAAATTCAAAGTGTATCAAATGGATGTGAAGTCAACATTTCTAAATGGAGAGTTAGAAGAAGTTTACATTGAGTAGCTTGAAGGTTTTCCCTTGACTCATGAAGGAGATATGGTATGTAAACTGAAGAAAGCTTTATATGGACTTAAACAAGCACCTAGAACTTGGTATGCAAGACTAGATAAGTATTTGATAAAATTAGGATTTACTAAAGGCACAACAGACAATAATTTTTACACAAAATAAATTGAAAATGGTTTGTTGGTTGTAGTTATTTTTGTTGATGATATTATCTTTGGAGGAGAAGATGAAGCTGGTGATAAATTTGCAGATGAAATGAAGACTGAATTTGAAATGAGTATGATTGATGAGATGAAATATTTTTTAGGATTGCAGATAGCACATAACAGTGATGGTATCTTTGTATGTCAAACAAAGTACTTGAATGACTTATTGAAGAGATTTGGAATGGAGAACTGTAAGCCAGTTGGAACACCTATGGTAATCAGACACAAGTTATCTAGCACAAATGAGACTCCTATAGTTGAACATAAGAAGTACAGATCTATGATTTGAGGATTGCAATATTTAACTTAGACAAGACTAGATATATCACATGCAGTTGGAATTGTTGCAAGATTTCAAGCTGAACCTAGAGAATCACAGTATGCAACAGTAAAAAAAGATACCGAGGTACTTAAGAGGCATAATTGAATATGGATTGTGGTATGAAAAATCTGATGACTTTACCCTATGTGCATATACAGATGCAAATTGGGTAGGTAGTGTCGATGAAAAAAAGAGCACAAGTGGTGGAGCATTTTTCCTTGGAGGAAGATTGGTTTCTTGGCTAAGCAAGAAGCGAAATTGTATTTCACAGAGTACAACAGAAGCAAAGTATGTAGCAACAACAAACAATTATAATCAGATAATTTAGATGAAACAAATGTTGAAGGATGTTGGAATAAAATTTGATGAGCATATCATTATACACTGTGATAACACTAGTACAGTTAGTATGTCGAAGAATCCTGTACTACATTCTAAGACAAAGCATATATAAATAAAGTATCATGTAGTGAGAGAGAAAGTGGCAGAGAAAGAATTCAGATTGGAGTATATAAGCACAAAAGAGCAGATTGTAGATATATTTACAAAGCCTTTTCCTAAGGATACATATGAGTATCTGAGAGGTATGCTTGGGGTTATGCCTCAGCCTACTTTTGAGAAGTGATGCATATTGTTGCATCCATCCAGTGGTATATGAGCCTTATCTTTCTTCTGGACTGGATGTTGGTACTTCCTCTATGGGGGAGTATGTTTTTCTAAGCTGAGTCATGAGGACTCTAGTGAATGTATTTTCTAAAAAGTGTCTTTTGAAATTAAAGTTGTTGTTGACATAGTGAGGTAGCATTTGCCATTGATATCAATAGGGGAGAAGGATACAAGAAAAACCATCTATTGAAGAGAATTTGAGGGAGAAGGTTACAAGAAATATAAAATGGAAAACTAAAAGAGTTGAAAAGGAAAATGAAGCAAGATTTGATTGATGAAGAGGACTTGAAAGTATTTCAGAGTAGCAGTGTTGCAGTGTTGGTATTCATGGAACTTGGATGTTTTTTCATATATGTTGCCATCAATGCCAATGGGGGAGATTGTTAGGAATGAATGTTGAATATATCCTATGGGGGAGTATTCATATTCATTATGTAGTAGTTTTTGTTGCATTCATGACTGTGATTGTCATTGATGTCAACACAATGATCTACTGAAGATTAGCAGAGAAGTAGACAATGTTTGTGTTAGTGCACGTGGGATATTGAAGATCAAGCTATGCAAAATTGAGGAATTAATTTATGATGTTTCATGTGATCATGTTTAAGAGTGCATTCATAAATTCATCTATTCATGATAGTTATGTGTAAATCAGTGGAAGAAGTATTCAAGCAGTGTTTCTGAGTAGCGGTTTATGGAAATTGGATGATATCTCCTAATTGGGATAGAATCTGAGCATGTGAAGTTGTATAGATGATGAAGACATGATGATTATAATGTGGAAGTGACAACAAGGTCAAAGGTCACATGATTGAAGAGTTATCTTAATTGGAAGCCGATAATTTTATGTAATTGTGGAATTGTTATGTAATGTGTGGAAGATTTTATTTTGTAATTTGTATGCTAAATCATTTGTAATTATTTGAGTGTGCTATAAAGGAAGGAATGTTTTATTTATTGTAATGTGTAAGTGTAATTGGAATGTAATATTGTGAAAGTGAATTATGAAATTGTGCAATACTTGTTGAAAGAGGATATGCGAAGTATAGAGATTTGGTATTGAGATTTGATGAAGCAGTTGGTGCAGTTTGGCACAGTCAAAGGAGAAGTGATAAGTTGTTGAGATCAATAATATTTTGATATTATTCTATTGAATAATATAGAGATCATTTGGATAGTGTGTTCAATGATCTTGCCCTTAATTTGTTTGGACAGTGGGTCCTTCTGTCTTCCATTACTCCTAACAGGGTTAGAATCTTTTAGCAGAGATTCAAAGTCTCCTAGTAGGGACTCATATGTACTAAATGTATTTCATAAGACTCCTAATAGATTCCATCCTTTCACAAGGAACTTTCATATTAGTGCATCTTTTGTGGGCATCATTCCCACTGGGGTTTACTCTTTGATCAAGAGGTTCCTTAGTCAACATATCTTGTGTTATTGTGTTGTTATGTATGTATATCTTTCTATGGTTTTTAATCACATTACTTACATGGTTAAAATTTGTTAAAGGTGATAAAAGTTATATTTATCAAATAATTGATTCACCCCCCCCTCTCAGTTATCTTGGTGGAATTTACTTTCTAACAACTTTTCCTTTTCTAATCTCTCATATGCAATCTTTCTCTTTCTTTCAGCAACACATTCCATTCTAATTCTGTTAGCTCTATTCATCCTTCTATACTTCTCTCTCTAGATAAACTATCATCATTGATATGCTCATCTGACTATTCAATATTCTTTTCTCTTATGTTCATCTCCCTCTAATATATGAACTTATGGTTCCTTATCTTAATTATCGATCTTCTCCTTCTTTGACATACATTGATTAATCTTCATTCTTCTAAATTTCTCTATTCATATCTCAGTATTCTCTCTTTACCATCAACTTACATCAATTGACTTATCCATCCTTTAGTATTCTCCCTCTTTGACAACAATGCCAAAGAAACATAAACATCTCAAATATACCTCAAGTATATAGATTTTCCATTACAGTCACAAACTTTCTTCACACCTTTAGGCTTCACCTAAAGAGTGAAATACTAGAGTCAACTCACAATATAGATATTCTATTGAGTTCTTGAATTGATGCATCATGCATCTTTTCTTAATGTATATTGGATAGGGGAAGAACCCCTAACTTACCTCAGAGATACTCAAAAGCATCTTTAAGTAATGGTTTTGTAAAGATATTAGCTATATGATCTTTAGAATTCACATATTCCAATGTCACATGCTTATCTTGTACTTGTTCTCTCAAGTAGTGATACTTAATAGATATATGCTTTGTCTTAGAATGCATCACCATATTCTTTAATATATTAATAGCACTAGTGTTATCACAATAGATTGTAATAGGATCAATAATCTCTTCATGCATACCTTTGAGTAGTTGTTTGATCCATACAATATTAGAGCAATTCATAGCTACTACCACATACTCAACTTCAGCAGTAGATTGAGAAATACAACTCTATTTCTTGCTTAACCATGTCACTAGCCTTTCTCCTAAAAATAAAGCTTTGCCACTAGTGTTTTTCCTATCATCAATATTTCTTTCCCAATCAACATCAGTATAAACTTTAATTTCAAATTTTCCTTCTCTTGTGTATAATAGACCGAAATCTTTAGTCCCTTTCAAATATCTGAATATTCTCTTAACTATAGACAAATGTGTTTCCTTTGGGTTTGTTGAAAACCTTGCAAAAATACCAACTGAATGTGCAATGTCAGGTTGGTTGTGGACAACATACTGTAACTTACCAATCATAGACCACTAAAGTGTTTCATTCACCTCCTTAGTATCATCTTCTTTCATCAATTTACAACCAATAACAATCAGTGTTCCAATCGGTTTTGAAACCATATTGAATTTTTTCATGATCTCCTTGATATACTTAGATTGAGTGATGTAGATCCCATCTTTAACTTGTTGTATTTGAAGTCCAATGAAGAATTTGATCTCTCCAATCATAGACATCTCAAATTCTTTTCTCATTTCCTTAGAAAAATACTTGGACATTATCTCATTACCACAAAATATAATGCCATCAACAAATATCTCAGCAATCAGAATTTCATCAAAGTTATCACATTTCAAGTATAAATGATTGTTATCACTAGTTCTTTCAAATCCAATCTTAAATAAATAAGAGTGCAGTCTTTCATACCATGCTCGGGGAGCCTGCTTCAATCCATATAAAGCTTTATGCAATTTGCAGACCATGTTCTTATTGTTCTTGTCAACAAATCCATGAGGTTGTTCAATGTAGACTTCTTCTTCAAGTATTTCATTTGAAAATGCAAATTTAACATCCATTTGATCAACTTTAAATATTTTGTAAGCTACATATACAATTAGTATTCTTAATCCTTCTAATCTAGCAATAGGGAAAAAATATTCACCATAATCAATTCCTTCTTCTTGTGCATACCCTTTGCAGACTAGTCTAGCTTTGTTTCTTATCACATCTCCTTTCTCATTGAGTTTATTTTTGAAAATCCACTTTGTTCCTATCACATTCTTATCCTTAGGTCTTGGTACAAGTGACCATGTGTTGTTCTTTTAAATTTGATCAATTTATTCTTTCATAGGATTCATCTGATCTTCATGTTCTAGTGCATCTTTTACCAATGTAGGATCAAATTTAGAAATCAAACTAGTATTATCTCTTAACTTACTTCTTGTTAATACTCTTGCATTCTTGTCTCCAATAATTATGCTTGGTGAGTGGTGTCTTCTCACATACTTTGCTAATACAGGTTTGGTGGCCTTTTCATCATTGTTTTCATCTCTCGGTAGAGGATCATCTTGTTCATTGGTTCTTGCTTGCTGTTGCTCAGTTGTATCAAACAAATTACCATCTTGTACATAGAAAACATTTTTATAGTCCTCAGGTTCCTTCTTACTATCCTGACCATTCTTTTTGAGAAAATTCATCAACTCTTACATTTTCACTTTCAATTATTTTGTTATAATCCTTGATTAAACATTTATATGATTTTCTCTTTGAAGAATAACCAAAAAATATTCCTTCATCACCTTTAGAATTAAACTTTTCATTCCTAGAATCTTTTAATACATAACGCCTACTTCCAAATGTTTTGAAATAACTTACATTTAGTGTTCTACCAAACCATAACTCATAAGGTGTCTTGTTTGTACCTTTCTTTAACTGTATTCAGTTGAGAGTGTAAATTATAGTGCTTATAGCTTCTCTCCAAAATGTTTGTTCTATCTTCTTATCAATCAATAAGTTTTTGGCAAAGTCAACAATAGATCTTTTTCTTCTTTCAACTATCCCATTTTGTTGTGGAGTCCTTAGTGCAAACACTTGTCTTTTAATTCCATGCTCATTACAAAAGACATTAAATTCATCTGAGATAAATTCACCTCCTCTATCAGATCTCAAACACTTCAATTGTTTACATGTTTTTTTTTCAACTCTAGCCTTATACCACTTAAACATTTGGAATGCATAAGATTTTTCTTTTAGAAACATGATTGACATCATTCTTGAATAATCATCAACAAACAAAATAAAGTACCGATCTCCATAATAGCTTTGAACTTTCATAGGACTACAAAGTTCAGTGTGAACCAATTCCAAAATACCATTCGTAGAATAAGACTTTCTTAGAAAACTTGACTTGGTCATCTTACCAACTTGACATTCTTTACACATAGCTTTATTTGGTTTGCTTAATATCGGTAGACCTCTTACTCTATTCTTCTTACTCACTTTGATCATGTTATCAAAATTTACATGACACAATCTTTTATGCCATAACCACACATCTTTAGTTTTAGAAAACAAGAAACTCTTTGTATCAGTATCAAGATAAAATAAATTACCTCTTGATTGTCCTCTAGTTCCAATTAGATATCCATCTGTACCATAGATCTTAACTTTTTTGTTCTGAAATTCCAGTCGGTGGCTAGTGTTGTTCATTTGTGCAATACTCAACAGATTATAGTCTAGTCATCTAACCCAATATGCATCATTGCATTTCATCTTCTCATTCAACACAATATATCCTTTACCTTTCACATGACCTGGACCATCCTTTCCAAATCTGACAAATCCTCCATCATATTCTTTTAAGTTCTCAATTATTTCAATATCACCAGTCATGTGGTGTGAACAACCACTATCAATAATCCAAGGGTCTGGTTTACTTACTTGATACACAACTATTTTTTCATCATCTAATTCTTCTTTTACTGCAACAAAAACAACTTCATAACCTTCCTTGGTATCATCATATTCATTATCAATTATACCTTCCTCAGCTAGGTAGCACGACTTCTTTCCTTTATACTTAAAATCTCTAAATCTTCATTGTCGGTTGTCTCTTTTATCATTCTTATCATTTATGTCATTCTCAGGACATCTAGATACAATATGTCCAATCTTATTAAAATTGAAACATTTCAAAGGTAACTTACCTATGTACTTTCCTTTTCCTCTAGGTAGTTGGTTAGCCAACAATGATTCAAATTATTCTTGCTCTTTCTCTTCAGTCAGGATGCTATCATACTCATTTCTGTGTGAATTATTGTGATTCTCTCTTTCTCTTTTTGATGTCCCAATGCTCAAAGATGATTTGAAGGTTGTCTCAATAGTCGGTAGACTATTATCTTAGTTACTTAACTCAAATGCAGTCAACTTTCCAATTAGGGATTCAAGTGTAAGAATATTATTTGGTATAGATCTCAATTCCTAAATTGTAGATACTCTACTTCCTCCAGCACCTATGATGACACTAAAAGATTCTTTGATTCTACCAGTGAATTGTGTGACGTTGTCATCATCTTTCATTCTCATCTCATCATATTTTCCTCTCAATTTGTCATCCTTAGATTTTTGAACATGTTGATCTCCTCCATACATAAGTGTAAATCTATCCCACATCTCTTTCAAAGTAGTACAATCTTTGATATCATTGAATTCAACATCAGATAGAGAAGAAGCAATCTTTGATATCATTGAATTCAACATCAGATAGAGAAGAAGCAATCTCTATCATAACCGAGTTGTGTTCCTATTTTTCTTTTAACTCATCAATTTTCATGGGTCCTGTGGCCGGTGGAGTGTAGTCATTTTGCAGCAAGTTCAGGGCATTTTGCTTTGTCATGTAGAGAAAATTTCCTTGTTCATCTTATGTACCTCTCTCCTATACATATTCAAATCTTTTACTCAAGTCTTTAAACTTATCTCTTCAAAGTGCTCAACTCTAATACCAATTGTTGGATTACGGAGAGGGGAGATGAATTAGTAATCCTGATCACAAAATACCTTTAAATTTTTTTATCTAATTAACTTGATAACTACTTGGTAGAAACACAACTCTTTATTTATCGACAAAAGTAAATAAACTATATTAATTAGTTAAATATACACATAAATCATTCACAATGTGTGACACCAATATTTAACGTGGAAACATAGCTTTGGGAAAAACCATTGTGGGAATTTTCACTCACTAAGAAATATACTCTTCTGAAGTACGCTTAGTTAAGAGTCAATCTAGTTAAAGATTACAAAACATATTGTTAGGTGTGACCCGTTCAAGGGATATACCTTAGATCTATTAGGATCTTCACCCTGTTAGGACTAGCCTTGTTAGAGGGCTTAAAACACTCTTTCAGAATGTCACCTTGTTAAAGGATTTACAATAAGATTGTTAAGGCCACTCTGTTAAGAGATTTTTTCTATTACAAATGCTAATAAGAAACAATAATTAAAATGATATGTAGATTTTGTAACTATCTTTGCATATCAGATCCTTTGTTCACTTTGCAATCTTATCTTCAACTCTTCATCATCTACTGGCATCAACACTTCATCAAATCATTGTTTTCCAGCTCAGAATCTCTTTGTTCCTTCTCCTCTACAATAGTCGGTAACCCTTCAACTATTTAGTTTTCTAGCCCATTGTCCATACAAGATCATCCTTTATATAGACAATTTTTGCCTCTTAATCTTATGTATTATATTTTCCTTTAATCAATCTTGAGTGTTCAATTCATTATTCATCAGATTTGGAACTTGGTAACACGTTTCCTTTTCACCTAGGAACTTGAACTTTTCTTGTAACTTGTTCCATCTCTTTTTGTTGCTTAGATCTCACCATAGATCTTCTTCTTGAATTTTTATAACCGTAGATCTTTTGTAACTAACTTTCCTCATCATCATGATCATCCAACTCATCATAACTAATCATTAAATATTGATTCCATCCATATTTAATACCTTTTCCTTGCTCGGTGTTCTTCCTTTAGAATGTTGGTTACAACGCTTGGTGCCTAAACCTTTCCACTTTACTAAGTGACCAAATTTTTCACCTAACCTTACTGAGTGACTTTTCCATCTCGAAAGCCATACAATATTTACTTACCGAGTTTTTAAATCTTTATCTCCATGATTTACCAAGTTAACATAATGATATGTTAGGTAGAAAGCAATCATACCAACATAATCAAATCATTGTCCAATTTGTATCCCATTTATGTTCTACAACTTCACAACTTCTCATTTCCTCTTCTCCTTAACTCATTTGTCTTATATCATTACCAAATGATATGGCAACATAATATAAATTAGAAATCAATTGCTTGACATCAATGAAAACACTATAACTGATCTAATCCTTTTACTAACATCATTTATATCTCTAATCTTGGTCAGGCTTCATCATCAGCTCTATCAAATAATCAATCATCAACATTATTATTAGTTATGATAACAGTAGGGCCTAGTTAGTCAAAACTGGTCCTTTGTTGTTTACTAATTAAATATCACATGCTTTAGTGAGAAATATCACACAACATTATATTTAGTATCATTTTCAATTCAGAGAAGTGTCACTCCACTATATTGGGGTATATCATCCCACCTGTCTTTAGTTTATCACCTTGTCATGAAGTGTCATTTTGCTTCACTGGGGTTTATCGTATGGATTTATCTCCTTTTTAAGTGTCATCTAGTTATTTGAGGTCTATCGCCCAAATTTTGATCTGAGTCGACTTGGTCCAATTTTCTCTTAGCTGGTTTAGGCAGCATGCATTTGACTTTTTTTGGTCTCCTAATTCTAAAATTAACAAGATATGAGTTATTTTAGCTAAAATGGATTACTTAGATCCTTGGTTATATTCTTGACTAGTAGAGTTGTTCACTTGTCTAATCTCTCTTGGTTATCTTATCTTGACTTTGGCTTTATCTTTTGACTCAAGTCGTAAGTGTCATACAGATGGATCTTACTCATAGCTTGGACACTTCATGACAAGTCATCTTTTTCTCTCTTTTTTTCTCTTTTCTTGATTTTGGACAAGTGAATACTTTGCTTTTCTAGGGTGGAAATTAGGTTGTATTGTGTCATCTTATTTAGTTCTTTACACTCTCATTCATGTCAGTAACAACTAGATACCAAATTGATCAAGGAAAGAAACCACCCATCATCTTTGACGAATTGCCTTTTCCCACTAGGCGTCAATGTCATCAAGACAAAGACCTTGAAGTTATCTTTGATAAGGAAGATGAGAATATCAAAACCTAGTTTGATCCTTTTGGAAGTACTTTTGATAGCACATGTGAGACACCTATTGCCTCATCAAAATCTGAAAATAGTTTATCTTTTACCATGTCTAGAGAAGAGCATAACAAGCAATTCAATGATGTTTTTGAGCAAAATGAAAGATTAAGATGAATTAAATTAGAAAGAAAAGCCTACATGGAAGAACAAATAGCCAGATTGGCTCAACAATTTAATAACAATTTCTATGGGAATAGTGGGAATAATAGAAATAATTCACCATCAAAATCTCGACACAATGGATATGATTAACCTTTGAGATCTTCACATTCTCGAATAGGAAATGGTAACAATATGGAGCAGGAAATTATTGATGAAGAGCTCCTGAATTTTCAACAAGATGATCGTTACCAAAGACTTATGTTGAAGATGTTGGAAAAAAATGGTGACTAATACTTCTTAAACCTATCTTCTAGAGGATTGAAGCTTCCACATGACTTTGATGTTGATGGATTGATTCGGAAAATAGAATCTTCATCTTTAGAAGTTGCCATGAAAGAAATACAAAATTTGAAAAGTGAAATATCAATCTTAAGAAAGGAAATGGAGACACCTAAATCATCATTTTATATGGAATCTATATGCGCTTTACTTTTTGATAAGAGTCTATACATGATGCCCTTTCCAAGATATATTGAAATCCCTAAATATAACAAATATAATGGAAATGGGGATCCACATGATCATGTCAGACAATTTTATGCCCTAAGTATGGATTTCATGCATGATGGCACTTTTATTATGCGACTCTTTCCTAGGAGTCTAAGTGGCCAAGAAATGAAATGGTTTACAAAGATTACACATCCACTCAAATCTTTTGATGAATTAGTGCAGAGAATTATACAAAAAATTTCTTATAATATTCAACACCCAGTGACTATGCTTGACTTATGTAATATCAAGAAAAGACAAGGTGAGAAGATTGACATATTTGTCAATAATCTTATTCCTGAATTGCACTATGACCTTAGAAAGAAAGTCTTCATCACTTTTAATGATATGATTGAAAGTGTTTTTCGAATCGAAGATGTCTTAGTCAAAAAGGGTGAGATCACTTTGAAGAAAGAAAACTGCAACAATAATAACATATACAAAAAAGATAAGAGTAAGCCTTGGAACAAGAACAAGCACATGGTTAATGATGGCATTGTTGATGAGCCTAAACCTAAGGAGCCCATCTTTAACCTAGCTAGTGCTATCTTAACAACTCGACAATAAGAGGCTACACAATCTAATGACTCTAACAAAGCTAGACCTCCATGGGTGCCTAAGCCTAAATGATATTTTACACCTTTGGGAGACTCATACGATGTGATACTTAAGACATTACTCTCCAACAAGATTATCACATTGCCAGGATATGCTAAGCCTTATGAACCTAAGGTGAAGCCCAAATGGTGGAATGACAATCGTTACCTACGGATATCATAAGAACAAAGGGCATAAGACTGACAACTGAATAAGGGTAAAACATGTTATCCAATATCTTATTGAGAATGAGAAAGTATTAGTAGATGGTCTTGTTAAGAATTCTGACAACAAAGATTTTAAGGAGCCACTCCCTAAATATGATAAAGGAGAGTCAAACATCCAAAAAAGATGAGGGAGATAAGATCAATTATACTTACACAAACAATGACAATGTCATCAACATGCTTGAGCCAATGCATGAAAGTGTTAACATGGTGAGAGAAAATGGACCCAACTATGATTCAAATTTTGATGAAGTACCTAAGGTCATCTTGAGAGGTGCTAGTTCTTCCATGCAACTCCAACCCGCTAATGAGTCTAACCACATGATAATGCTAAGGGGTGTTGACCCCACTTTTCCTAGAGAAAGCCTCAATATTATTTCCAAAAGTCAACCCAAAGTCATGCTTAGGGGTCCAAACTCTTCAAAACAAGAAAATCCCAAGCAAGTGACAACCTCTTCTAGATAAACCTCTACTTCTAGTAAGTCTAGCTACAGACTAGTGGACCAACTCCAACGAACTCCAACCCAGATTTCAATATTCAACTTGCTAGAACTATCACTTACACATAGGGAGATCTTGAAAAAAGCTTTATAGATAGCTAGTGTCCCTAAGAAAATTGACGCTAATCAATGCTAGACTATGGTTAATCTTATTGTTGCTCCACATTACCTTTCCTTTTTAGAAGAAGATGACAAATCCGTAAGTCATCCACACAACCTTGCCTTGCATATTGAGATTCAAATCTATCGAGTCCAAGTCAAATGTGTGCTGATAGATAATGTCGTTGGGTTGAATATTTGTTCTTTTAAAGTAATTAAGTGATTGGGATTATCGTAATTCACTATTGATTCTAGGAAAAAGATCACTATCAAGGCTTATGACGAAGTTGAGAGGTCCTCTAAAGGATTGATTGTGTTACCCATTCGTGTTGGTCCAATTGAAATAGAGGTGGTTTTTCAAGTCCTTGATATCCCTCTTGCCTATAACATATTGCTAGGGAGACCTTAGATCCATGACATGCAAGCACTTCCCTCTACTTATCACCAATGCATAAAATTCCCTTTGAATGGGATTGAAATATCTAACCAGGAGATAATTTGATGTTTATCAATGCACTTAGTGCTGAGTCCTTGGTACCACACAATAGATTTTTTGATGATAATAGGACTACTCTTACCAATTGTGATAAAAAGATGAAAATGTTGAATCTAGGGATAGGAGAATATCGACTTGACTCCATTGCTACACTTCTAGTTTCTCCTCGCTCTTATGGAAAACCTTCAGATGATAAAAATCCCTCATCTTCTACCATGCCATGCTATGGTACTTTTTTCCAATTTCCAATACCTCTAGAATATGAAAGAGAAGAACAAGCTATTAGAGAATGAGTCTATAGAGGAAAAGAACCTGAAGAACTTGTGCTTACTGCTACAGTGTCTCCTAAAAAATATGGAAAAAGATATAAATTCCTAGCTAAGATGGGTTATCCTGGTCATGGTCCTTTAAGTGATAAGAAACATTCTCTTTCTAATCCTATGAGTCATACTAATGGGATAAAATCCAAGGATAAAACTGGATTGGGATTTTCTAATACGCAACCTTCTTTTGACACATCTCTTGATAATAGTGAATTTGAAGAGGAGATTGGGCTTACTCACACCCATCATCAAAATAAAGTCAAATTTTTTCCTTCTACTGCCATTCTTTGGAATGAAGAAGGATCCCCACTTGAACATAATGATGAAACTTCTACATCCCACCATAGCGAGGATTTGGGAGTTGAAGATCCTAATTGGGAGAGTATGCGTAAGAACATGGCATGACTACTACAAAGAGATAAAGATGTTGAATCACAAGAACCTAAATGGGATTCCTTCTCAATTGAGTCAATGGAATTGGGGATAGATGTGGTTCAAACCTATGCTAACCAAACCGAGGTGGTAGACGAGTCACTCGTAAGGCTTGATGAGTCAAACTTACATGTCGCTTTCATTGATCAAATTGACCACGTTAGGAATCAGATCGATCTAGGTACTTTTGAAGGAGACCTTATAAGATCTGAATATCTTGTCCCTAGAGATGATTCCCCACATATCAATAGTTTGGAACTCATCCCTTTCCTCCCACTCACATATCTTGACCTTATTGATTGGTCACAGCAAAACCAACAACCTACGTTACCTTCCTTTCAGAATGACTATAAAATTGTATGTTACCTTAATGCCATCTAACCTGTGGTTTCTTCCACCAGTGAACTAGCAAACAAAATGACTAAGACAGATATCAAGTACCTTAGTTAAAAAATAAAAATAACATTGAAAAAGAATAGGTGTTCTGATAGCGAAAACCACTTTGTGGTGGTGTGAGAACCGAAAAATGTAAAAACACAAGATGTATCTGAGGGTGAAAACCTCTTTGACATGCCCAAGGATGAGGTACTTGGTATCCTGCCTAGTTACTTTCAGGAAAGATCTCCAGTTTTAATAGAGCCAACACATGTTATAAACCTTGGGATGATTGAAGAACCTCAACTTATACATTTAACTCAATCTTTGTCAGTAGATGAGAAATAACAATTCACCGAATTCTTCTGAGAGAAGAAGATATTTTTTTCTTGGACATTTGCAGACATGCTAGGGCTTTACACTAATCATATTATGCATCATCTATCTATATCTCTTGGTATCAAGCTAGTAAAACAAAAATTATGAAAGATGCATCCACATATAGCTCTCCTAGTTAAAGTTGAATTGGAAAAACTTTGGAGTGTAGGATTCATAAGGGCTATTGACTATGCTGAATGGATTTCAAACATTGTAACTATTTCTAAACATGATAAATCCATTCGTGTATGGAAAATTTCTGAGATCTTAATAAAGCTTTCCCAAAGGATGACTTTTGACTCCCTAACATAGACGTGATAGTGGATATGACTGTGGTTATGAAATGTACTATCTTATGGATAGATTCTCAGGATATAATCAGATCAAGATAGATCCTAAAGACCAAGAAAAGAATGCCTTCACATGTGCATTGGGAACCTTTTGTTGGAACATCATGCCATATAGATTGAAAAATGTAGCAGCTACTTATCAAAGAGCTATGACCACAATATTTCACGACATGATGCATAAAAACATGAAAGATTATGTGGATGATACCTTGGCTAAGCCTAAAAAGAGAAATACACATATTGAAGATTTGAGCTTGATATTAGACAAGATGGAACAATTCCAACTTAGATTGAATCCTAAGAAATGTGATTTTGGCGTTACCTTAGGAAAACTACTTGGATATATCAATTCAAAAAAAGGAATCAAGGTTGACCCTTAGAAGGTCCAAGCTATAATGGATATGCCACCTCCCAAGAACATAAGACAGTTAAGGAGTCTGCAAGGATGCCTTCAGTCTATGAGGAGATTTATATCTCAAATTATTGATAGATCTCAACATTTTACTAAAAATCTACACAAGGGAGCTACATGTACGTGGAATGAAGAATATAAAAAGATTCTTCAACAGATCAAAGAATACTTAGCTAAACCTTCAATCTTAATGCCTCATATCTCAAGGAAACCTCTTATTTTATACATCTCATCTACAACTGCATCCTTGGGGGCATTACTAGCACAAAAAGATGAACATAGAAAAGAAAGAGCTATATATTATATCAACAGAACATTTGTAGCCTATGAGATCAATTACAATAACATTGATAAAGCTTGTCTCGTTGTGGTGTTTGCATCTCAAAAAATCAAACATTACATGCTGGCACATACTACATAGCTTATCATAAAAATTGATCCTCTCAAGTATTTGTCAAATAAAGCCACACTTACTGGTTGACTGGCTAAGTGGAGATGATTCTTTCTGAATTTGACATTGAGTACATTGATTATAAGGCTATAAAAGGATAGGTAATTGCTAATCAACTAGCTGAATTTCTTATACCATATGCTACTCCTATGTAGATCGACTTCCCTGACGCATCCATTATGTATGTGACTGAGCGCAACAAGAAAATTTTCTTTGATGGATCTCACACACAGAATGGTGTTGGAGCTAGAATTCTGTTTATCACACCTCATGGATACACTATCCCAAAGTAATATAAATTGGTGTTTCCTTGCATAAACAACGTAGCAGAGTATGAGGGTTTGACAAATGGAATCAAGCTAGCTATTCAATGGAGGATTATTGAATTATATATCTTTGGAGACTCTCGTCTTGTCATCAATCAAACTAATAATGACTATTAAAAAAAAGATGAAAAATTGATCCCTTACAAGAAGATGATTGATGACCTAAAAATATACTTCTCTTTTGTCACATTTAAGTAGATTCCTAGGGCTAAAAATAGGGTGGCTGATGCTATGGCCACCTTGTATTTTATCTTACAGATGGAAGAACATGAATCATGATTTCAATTCTTGGTGGAAGAACTACACTATCCTGCCTATGACTCCCATGACAACCATGTGATCTGCACTATAATTTATCATGAATCTTCTCCCTATACCAAAATCTACTCCTACCTACATGACCAAATCATTCCTGAAAACTTAATCCGCAATGAGAAATGACAACTAATTCGCAATGCTTCCTGTTATACCAACATCTCTGGTAACTTGTTTAGGAAGGGTTTAGATAGAAAACTTCTTAGGTGCTTAGAGAAAGATGAGTCTGAATATTTGTTAGCTGAATTCCATGATGGTGTATGTGGGTCTCACTCTAATGGTCTTGCATTAGCTCGTAAACTACTAAGGGTTGGTTATTATTGGCCTACTATGCAAACATATACCATGCGCTATGCCAAGTCCTACAAGAAATGTCAGCTACATAGGAACTTGATTCATGTTCCAGGTAGGGAACTTATTCCTTCTATTATAGATTGGCCTTTTCAACAGTGGTCTTTAGATTTGGTAGACCAAATCTACCCTAATTCATCTAGCAAACATAAATTCATTATGACTGCAATGGAGTATTTCACAAAGTGGGTCGAGGTTGTTCCTCTTTTAGTTGCTATGGGAAAGCAAGTGTTCTTGTTCATACTCAATCACATCATCTATCACTATGACATACCATCCTCCATAGTTACTGATAATGGAGGACACTTAAAAAATAAGGATCTCAAACAATTATGTAAGAAATTCAAGATCAAACAACACTGGTCTTCAATCTACAACCCTCGAGGTAATGGCCAGGCTAAATCTTCTAACAAAACATTGCTAAAAATATTACACAGGATAATGAATAAGCCAAGAAGATATTGACACTTACAGATTAATCCAGCATTATGGGCCTAGAAAACTAGCATTTATACACCTATTGGAGCTATGCCCTTTGCACTTGTTTATGGATCTGAAGATGTCTTATCTCTTGAAGTTGAGATACCTTCCCTAAGAGTTTCATTGAGAGGCCTTATAACTGATGATGACTATAGAATCATGCAGATTCAGGAATTAGAACTTCTGGATGAGTGTAGAAGAGTTGTGTTCAATCATATGAGAGTGTATCAAAAAAGGATGTTACATAGAGATACAAAAAAAAGGTTCATTCTAGAGAGTTTAAGGTTGGAGATCTTGTCTTAAGAGAAAATCCCAAGAATCAACAGAATAGAGCACAAAAAGGAAAATTAGAAGAAAACTAGCTGGGTGCCTACATAATCATTACTACTTTTGGATCTGTTGCTTATTAGCTTTCTACACCTGAGGGAGAACAAATCCTTGAACCTATCAACATCCTTCATATGAAGAATTTCTACGCAAGATGTTATAGGAGCTTTGTACATATCTTAATGTCTTGTTAAAATCTTAAAAATTGATATATGATCTTAAAAAAACCCTAAAAATTGTAAAATGTCATAAAAAATGATCATCCAGGTGAAAAAATGGCAAACAGGTGCCTTGATGTATCAATAAAAAAAATCAAATATTCAAAAATATAAAAAAATCAAAAAAAGAAAAAAAGAAAAAAATTGTGCCTTGGCAAAAACCTAGAAATAGGTGCCTCGATAGCAAAAATAAATCTTCCAAGGGGTGAAAACTTGGAAACAGACACTATTTGAGACCCATGTGCCTATATCTATCAGCTTGTCACTTTGCGCTCTAAACCCTTTTTGACTCCCATTTTCTTATGTCCTTGGTCTAAAATTGGGCTTTGTCTTGGGCTAGGGGGCATGAACTATACTCTCCTTTGATGCGCAATGATGTCTTTTTAGTGACTCGCCCTAAACAGTGTTTCTCAACACTATCCTTTAACATCGATTATTTCTTAACACTTATTAGATATGTTATGTTAATTCTATGTCTTGTTCACAATCTAGGATTGTGTGGTATTTCTCACTTACAAGCATGAGTCTTAGTGAGTCAGCGATTATCTTTTGTTTTTCACACTATGCTTAAACTGAACTGACTGAGACATGTTATGACTTATTCTCTTTGTGTATTATCTGACTGATGATTTTTCACTAAGTGTTGCCTCCTTAGTCTCTCCTTGATGTTACGACTAGAGGATGGGGGGCATGAGACATATTTTCTTTGATTTTTGTCTATGGGTATCACTTTAATGATCCTAGGTGTCTCTTTCTTTGATCCCTTGGACACTCAAGAGATTTAGAGCTATATCCTTGACTGTTACATTGTGTTTTCTTATGCAAGATTGTACTCATGGTTATCTTCACGCTTATGCTTCGATTTTGGTATGATCTTGCGATGTCCCTTAATAAGGCTTGATGATAAAAACAAGGACCTATTAACCCTTGAAAATTGCACTTTGAATTTTCATGGTAGCTTTCATTTCTTAGGTGCATTCTTAGTTTGCATCTCGAGTTTGGAGAGAATCTCCTTCATCATTTTGGATAGTTGGTCAACTGTGATCGATTGCGTATCTTCCTTTCTTCTATCTTGATCATGTCTTTATCACCTCTTCGATCTTTTACTCTTCTGTAATTTCCTGTCATCACAAGGGGTTAATCTAATCATCATATCTAATCTACCCTTATATAACATTTTGACCTAATTTTTCAAAGTCTTGGATTTCCATGAAAATTGCACCTTTACCTGATTTTGACGTCCTGGATCCATTTTTGGGATCAAAATCAAAATATGACTTCATCTTGATTGTCAAAATTGTATTTTAAAATTATCCCTATGTGTAGTTGACTGACCCTTTGAGGCTAATCTATTTGATCTTTTGAGACAATCATCATTCTCCTCTCTTCCATCATCATTTCATTGTCTTTTCTTTTGGTTTTGACCTAATTCCAATGTTAGATCTTCCTGGTCAACCTTATTCAAACTGGGGCAAAATTTCCATCACTTGGTGGTCAAACTTGGCCTTATGTGCATAATCGATCATCTTGAACCTTACCTTATCTCGATTTTGATCAAGGCTATCTCATTTTTGCATCTCCTCTACCTTATTTCAATTTCATCTCGAAGGGGCAGGAATAATCTATCATCTATCTCTTAAGCTACAATCTTATCTATCTTTGCTAGTTCTCATTCGACCAAGTTTGGGATTAGTTTTCTTTATGTGCTTCATTCAATCAAGTTCAAAGTTAGGTCTATCTTATCTACCTTTGCTAGTTCTTGTTCGATTAGGTTTGGGATTAGTTACCTCTTTGTGGTTCATTCGATCAAGTTCAGAGTCAGATCTCTATCAGTTTCCTTGACATCATTATTCTTTGACTCAATGTGTTCCCAGATCGCTCACACATTAGTCAAAGAGGGGAAAATGTAATCACCCAAAATTGGTCTAGTAAACCTTGAGCTCCACTCCAACATTAAACATTAAAAATACTAGACTTTATCTTATTCTTAATCAATCTTATCTCTTGATCAAATCATCACTTTAATCATTTATTCTATGATATATTAAAGTTTGACCACTTTATCCTAAGCTTTATTGGATTAAAAGAACATGTCCCTTTTAATTAAATAAAATCCACTTTATCCTATCTGTGCACATAAAGGGGAATTTTTTAATTTGAAAGAAAAGAGAAAAAGACAAAAGTGGAATCTTTTTTGCCTCTTAATCCTCACCACTCATTTCTACCTAACCATTCTTGTCCATTGATTTTTCCTCTTGAGAATCTTGTGCCCTAAAGTCAAAATAGGGATTATTCTCCACCCTTGGATATTGCCTCTTAATCTCCATTGTCCATTCCTCTTTAAAAGGTGTCTCTCTCCTCATTCTTGGCTAATAATCTCTTGCATTCCTAATCATTATTAGATCATTTAGGCTATTGTTATGCTATCATTTTGTTTACTTGCATTCTTAGAGTATTCTAGCTTACTTGCATTTTGGCTTATCATTTTCTTATTGCATCTAGCTTAAATCACATAGCTTAACTAGAAACTATTGTAATCATGTTAGATTAGCTTTTCTCTCTTATTCTTTCATTGGCATTCTAGCTTAGCTCTTGCATTTCATTTATATTATCTCTCTTGCATTTTCAGGTCGAATTGTCCATTCTATGGTGCACCTTGAAAGGGTTTCTTATTGAGGTTCATTTGAGAGCCACTATCCATAATGCTTACATTCTTGTATGTCATAGATAGGAAGCTACAAGCTGCCTCTTGAGATTTCCTCTTCTATGGATTCTCTCAAGTACAATGTTTTATAGAATTGTGTCACACTTTTGATCACACATGGAGTATTAGCTATCATAACACAAGAAAATGAAAACATAAATTTTTGAATGAAAGGAACTCTTAGAGGATAGAGAATAATTGGCTTAATTGATACATGAGCTACACATGACTTCATTAGAAAACATATAGTTGTAAGAAGAAAACTAAAAACCTAAGAATTCAATGGTTTCAAATTAGCCTTTGGAAATAGATCTATAGATCACTACAATACTATAATACCCCAGTTAGAAATCACTCTAGGGGGTCACACCATAAAAAGGAACTTTTATGTGACAAATATAAAAAATGATGTTATCCTAGGAATGCCATGAATAAAATCCTTAAGGTGATTAACAATGGACAGTCCTAATTTAGAAATATTCTTCAAACACGAAGGGCAATAAATTACACTTAAAGGGTTGTCAGATGCCTCCTTGGAGGTGGTCCCTTGTAAGAAAATGGAAGAAATACTCAGTCATGACCAAGGTGAATGAGTCACACAAGGTATGATACTGGATAAATCAAATCCACAAGGACAAAATATTCATGTAGATATTAGATCCATATTGAAAAGATACCAAAAATTCTTTGGAGAAATTCCCACAAGTCTCCCACCAAAAAGAGGATTTGAACATTCTATAGAGTTGGAAGAAGGGGAAAAAATAATGATAACCACTCCATACTGGCACATCCTAAAATTTAAAGAAGAGATAGAAGAGATAATCAAAGAGTTATTAGAAATGGGGCATATCCAACCAAGTAGTAGTCCATTTGCTTCTTTAGTGGTATTAGTAAAAAAGAAAGATGACACCATGAGAATGTGTATTGACTATAGAGCCTTGAATAAGAAGATGATAAAAAATAGGTATCCTATTCTGAGAATCGATGAACGAATGGATGAATTACACAGAGAATGCTACTTTTTAAAAATTGATCTATGATCTGGATACCATTAGATAAGAATGAGAAAGGAAGATATTCCCAAAACCACCTTCAAATGCCACTATGGACATTTTGAATTCCTAGTCCTCCTGTTTGGTCTTGCCAATGCACTGACAAATTTCCAATATTGTATGAACCACATTTTTTGATAACAACTAAGGAAATTTCTACTCATATTCTTTGATGATATACTTATCTATAGTAAAACATAGGAAGAACATCTTAGGACATATTGAAGAGGTTTTGAGAGTTTTGGAAACATAATCATTATATGCCAAAATTTCTAAATGTGAATTTGGGCTAGAGGAGATTATATACCTGGGATTAAAAATTAGTGCTAAAGAGGTAAGTGTGGATGAGGAAAAAATCAACTCTATCAGAGAATGGCCAAGACCCAAAACCCTAACCCAAGTCAGGGCGTTCATCACCTTATGTAGCTACTACTGACATTTTGTAAAGGGGTTCTAAAAAATAGCAGCTCCTCTCACAGATTTAACAAAGAGGGGAGCCTTTATATGGAATGATATATCCCAAAAACCTTTCAAAAAACTCAAAGAAACCATGTGTTCTTTCCCTGTTCTAGCTATTCCAAATTTCACCAAGTTATTTGAGTTACAATGTGACGCATCAGGAGAAGGAGTTGGGGCAATACCCATGAAGGGAGACATCCAATAGCCTTTGAAAGTCACAAGCCAACAAATGTAGAAAAATACTAATCTATACATGATAAGGAAATGTTAGCTATAATTCATGCCTTAGAAAATTTCCAATAGTACTTAGTTTGTGGAAGATTCATTGTGAAGACAGATCGTAATAGCCTAAGGTTCTTCTTAAATAAAAAGGATCTTAATGATAAACAACACAAATGGGTTAGTCAAATCCAAACCTATGATTTTGATATAGAATATGTAAAAGGGGTTAATAACGAAGTTGTTGATGCTCTCTCTAGGAGACCCCATATCAATAATATTACATGCATCTCAAAGGATTGGAAAGGAGAAATCATAGCAGAGCATACCAAGGATCCCCAAGAACAAGAAATATTAGAAGGTAATTTACCCAATGAATATTTCAAGGTCTGGGATGATATCATTCTTTACATTTGTATATGTTAACTCCGCAATAAAAAACTAAGGGCAAAATTTTAAGGGAATATCATGACAACCCACTAGTAGGTCATCAAGGATATTAAAAAAGCTATGAGCACATTAGAGAGAAATATTCCTGGAAGGGCTTAAAGAAGGATGTACTAAAATATTTATAATAATTCCTGGCTTGTCAACAAAATAAGGTAGAGTTGGCACATCCAACAAGGTTACTACAACCATTACCCATTCCAAGCCAAAAATGGGAAAACATATCAATGGATTTCATAACAGGATTTCCAAAGGTCCAAGGAAATGATAGTATATTTGTAGTCATAGATAGACTTACAATGTATGCACACTTCTTTGCCATCTCTGTACAAGACACACTAGGTAGCTGAATTGTTTTTTAAGGAAGTCAAGTTCGACTCCATGGACTTCCTCAAAATATTGTAAGTGATAGAGATAGAAAATTCCTCAACAAATTTGGGCAATAACTTTTCTGCCTAGCAGGTAAAACCTTGACTCCCAGTACAAGTTATCACCCTCAAACCTATGGACAGAAAGAGGTAGTCAATAAGTGGTTAGAAGGATATCTAAGGAACTATGTTACAAGACAATAACAAGCTTGGATTAAGTGGCTACACTTAGGAGAATATAGCTATGATAATACTCACCATATGTCAATAGGAATGAGCCCATTTAAGGAACTCTATGGGTATGAGGTTACCTCCTTTGGAAATCTAATCACCCAAGAGAGTAAAGTTCAAAGTGCACAAGATTTTGTAAAGAAAAACATGGATATCATCAAGACCTTGAAAGAAAATTTGTATCAAGCCTAGGATTAATAAAAATTATATGTAGATAAGAAGCAAACATAGAGAATATCTACAGTTGGAGATTTAGTATTCTTATGATTACAACCCTATAAGAAATCCTCAATTAAGAAAAATGGTGCAGAGAAGCTTAAACCTCGGTTCTACGAACCATATAAAGTACTAAGAAAGGTTGGAGAAGTGGCATATGAGCTTGAAGTTCCTAAGGATAGTAGGATTCATAATGTGTTCCACGTTTCCCCACTCAAAAAGGTTCTTAGACAACAAGTAAATCCTTGTGAAGAGTTACCCTCATTGGATGATGAAGGTCATCTCACTCTGATACCCAAAGTTATTCTAGATGCACGAGAAAGGAGAATGAGAAACAATATTATTACCAAGTTTCTAATCAAGTAGAAAAATCTACCAGAAATAGATGCTACTTGGGAACAAGAAGAAGTCCTTAAGTTGCTTGAGGACAAGTGAATTCGGGATGGAGGGACTGCAATGAGCCTTGATTAAGATATGAATCAATTGATGGGATATTCATTGATTAATATTAGACCACTATATTTTCTATAAGTCAACATTATTCAAAATATTATTCAATATATTTTTCAATATTAACAACATTAAAATAAACAAAATGTAATATTAATAAATTAATACTATCTATAGTTAATAAAACAACATTAATAAATAACAATATTCCTCACTCATAGTTAGTGAACCAACATTAAAACAACATTTAATATAAATAAACATTAATACCTAAAATTAAAAACTGACTAAGCAAAGAAATTAAACACTGCCACCCAAAGAGGAAAAGACATATCGCTCGGTGGGGACAAGGAGACATTTAAGTGACTTGGAGGAGAGAAAATTAAAATAGGTATGAAACAAGGAAGGCACTCCAAGACCAATCACATCCTTCGAAGATATTAACACATTAAAGTTTATAGAATAGAGTTAACAGTGACATTCATTGTGGGGCTGACCACGAGTAAAGCCACATGTACCAAGCTAAGGGGAAGGTAAGGAAGGTATATTTGCAAGTATATTCATGAATTATGTTTATGAATTATATTTATTTAATTACATTTATAAATTATTTATGAATTATGTTTATGGATAATTTATACATATGCATATATACATATGTATATATGTATATGTAAAGGTGGATTTCTAAATGGATATGACTTAATGGTTTAAGATCAAGAGAGTCCATTTCAAGGGAAGAAAGTGATCTTAAAATGACATCACTCCTTTAATGTCAATATGTGAGGTTAGCCTCTATTTGACCGACACAAGTGAGGATGATATATTATTATGGTCGAAATAATCCATTGAAGTTAACATATGCATATGTGATAAGGGCCCTAGACAGAGGTTATCTCTTTCAGGAAGGACCTTAGAGGTAGTACTCTAGAGAAGACAAAGAAGTAATCAAGGATGGCACCGGAATTGATATTATATCATTTAGGACTCGATGATCCTTAGGAGGGTTAATGATCCCGATCTAGAGACGTCTTTAAGGTTGGGGTTAGGATAAAGGGTAGAATAGTATAGTTAGACTTATTATTATTTAAATTCTAATATTTTTTTTGTAGGTATTACTTGTCCCAAGCTAATTCTATTACCAGGGACATTACAAATGGTCACTTTTTGTGTGGTTTAGATCAATGCCTATTGAATGTATTTGACATGTAAAACTAAACTTTGAAATGTAGAGGTAATCTAGAAGGAAATGGAAAACTATAATATATTTGTATTAGTTTAATATACATTTGGAAAGTTGTTAGATGAGGATCATGTTTTCCTTGATCAAGTCCTTAAGTGGATTGATTCAATGAATTTCACACAATGATTACAAATGCAGGTAGGCATGCACTATGTATTTGAGAACTCGATAAATGAGGGTCATATTTTCCTTGATTGAGCCCTTAAGTGGATTGATTCAATAACTTTCACATAATGATTTAAAAAATCACTAAACATGCACTATGTATAAGATGATGACGCAATTAGGATTCTTTGTGATTTTGCTATGACACTCTCATGCGAATGCTCTTGTAGTGACTCCTCAATCTCCTAGATGATTTAAAAATAAATAGGGGATCATTTTAAAGACAACAATAAAATTCATACTATCTAAATATATATGCATTAGGTTGACTCACAAAGAGCAACAAAAAGGTTGACAAAGATTCAAATCTAAATTTTGAATTGTAAAGGTTCAAGGTTTAATCTACATAGGTGGAAGTGACCTAGGTCAATTTTGTACTTGTAGATTTGATCAAAGGTGATGGCTAGGAGGTCCATGAATGAAGACCTATTTACGAAGCTAATAAGAACATGATAAATTCATGATTCAACACAAGAATTTGTCACTTATAGACTTGTTATTAGATCAATGACACTTAACCAAAGTAGACTCAAAACATAAGAGAAAAGAATATGATAATTCAATTTTCATTGTTAAAATCATAATACTCTACCAACTCATTCATTTATTTATTTTCCAAAAAATCTACAAAAAAAACTTTAGGTCTTTTTAAAGATATTCCATATAAGGGAAAGTCCCCAATAACCGCCCAGGCTAACTTTGCACACCTAGAACTCCTAAACCGTAAGTTAGATTTCGATGATTTTTTTGGTGTAGCTCCATATGTGAGTTAAGAGCTTAAAGCTAAGGTTTCGGCTTTCGAGTATTCACAAATTTCTCTGTAGAGATTGTCGAACACCAAGTGGTTAAAAAATGACATTTTCAAAGTGTCACTTGATACTTGCTATGTTCTTACACCAATAGTTGTTCACTTAAAAATGTCAGTACTTGTGGCCAAATGTCCCAGTAGTTGTTACTAAATGTCCCAATAGTGGTGCACAAATGAGCCAATGACCAACCAGAAAAAGTAAAAAAATGATTGGCCATTAATACATGTGTGATCGACTATTGGTACATGTGTTACAATTCTTGGGGCTCCTTTAATGTTAGTAATTAGGAGGTAAACATGACAAAAATGTAACGATTATTAGACCCCTAATGATTACTGAAGAGTTTCTCCTACTCACTTCTAATCCAGTTTATTAAGAATAATAAATTAATACAATAAATAAAATAACTTTTAGTCGACAAAATAAGTATATAATTATAATCTAATTTATTAAAAATAGTAAATTAACATTAAAATAAAGTAACTTTTTAGTCAATAAAATATCTTCATTCATTTTCCCTTTAATTTTATGTCTTAACGAATATCATGTTATGCTACCTTAGATGCTAATCCTCCAATAATAATAAAAATAAAAAATACTGACATTGAAAAGGAAATGGCTCGCTATCCAAGAAACATTTCATTGCAATCAAACTCTTTTTGACTCTTTCAAAACAAAACTCCCTTCTAGTGTTTTCGAAAGTGGTTTGGCTTATATTAGCTCAAGCAAACAACCAACGGTCGAGTTGGGAGAAAGCAAGAAAGCAAACTCGGTAAGATCAAAACGGTGGAACGCAAATAGATTTTAGTTTTTTTTTTCCTTCTGAAAACATATACACCCAAGTTCTGAGAGGAAGACTAGTTTTAATGGATTTGAAGGCTGCAAGAAATTGTAATGGAAACAGAGAAGGCTACAAGAAGGCCTTCTCAAAAGAACATCTAACAATTTGATGCATTCTGAGAGCAGCGGCAGCACCATTGATAGCTCAATTACGAGTTCAAATAGGGCAGATGACAAAAAATTTGATGGTAATGTTAGTAAGGAGAAGGCTACCTATGACATAAGGACAAATGGTGCAAGGGATTCTTCGCGGTATGTTAGCAATGATGTACAATTTTCACTTCGCCCTTCTTATCCCGCGCACAGGAAGCTCAAAGAGAGTTCTCTCAACTCCGACGCCATTTTAAAACAGGCGAGTACTTATATCTTTTGAAGTTTTTTTTATTATCTTTTTATTGTTTGTTTTTCAATTTTAAGCCTTATGTGTTGTCTATTGGCTTCATTGTTAGGTCTTAATTAAGAGTTGCTGTGTTTAGGCAAATTAATATTACTATTTAGTCTTTATTGTTTATTTTCAATTTAAACCAGTTCTGTGGAACATTTATTTGAGTTTTAGAATTAATTACAAGGGTTTAACGTATAGCTTGATCATCTTGGTCAATATTTTCAGCGATTTTGGACCTTTATTTTATAGGGAGAGATTTAAAAAGAGACCACATATACTAAACGATAGGAAAAAGTCTTTCACATGCCAAATCTAGTGCATTTTATCCACGGGCAAGATGTTTATACTAGAAAGACAAACGGGATTTTTATCAATTTTTTGAGAGAGCACTGACTTGGATATTTATGGATCTGGAACTAGAAAATACTATGCAATTGATTCCAGAAGAACATTGCCATTTGATTTTTTTGCAAACAAAACATTATTCAAGAGACATAATAAACTTATTTTGATTTTTATTAACAATTTTTCAAGTTTACATCAAAGGTATTGTCCGTTACATCAGTGATAGTTATGAGAGTCCTAGAAAAACAAACATGATATTCAACATTTTTTCAAGAGAGCATGGGCACCAATAGGTACAATAAGATTGACTGGATGGTTAGATGTTTAAGATATTTGATACTTGTTGGGATAGAGGTTGAACTAGTTATATGGGTTCAACATGCAATTTTCAATCAATCGTGTTGAAGAATCTGTGGGGGGTAGCATGGAGAATAAGCTATAAGCATCATTGATTATGCAATTGCTTTGAGAAGAACATTGCCATTTGATTCTCTGCAAACAAAGCATTCTTCAAGAGATAAAATAAGCTTATTTTTCTTTTTATTAACACTTTCCACGGTTTATGTCAAATGTACGCTCACTACATTAGTGATTGTTATTGTAGTCCTAGAAAGATAAACGGGACGCTCATTATTTTTGCAAGAGAGCACTCGCTTGGAACTTTATGGATCTGGAACTAAAAATACTATTGCCATCTAATTCCTTGCAAACAAAGCATTCTTCAAGAGACATTAATAAGCTTACTCTGCTTTGTATTAATAGTTTTTCAAAGTTTCATCAGTGATAGTTATGATAGAGGGTGCATTGTTGTTATCTCAAGATAGTTTACCTGATTTTGCATGATATATGGACCAACACAAGGGATGCCTTTATTTGAAGAGGAGTTAGACTATGATGCTGAAATCTGGCTTTACATCATTTAAATTGTAAAGCCCAATTCTAATCAAACCATCAAACCTTGCAAACTTAGATTCTATAGCCGGACTGAAATGGGGTTTTCAACCCACCTATGAAGCATCCAATTAGTAGCCGCGTAATCTCACCCACTATGTGTCATGAACTATGGACCAATCTCCAAAGTTCATACCACCTCTTCATCCTCTGCATTCCTCTTTTGCTAGATTTATTTTCCATTGCTTCTTGATCATGGGTAGTAGGCCCATCTTCCTCCATCTTCAGCAGCTGCAGAAGTTCAGCCAGACTCATTTCCCCTTTTGCTTCTCTGGCCTCATCTACTTTGAAATTAATGTGAAGTTTGGAGATAGGGCATCATGCGTTCTTCTCTTTTGAGCATCACATCAGTCATCCCCTTCAAAAACTTCCAACTTTTGTCTAGCTGTAGAGTCTCCTCACCTTTAAGTTGTGCAACATCCTCATGGATTTGACTGATTTCTTCCCCAACTGACTATAGTTTTCAAATAGGCTCCACAGAAAATTTGGAGTTTGGTTGAGGACTCAAAGGAAATGGGAACCCCCCTGAAAAGAGCACTTGAGCATCATTATGAAGGCAAAAAAAAATTGGTTTAGAGTTGCGTTTAGTGAAATGAGGAGAGAAGGGAAGAAAGGGGGATTTAAAATCATGAAGAGTCCCTCACATTAGAGGGTGAGGAGATGACTGTGACACTTTGTTCCTCAAAGTTTCTGGGATGACAAAATTTTTCTAGGGCATTTAGGCATAAGAAGATAATAAAAGAACTAAAAATATAATCTCTAGCTTTGTAAAATGAGAAAATTCTGTTATGTCAAACATTCAACATTGACTATAGGAAAATAAAAAATGAACTTGAAAATATAGTGTTACATTGAAATATTGAACATTACTAATATATTTTGCAATATATATGTAGTTCTCAAATTTTCAATGGTCTATATAATAAGCAATGATCATGAAAATAGAAGACCGTGCCTTCAAACTCATGAAGAATCTCCAATGTGAAAGAACAAGGAGGGTGACTGTAATATCCCCTATTGGGAGTTTACTTGATTTACCCTAAAATTCCCAACTAGGGTTTGGATTGTGCTTGGAAATGGAAATTTAACTTAGTCTTTGTAATGTCACTTACTAGGAGGCTACCAATTTCCAATGATTAACATACATCACCATGCATTTAAATCAGATTAAATTAATAAAAAATTAATGATTCATAATACATTTGGCAGTTAATATACTTAAATCCCAATTCCTTACTTCTCTCCTAAACATCAATCCTAAGAAGAATGGGGATTTACTTGTCCTTAGGGCGCCTGGAAACCAATCTACAGGAAAGCTCCCTCAAGGTTTTCAAAACACATATTCATACCCATCTTGGGACTTTTCCCTCATGGCATTGGAAATACATGTCCTTAATCCATCTTGGGATTCGCCTACCTTGTGAGGAATTACTGTGCCTTTCCCTAATTAAACCAACCTATCCTCTTAAGGGGCTATAGTGAGTGATTGAGGAATAGGTTATGTATATATTAATATGTCACACACACACACACACACACACACATGGGTTTCTTAATAGAATTCAGATATATCATTCTATGAATCAATATTTAACTCGTAGATATGTTACAACATAATTTACTGTCATGCAATGCTTGCTAGCAATGCAAATGATTCATTTCCTTTCTCATCTCTTCCTTGTGAAGAGTATCAAATATATTTATAATCTCCTATTCTTCCATGCCTTGAGAGGATAGATTTGATATCCATTATATGCTTTTTCCATTAGAAAAATTGCAACCCTTAAGATACTAGATGTATGTCCTTTTCTGAAATGCATCCATTCACCCTTTACTTAATTGATGATACTGATTAGTGAATCACTTTTGTTGATTACTATTTTATAATTCTCAAGTCACACCTTGCCTTTTAGACGTTCCCTCTTATTTTAGGATATATTGATAATATTATAAAAGTTAGTCAACTTAATTCGATATCTTTTATAATGAATTGCTGCCTCACTTTATGATGTAGATTGCTAGTTATTAGTTTATCAAATTACTGGTCAATTGATTAATGCCACTGTAATATACCATACTCATGGTATCTGTATCTTGAGATTATGTGTTGTTAGCATTTGGTTGATGCTACTATTACTAGATTTTAATGATTCTTACTCCTTGTTGTATTAACAATGTGTCACGCCGACTTAGTTGCTGTTTATTCTTAATGATGGTCTTTGTCTTTGATTGAGAATACTTATTATTGTACCATTTCAAAGACACCGATTTGTTGATTAGGACTATCTGATTTTTGTATTAGCTGGGACATCGCTTTAATGATATTACTACACCTTAGTCGATAGTGAGCATGTTCGATTACTATCACCGATGATGGCTAATCATATTGAAGGCTTGTATTATTGACTTATCCTCAATTCCTACCCTTACTGATGATTTTTCCTTAGTAGTGTTAATCAATTCATACCCTTATGAAAACAACTATTTGAAAATTCCCTCATTTTTTGTTTTTTAATAATATAAATATGTTGCTTCTTATTTTTGTAAAACCTCTGTTGATGGGGTGGAAGTCAGGGTGCCTGCAAGTCCTTTCAACCTAATTGTGAACATCCTTTGATGTCAGAGGGATGTCAAGATGTCACTAGGTATATAAGATGTCACTAGGTATATGTTGTAAATAGGAGATATCATTTAGATGCCAAAAGAATGATGGATCAAAGAGTGTTACCTTAAACATTGATGTGAAAAATTTACACGTAATTTTTTATAGGAGCTTTCTAATCATCTATCATGTATTGCAGAAATATCATGGCTCTAATGCCAAAAAGATTCAAAAACATCTCAAGGTTACAAGAAAAAGTCTAGGAAAAATGGGTATTCATGGGGGATGTCCCTCCATACCATAAAATGTCTCGAAACATTTTTATGGTACAAATATTATGTTTTCAAGGTGACCAATTCAAATGATTTCCATATACGTTAGAGAATTCAAGCCTTTGAAGGAAATAATAAAGTCACAAGATCTCTTCGTGATCCTTTTGACAAGTTCAATCAAAATGGTGTCCTTGGAGGATGCATAATATTTGTTTTTTTGGTTGTGAGAGTATTGATCCCAAGGTTAGCTAAATAATTTGTGAGTCGTTTGCCTGTCTTGCCTATGTGGTCATAAGACATGACCTTGATGGACTTATCCAAGTGCTAACAGTCTATTCTTTTATCAATCTTCCAGTGATCATGGCACCCTTTGCTGATCCTTAATAATAATTTTAGACAAACTTACAACAATTACTTGTGTCCATCCTCTATACCCAAAATGTCTGGGATTACTTCATAGGAGAGGGCATGTGTGCCCATGGTACATTGTTGTGACATAAATATTTCTTGTCAATGTGGCCAATCCATATAACTCTTTCATAGATTAAAGGATTAATATCTTTAAAGGCATTGTTAGCGACACATAAATTTTTCATGATGTTCTTTAATAAGAGTGTCAAAAGGGGTTTTCTTTGGAGGTAGAATTCGACCATCAAACTTTTTCCTTTGTTGCAAGAGCATCAATCCAATAGCTAAATATTTCATGACTTGGTTGCCTTTCCTACCTTAGGTGGTCATAAGAAATGATCTTAATTGAATGATCCAAGTGGTTAGAGTCCTCTATTATTTTATTGATTTTCCCATGTTGACTTTTCCATTTACTTGTTGAATTTTGGGTAGCAATGATAGAGACTTAGTTCATATTATGTGTACATGTATTTATGATGTTCTTATGTAATCACATTCACATTTAAGACTTCAATTGTCACTGGTGATTGGTTTCAATTACAACCACCAATGACTACCGAGTCATCTTATGTCTTCATGGTGACTCATAACCATTATGTGATCCACTTAATTCACGGTGTGTTGTTTCATGCCAGACTCCTGGCAGATGATCCTAAGCATGAGCACTTTCCTCTTTTGGTGACGGTTACAATGGTAACGCTTCACCTTGATGGTTGTAACACCAGGCAAGGTGAAGCGTCACCTCTCCTGGCGTATGTCTTCCGACTTTCCTCCCTCTCACATATGGATTCATCTTATTCTATGGTATTCAAGTAATGTTGAAAACACGAAGAAAAATATAGAAAATGCACGAGTTCTTGGATATCTATGTTGTATATGATTTTAGATCATGATTGCTGTGTGAATATCGCGTGAGCCTTTTGGACGTCTGGTATGAGCATGTGCTGAGTCGTCACTACTATGTATTCTTCCTGTGCGTGCTCATGAAACCTACGAGGTTGGATAGTCCTCCTACATGTGTGCTCTTGCATGTGTGAACTAATTCTACTTCAAGCTCTTGGATTGTATGTGCTTTGTCTCGTGAACTCCACTAGGTTCAAGCTCGATCATGGGGTTCAACATATCCGTATGTGTGCTCAATCAATGAGCTTGTCTTTCCCTCATATGTTCAATTTGTGAACTGTATCCACTTGCGTGGATTATTTCTTTGTATCACTTTGTGTTGTTGCTCACTATTCTCTTGGGATTTATCATGTATTGCATTTCATGATTTGTATATTAATAAAGGAGTACCAATTTTGTGGGCTAGGTTGTTTCCCTCTGCCAAGAGGGTTTTTCCCAAGGTAATTGTCTGTGTTATTTGGATTTTGTTTTCATGCATCTTTCTGGTTCAGATTTTAACATGGTATCAAAGCGGGTTTAGGCATTTCGATCCAGAATCAGAAAGATAAGATATCCTCTTCTACATTTCTTCTTCCTACTTCACCATCATGGTCAACAGTTTAAAGGTCGAGGATAGACTTGATGGCTCTTCCAACTTCTCTTCCTAGAAGTTTAGGATCCTGATCACTCTAGAGGAAAATGATCTTCTTGCTTACATAAATT
The DNA here is from genome assembly GCA_027943335.1 of Chamaecyparis obtusa. Classification (NCBI taxonomy): domain Eukaryota; kingdom Viridiplantae; phylum Streptophyta; class Pinopsida; order Cupressales; family Cupressaceae; genus Chamaecyparis; species Chamaecyparis obtusa. Next base: position 678,358 of record BSBK01010255.1, on the reverse strand, counting down.
CTAATCCAGAAGAACCTGTTGATGATGTTGAAAAAACACTTTGGAAAAAGAACAGAATAATGGGAAAGAAAATTCTTATTGATTTTATGAAGGATCATCTTGTCCCCATAATTTCCAACTTGTCTACAACAAATGTGATGTTTCAAACCTTGAAATATCTTTATGAGATTAATAATAATAATACCAGTAGAGCCTTGGCCTTGAGGTGTCAGATCCTTCACATCAAGATGGCTCAAGGAGAATCAGCTATATCCTACTTCATGAAAATCTCAGAACTCAGGGACCAACTTAGTACTATTGGTGACTCCATTCTTGACAAAGACCTGGTTATGCTTGCTATGAATGGTCTCCCTCAGTCTTGGAAATCATTTATTCAAGGCATCAGTGGATGTGACGATCTCCCTAAATTTGACATATTGAGAGCTGATTGTATTCAAGAGGAATGCAGACTTGAGGCTAGAGGTAATGGTCACAAAAGTCATCATGAAGATGATCAAGTGTTGGCAGCCCACACCTCTAAAGGAAAATGAAAGAAACCATACTTCAAGTGATCTAGGAATAACAACTCTCATCTAGATTCTTCCCACAAAAGAAAGAAGCTTGATATCTCTAAAGTTCAATGCTTTAGATGCAACAAATTCGGCCACTATGCTAGGCATTGCACCTTAAGGCTGAAGCCTCAAGTCTCTACTGCATGTGTTGAAGACTCTTCTCCCAAGAGAGAATCATTTGATGAACCTGAAGGTTTTAGTTTCATCTTTGCTTTATTCAGCAACATTCCTACCAACTGTGACACCTAGCTGATTGATAACAGAGCTTCATGTCACATCACAGGTTACTGTGATCACCTTTTCAACCTTAGTGAAAAGGATTCACACCTTCAAGTGATCATTGGAGATGATGCTAGTTATTTAGTGAAAGGGGCTGGCTCTACTTCTTTCCAACTTGATTCAGGCATTCCTCTGCACCTGAGTGATGTTCTATTTGTTCCTGGCATTAAGAGAAACCTGATTTCTATTTCAGCTCTTGAAGACAAAGGATATCATGTGTCCTTCATTAATGGTAAGGTCCTAGCTTGGAGGAAGAACTCTCACTTCATTTCAGCTCGTGAGATAGGAGTTCATTATGGCAGCCTCTACAGACTTTCAGTCCAGCCTATTCAAGCTCTTTCTCTTTGTTCCTCAAATCCAAACATTCTTTGGCATAAGAGATTTGGATACTTAAATTTTAGAACCTTGGCATCCATGGAGAAGGCTATCATTGGTCTTCCTCAGCTAAAGAAGGAACATGAAGGTATTTGCAAAGGATGCACTCTAGGTAAGAATACTAAAAACACATTTCATAGTAGTGAATCTAGAGCTAAAGGTATTTTAGATTTAATTCATTCAGATTTATGTGGCCCCATGTCTGTTGCATCCCTTAGTGGTTTTTGGTATTTCATTACTTTCATTGATGATTTCTCTCGCAAGTGTTGGATCTACTTTCTTAAGTCAAAAGAATCAGATGAAGTGCTATCTCATTTCAAAACATTCAAGGCCTTGGTTGAAAATTCCACTGAGAAAAGGATCAAGACCTTGAGATCTGATAATGGTGGGGAATTTGTATCTAGAGTCTTTCACAGTTTTTGTGATGATGCTGGGATCAAGAGGGAACTTTGCATTCCCTATAACCCTCAACAAAATGGTGTGGCTGAAAGGAAAAATAGGACCATTGTTGAGGCAACAAAAGCAATGATTCATGATCAAAATGTTCCTATGTTCTTGTGGGCTGAAGCTTGCAACACAACTATCTTTATTCAGAATCATAGCCCTCATTAGATCCTTGGTAACATGTCTCCTGAATAGGCCTTCTCAGGATTAAAGCCAGATGTTAGTTTCTTCAGAATCTTTGGCTATCCAGTAGTGATTCACATTCCAAAAGAGAAAAGATCCAAGTTAGAACCTTCAAGCAAGAAAGGATTCTTTGTTGGCTATAGTGACTCTTCTAAAGCTTTTAGAATTTATGTACCTAGTCAAAGGCAGATTGAAATCAGCAGAGATGTCATCTTTGATGAAGACATAGCTTGTAATCCTCCCAAGGAATCTGAAATTGTAGTTAATGAGGAAGATCTTGAACTCCCTCAAGATTCCACCATGGCTGATCCGAACTCTCCTTTAGAGGTTGAGAGGGAGTGTGAAGATCTTGTTGACCCTGCTCCTCTCACTACACCAACTGATCCCACAGGTCCCCACTCTTCTTCCACCAATAAAAAGAGACCCCTATGGGCTAGAAATACTATGGAAGAAGCTACACCTTTTGCAGCTCCTTGAGGGACTTTTAGAGAAAGCAAATGGCCTCACAAGTTTGCTGGTTATGTTGAGTTGATGAGTCACATTATTTCATCTGAACCTCCTAATGTTGAGGAGGCCTCCAAACATCAAGTGTGGAAAGATGCTATGGTGGAGGAATAAAATTCCATAATTCAAAATGATGTATGGGACATTGTCCCTAGACCTCAAGACAAATCAGTTGTCTCATCTAAGTGGTTGTTCAAGATTAAACATGCAGCTGATGGGAGCATAGACAAATACAAGGCACGATTTGTGGCTAGAGGTTTTTCCCAAAAGGAAGGTGTTGACTATGATGAGACATTTGCACCAGTGGCTCGATACACCTCCATCAGAACCATCATTGCCATAGCTACAATTAAAGGCTGGAAACTTCACCAGATAGATGTGAAAACAGCATCCTTGAATGGAGTCATTGAAGAGGAAGTCTACTTGGAATAGCCAGAAGGATTCATCATCCATGATAGAGATTCTCATGTGTGTAAGTTGAAAAGAGCCTTGTATGGACTCAAATAAGCATCACGTGCCTGGTATGAGAGAATAGATAAATATCTTTTGGGTTTAGGCTTTCAAAAGAATGTTGTTGATCCTAACTTATACTTAAAGTTTCAGGATGATAAAATTCTGATTTTGGTTCTATATGTAGATGATTTGTTTCTCACAGGCAATGATGATCTCATCATAATGTGTAAGAAGGAGCTGACTTCAGAATTTGAAATGAAAGATCTTGGCATGCTGCACTATTTCCTTGGCCTTGAAGTATGGCCGAACTCAGATGGCATCATCCTAAGTCAAGGGAGATATGCTATTGATATTCTGAAAAGGTTTGGTATGTTGGATTGTAAATCCATGGCAACTCCTATGGAAGTGAATCTGAAAAGGCATCGTGATGATTCAATTAATTCAGATTTGGTTGATCCTTCCATGTACAATCAACTCATTGGTTCCTTAATGTACTTGGTCAACACAAGACTTGACATATTCTTCGCTGTCAATACATTAAGTCAATTTATGTCTGAGCCAAGACACATTCATCATATGGCAGCCAAACATGTATTGAGATATGTTCATGGCACAATTGGATATGGATTCAAGTATTCTTCTTGCACCAAGCTGAAGTTATAGGGATTCTCTGATTCGGATTGGGCAGGTTGTGTGTCTGATAGGAAGAGCACTTCAGGTAGTTGTTTCAATCTTGGTTTTGCTGTGATTTCCTGGAGTAGTAGGAAACAGTCTTGTGTAGCTCAAAGCATAGCTGAGGCAGAATATGTGGCAGCATGTATGGCTGCCAAATAAGTCATATGGCTTCACAAATTTCTTGGAGGATTGTTTGGATAGCCTCTTGAGCCTTCTGTTATCATGTGTGATAACCAAAGCTGCATGAAGCTTTCATTCAATCTAGTGTTCCATGTCAGGTCCAAACATGTGGAGATCAAGTTTCACTACTTGAGAGACATGGTACAAAGGAATGCAGTTGAATTGAAATATGTTCCTACTAAAGAACAAACTGTGGACATCCTCACCAAGCCACTTCCAAGGGTGAAGTTTTGTTACTTTCAAGAACAACTTAGTTTAGTGGAAAATGAAGCTCTTGCTGAGAAGGCACCTCAGGTGGAGTACTCCATTTCTTATATGTATTCTTCTTTGGGAGAAGTTTGAGGTGAAAGCCCTTGACCCACCCTCTGCGTGTAGGCAAGGTGGTTAATGCATTCTTCTTTGGGAGAAGTTTGAGGTGAAAGCCCTTGATCCACCCTCTGCAAGTAGGCATGGTGGAGTCACCCTCTGCATGTAGGCAAGGTGATAATACATTCTTCTTAGGGAGAAGTTTGAGGTGAAAGTCCTTGACCCACCCTCTGGATACAGCCATGGTGGGAGACACCTATGTGAACTCTAAATTTTTTTTTTTGATCTTTGAATGATCATGTTGAACATTTTTGCTGTGATTTTATGCTATAATGAATATTTTGTCATTATCTTTCTTCCACCCTTTGCGATGAGCTATGGTGAGGTTCTTTGATTAATGATAACTAATTTTTGATGTTCATTGAGGTTATCTACTGATGATTGTTTCTTTGTAGTTGAGTGCATTTGTACAGGAGAACTTATCTGGAAGTATCTCTCTTGCTAAGAGGGAGTGTTGAATTTTGGGTAGCAATGATAGAGACTTAGTTCATATTATGCGTACATGTATTTATGATGTTCTTATGTAATAGCATTCACATTTAAGACTTTAATTGTCGCTGGTGATCGGTTTTAGTTACAACCACCAATGACTAGTGAGTCATCTTATGTCTTCACGATGACTCATAACCATTATGCGATCCACTTCATTTGCAATGTGTTGTTTCGTGCCACACTCCTAGTAGATGCTCCTAAGTGCGGGCACTTTCCTCTTTTGGTGACGGTTATAATGGTAACGCTTCACCTTGCTGGCTGTAATGCCAGACAAGGTGAAGCGTCACCTCTCCTGGCGTATGTCTTCCAAATTTCCTCCCTCTCGCATATGGATTCATCCTATTCTATGGTATTCAAGTAATGTTGAAAACACGAAGAACAATATAGAAAATGTGTGAGTTCCTAGATATCTATACTGTATACGATTCTAGATCATGATTGTTGTGTCAATATCATGTAAGCCTTTTGGACATCTGGTATGAGCATGTGCTGAGTCATCACTACTGTGTATTCTTCCTGTGCGTGCTCATGGCACCTATGAGGTTGGACAGTCCTCCTACATGTGTGCTCTTGCATGTGTGAACTAATTCTACTTCAAGCTCTTGGATTGTATGTGCTTTGTCTCGTGAACTCCACTAGGTTCAAGCTCGATCACGGGGTTCAACATATCCGTATGTGTGCTCAATCAGTGAGATTGTCTTTCCCTCATATGTTAAATTTGTGAACTGTATCCACTTGCATGGATTATTTCTATGTATCACTTTGTGTTGTTGCTCACTATTCTCTTGGGATTTATCATGTATTGCATTTCATGATTTGTATATTAATAAAGGAGTACCAATTTTGTGGGCTGGGTTGTTTCCCTCTACCAAGAGGGTTTTTCCCAGGGTAATCGTCTGTGTTATTTGGATTCTATTTTCATGCATCTTTCTGGTTTATATTTTAACATTACTAACTACATTAACCACAAATTGGGACTTGTCTTCAAGCCCATCCTTTTTCTCATCAATTTGCACTATTATGCATTGGACTGAAGATCTCAATAGATCAACATTATTTCTTCTATACTATTTCATGGAAATCCCTTCAAGAACCCCAACTCAACCATGGAGTTCCATTGTTCAAACACCTTTAACTATCATAAACAACAAATCAGAGGCATGCTCATCTACCCAATAGCATAACTATTTCCAATCCTTCTTTGGAATCCAATCCTCAAACAACTCAATCAGTAACTTAACTAGAACATTATTCTTATTAAGGTCTCAACATACTGCTTACAAGGCATTACAAGACATTTCAACATATTGCATCCAAAGATCACATTACCTTAATCCATTAATTCTTATCATTAGAGTCCAAGCTCAAGGCCTATTAGGCCTTGTGATCATAGTCCATCCACTAGCCTAGTTCCCACCACAAACCTCCAGTAAACCTTCAAGGTTTTCCTCAACTCATTTCACTCCTTCAAGGTCCTTGTGTACTGATCACACTTGACTGTCCACAAGTAACATCCATCAGCAACTCTTCATACACTTAGATCTCATCACCATAACTCCTCCATGCCCTATTTTATCTGCATACAAGTATTAGTGCCGAATCACAAGATTCATTATTCATCAATTATCTCACCACACCCTTTCAATACACAGTCTACATTCAATGAAATAGTGACTGTCCCTCTTGTCAATATTTGATTACTGTCATAATTAGAACTATTTAGTTTGGTCTTTAAATACCAAAGTCACTCCATGTTATGGAAAATACATACATTGTTCCTTCTATTTGGATCACAAAAAATTCCTATTGATAATCAACTTTCAAATCATCCTTTTATTGTTGACTGTCATTCTCTTACAGTTCTGACTGCACATCCAAAACACTTGCAATCAGAACTTAAATCTTTCATAGCATACCTTCAATGCATGTTCCAAGGGTTAAATACATTTTCTTGATCTTATTTGATCATTAGATTTAATTTAAAAACCATATAAATGTAAAAGAGAATCAGAACCACAGTCTGTACTGTCAAAAAACAAAAGTCCCCTGGAAAAGCTCGCTAGGGCATCATTTTCCTCACAGAATACAAAACCATTTAACATAAAACCTCATCTATTTGAAAGCTCTATCAGTGCCCTACCTAATACCAGAAGAACTTGATTTTTGAATGGTTACAAACAAAGATTTTATCAAACCCTTGCTCAGATATTTGTGTTGGAATCATTTGCCGTTGCACCAAAAGCTTGAACTATCAATGCCCAATACAAATGCCAGATTTAACCCGATCCACGAGAGGTGGTTAAGCCATGTCAAATTGACTTGGTGGTCAACACCTCCTTGGAGATTCGTGACATGACTTAACCAATATGATCAAGATTGTCACAAGTTGACTGAATTATTCGCTCCCTCTGAAGCTCAAGTTTATTAACTTCTTGACCTCTTTTGAAATGTTAGACTCCCTTTTCATCTAGTCTCAATCATTAATTTGTTTGCAAGCATCAAGTTCTTTCTCCCTTGAATGCAATTATCTTGTGCTTCTATCTTGAAGGTATGTTAGAGAGAGATTACAAATAGCTCACTAAACTATCTCGAATGTAAATACCAATGATAGAATCATACAATATTTTACTAACCAATAGTATATCATAAATTAAAAACTCAAAAATTATGTGCATTAATAAAGCATGAAATACTTATCTTTTATAAATTTCAAGTATTTCGTCTGTAAGGTGAGCCCATATAGAAAATATCATGCTAATTCACATAACGATGTCATCATTCTCAAACATTACCATAATTCTTCACATAACATATATTGAATATCCAAAGGTTCTATACACTATCACAACCTTCAATCTTATTAGATCTCCCTTCAAGCAATTAGGCTTTTAAAGAAGCAACCTCGCTCATTTATAGATTTATTTGCATAGACCCATACACATTTGGTCATAACTTTTAAACCAGACACTTTCTTTCCAATCGCTTCAGTGAGATTCTTCTAAATTTGGTTTTCACAAACATATCTGAAATTTAGAAAAATCCAATGGTGCATTTGTGATCTATGGTCCTCGTACCAAGACTATATTTTCTGAGATAGTCACACATTCACCATAAATAAACTACTCTCTTACATTTGCAACTTGGCTCTGATACCATGTTAAGGTTTTAGGATCATTGCAAATGTAATAGAACTATCTCATTGTATGTGTTTTCCAAATGCAACAATCTCTTGCATTTATATTGAGAAAGAGCCAAGAAGAGACATGTCCCTTCATGGGACATGTCTATTCATTATTATATAATTAATATAATGATAACTATGATTATATACATATATATAATATCTCTTGAGTATATTTCTATAATATTTACATTATATATATATATATATATATATATATAGTATTGACTTGTAGTGTTTATCTGACTGAAGCTACAAAACATCAACAATAATAATGAAAGATTAAAACTAAAACATTAATTTTGCATAATGCACGATGCCTCTAAAAGAAAGATGATCTGTTGATGCCACTCATTCCATAGAAGAGCAATTAAGTAAACTAAAGTTTATTATAAAGCATAGACTAAGGGTAAGCAAATGTGAATATGGAAGCAACCTTAGAGATGTGACCAAAATGGAGGGGTGAGCATTGGAAAGTAGAGACACCATTTCAAGCTGCCACATATAAGAAACAAATGACTTTCCTTGAGAGGGGGGGACAATCTGAAAAAGTTGTTGGTTGGGATGAAGGAAGAATTACCAATCATCAAATAGGAGAAAATAAAGAGAAAGATAGCAAACGATTGGAGCACAATAGCAAAGAAAACATACATTTAGTAGAGATATCAACAACAAAAGTAAATGAGATCAGTAATAGCAATCATCATTGATTGGAAGAATGTAATGTCCTCATTTTCATGAGCATTGGAGTTTGAGGGATTATCCAATTATTGTGTCCCTTGTAGGCTAACTATTATGGAGAGAGGGTCTTCTAAGGTAGAGGCTTGGTTAATGGAGGTTCTTATCTTCTCCAGAATTCCGTATGTTCTAGTTTGGTCTTCATTTGGCTCATATTGGACTTCATTTGGGCTCAGTTTCATATACTTTCTATTTATAGTAAGTTTGAGGTTGATTGAGAAGGGCCCTTTCTATTTTAGTAAGGTAGTCATATAGATAGAGGATGCAGTGCTTGACTCCTTGGTTCAGACAGAATCGAGAAATAATGAGTATTTATGGAGTGATGCTATTCTAATTATTAATAAAGTAATACTTTATTAATAATTAATCTTTAAAGGCATAATATAAATTTTTATGTGCACTCTATATTCAATGGGGCCATGAACCTTCATTTAAGTGACATAAAGTGCAATTAATGATTTTTGTATTTGATGCCCATTTATTGATGCACTTTAGAAAGTCAAAAAGAAAATAGGATGTTTTAAATGATTATTAAAAATAGTACTTTTGAGGGGCCATTTATTAAAGCATTCAATGAAGTTGGAAAGAAAAGATTTTATATCATTTTAAATGATTTAAACTGCACATGAAGGAAATCGAACCAAGTGGGAAAAAGTATATAAAGCCTCTTCAAGAAAAGGATTTCATTATGTGATTATTGTTTTTGGACTTGGATTGAAGTTTGCTCTTGGGAATTGGGAGAAACAAGGGTTTTTGCAATTCATCTACATTGGAGGGCGATAATTCTTTAATGTGTTTGCAATTCTGAGGCTATGAAAGACCAGCTGATATTATTGCTTGTGAGAGCTTCATATAGGAGTTCTACTTGTGCAAAATTGGTGTTTGAAATTAAGAGAATTCATAGGAAATATCCATAGCTGTGATTAATTGCAATTTGGTTGTTGGAAATAATGAATGGGAGGCTACTGTACTCTTCCCATTGCCCATGTGAGACCTAGTAGCTTGGTGTGAGTTTCCTAGCTCATAATGTCTAGGGTTTTAAGCTATTTTGGTTGCAGATTTGATCAATCTTCAACATTCAAAAGGTTTGCAGATTTAATTTGAGAAGCAGTGCATGTACAATGGAGGAAGAGGACATGGTGGTCATTACTCTAAAAAGCCTACCACCATCCTATGAGCACTTTATTGAGACGCTCAACATTATTGCAACTAATGTTGACCTGAAGTTCCTAGATCTGTGCAACAAACTTCTGCAGCAAGATCGTTGGAAACAACAATTTGGTAGCAGTGCTCCTTCATCCTCCTCTGAACAAGCGTTTTCAGCCCAATCCTTTCACAAGGACAAAGGCCTATCTCATTCATCAGCTCCATATTAGGATAGCTCCAAGAACATTCGGTGCAACTACTGCCACAAATTTGGTCATATGCTTCGAGATTGTAGGGCTCGCATTGCTTCTGATTAGCAGAAGTAGGGTGGAACCCAGGTATAGGCCAACATTGTAGAACATATAGATCTCTCTGATCAACCCGAGGTTGACTTTTACACTTTTTGAGGACATGCAAATTTTTGTTTTTTTGAAGATAGATTAACCATTAAGGGAGGGTATTATGATAATAGATAGTTTCTAATTTTACCTCTCTCTTTCATCTATTTCTAATGGTCACTCTTTTTGTAATGTTTCGATAAACTCCTTATGTTCGGTATGGAAACTTTCTCTTTCACTCTACAAGAATGTTTCTATTTCCTCTCTCCTGTTCGTTATAGAAACATTGTCTTGTATATTGTATATATAGATCATTCATGATCATTGTTTAATAACACATTCATTATTTTATCACAATATTTAATCAATTAAATTTATCATCAAACTTAGTGGTTGATTTACCAAGCATTTGGCATAACCATTTGTTGACCCTCAAGCAATTAAATATGATTAGAAACTAGTTCAGTAATCATTAAGACAAAGGGTAGTAGAAAATTAAAGGATTAGATAGAAAGAGTCCCTTCCAATCTAAGAAAATAGGGTACAAAATAGGGTTTCCCAATTTGGGGACATTACAGTGGATTGCATTGATATGAGTAGCAAAGGCTAGATAGTTGTATGATAAGGCATCTTTGATTGTGTTGATATGAGTAGAAAAGGCTCGATAGTCATATGATAGGTCGACTTTGATCATGTCGGTACAAGTAACAAAGGCTAGATAGTTGTACAATAGGGTGAGAGATTTTGATAGCATTAGTACGGGTGGCAATGCTAGATGGCTATATGGTAGGGTGATAGATATACGTCGGTATGGGTAGCAAAGCTAGATAGCTATACAATAGGGTGGAAGATTATGAATATGGGAATTGGCCCCCATGGAGGCCGATACAATAGATTAATTTGTTTTAAACTTGCAGAAAAGTCTATGATATAGATGACAAGATATAATAGCCCCCTCTTAGAATGGAATGTGTTGCACAAAGGGTGTAATGTCCCCATTTTTCACGAGCATCAGAGTTTGAGGGATTAGCCTATTATTGTGTCCCTCGTAGGCTGATTATTGTGGATAGAGGGTCTTCTGAGGTAGAGGCTTGGTTAATGGAGTTTCTTATCTTCTCTAGAATTCTGTATGTTCCAGTTTGGTCTTCATTTGACTCAGATTGGACTTTGTTTGGGCTTGATTTCATATACTTACTATTTGTAGTAAGTCTGAGGTTGATTTGTATTTTTAGTGAAGCAATCATATAGATAAAGGATGCACTGGTTGACTTCCTGGTTCAAACGTCAAAATAATGAGTATTTAATGAGATATTAATATTTTAATGGCCTTTAATGATGTTTAATTATTTAAGTTATATTATAAAGTTATAAATTGACTTTATAATAAAGTGAGTGCCATGTTGAGGGTAATGAGAAATCAATACTCATTGATTTAAAGCATGCTTTATTAATGATATATTATAAAGTCAACTCATTATTATAAAAGCAAATATCAAAATCATTAAAGAGCCTTGCTAATGAAGATTCATGGGGAAATATTATAAAAGAGCCTTGGAGAGAAATTAAAAGGCATTCTTGTTGCATTGGGTTTTGATTTTGGTTAAATTGTGAAGGGCTGAGAGCCAAGGTTTTCAGATATTTTTATTAGATGGAACTGTGAATTCTATCCAGATATTTGAACAGGTAAAACTATCTAGTGAGATTGTGCTTGGAGGTGGCATCATCTAGAACCATTATTTTGTGCTTCAAATTGTGATTCAAATTAAGGAGCTCTTGTGTTGAATTCCAGCAAATGCTTGGAAGGCTGGAGGATGCATTTGAGTGCAGATCACAGCATATTAGCTGACCTACATTTTGAGTTTTGCTAGCCATGGTTATAAAGAGGACAATCAAAATTGGTATAGGGTTGCGTTTGAGTATTTAGAGGTAGCGTTATTAGTTCTGGGCTGACATTTGAAAGGTATGACATGTTTTTGATCTTTCGGAGCCAATGTTAATGATTACAGTCATTGGTGGCAAAGAAGACTCATTCCACAAAGCTGTGATATCTTTTGGAAATTCAATAGTGACAAAACTTCAGATTACTAGGTTTTGTTTAAAATTATAATAAATTTATTCTTCAATACATTCATTGTTTATTGTATGTAATTCAATTTCTTGAAGAGGAATAAAAGGAGTAAAGTCATATCTTAATTGCTCATAATCAGCTTATTAGATTGCATGCCAACTATTTGTCAAAATACCCTTTGGTTGTAGTTGCACATTTAATGTCATATCTTAATTGCTCATAATTAGCTTATTAGATTGCATGCCAAGTGTTTGTGAAAATACCCTTTGGCTGTAGTTGCACATTTTACATGTAGAAATGACATGTTTGCATTCAAAAAGTAAAAAAGGATTGCATTTTCATTTTAGTTCTTTGCTTGGATATCTTGGTAATCATTTGCAAGCATTTAAACTTCATCGAAACCATTCCAAGCAAGTGAAAGCAATCTGAATATTAAAAACCAACAAGATAGAGGTTTCATGCAAAGTGTTTGACAAAATGTTAAACATCAAAAAGGTGTACGAGTTCAATGTTTGTTGGAGGTAGAACCAGCAAGGTTCTTATAGAGGGGAACATGAAGCATTTTAAGGAGAAAAGAGGCATTGTGGCATGCCAACATAGCTAGACGTTTCCATGGAATTTCACCCCACAAAAGGTGACACATGATATCTACAACATGAAGACAAGCTAGTAGAGATTGGGGGATCTGATTATTCGGTGTCAAAACCCATAAAAATTAAAATATTTTTGATATATGACTATATATGGGTATTTCATCAAGGTTGAGGTCTTTGGATCTAAAGAAGAGTACACAAAGATGAAGAAAAATAAAAATTCAGGTCAACATGGAAGAAGGCCTAAATGGCCCCAATAGTTTGCATCATTCCTAAATGTTGAAATTCAATGCATGAGAAATAGAAGAATAAGACAACACACAGAAGAAGTGTACAATATATCACATTTTGTCTCTAAGTACCAACAATGTAACTTGGGTCCTATTGAAAGGTGCAATATTTAAAGATAGGCATGGGGGAATATAGACATGTACACTCTAATCTACGAATGTAGAAGTAGGAACTGCCTTAGAAGTCCACCAACAAATCTTTATCCTCCCAATCTTGATCATATGGGGAGGGAGGCCGAAACTGAAGTGGAGTGGCTGCTAGGGTGGCCCTAGGGCCTCACCAACAACTAAAGCCAAGGATGAAGCCACCTCCATTTTTTCATCCAAAAGCTCAACTAAGGCAAGTGCGAGGGATCATGTAAAGATTGTTGTCAATGCTAGAATTTTCTCAGGTGAATTGAACATACACGCCTCATAAGATGTAGGTGATTTGACTTGAGGTAAGATAGAAGGAGCCACATTGTTGAACTCTGTGAAAGGGGCAGTGACAAATTCAAGAGAAGAGAAAGCCTTCTCTGTTGCAAGCAAAAAAACAAATAAAGATTTCATCAAAGAAGACTTCTTGTTGTGGAACTCGGGCATGGGGCCTTTCTCATACTTTCTCTTCAAGGATGGAGATACCCTTTGATCCACTATAGTGGCCCTAAGAACCCCAAGAAAGCTAGGATGATGATCAGTAGATGGTGTGGGTGGTCATGACTGCACTAGACACCACCGATGTATGCAACATGTTTATAGGTTCAGGGAATGGTGGGATATTAGGAAGTGAGGTGATCAACAAAGGTTCTTGAGAAGGGGAGATGAAAACTTGGACTCGTTTAGCACAAGGCTTAATAGTCACTCTCAAAGCAGCAAGAAGTGAAACAAATGGTCTGGTTGGATGAGAGATTGATGCAGTAGGAGTTGAAGCACAAGCAAGATTGTCGATACAGACACAGGAACTAAGGGCTGATCTTTGCCTTCACAACAACCTCATGCTCCAAGGCCCTAACTTGCTAATGATGCTTATGCTTGTGCACCAACTAGTTCTGGCAAAGGTTTGGATGAGGATGAGAGACCTACCAAGGCTTGGTAACATCTTTCTTGATTAGGGAGGTCGTTGATGCTATGAATGGCAAGGAAGAGGGCCCTATTGATGAAGGAGGAGGTGTTATCAATGGGGCAATTGCAGGCTCAACCTCGTGTGCTGTTTCCTCATTTCACTCTTTGAGTGGTCGAATGAATAAAAGGAACCTTCAAAGGTTGGGAAGTAGGTGCTAGAGGAGACAAAGAAGTGCACAATGTCCTCTTACCCTTATTGTAGACAACAGGGCTAGTGATGTCCACTAGGATCAGAAGTGCAAATAGAGGATGGGCTTTAGTCTTGGGCAACATTGATTCCTTTCCCTTGTTTGTGCTAAGTGTAGACACAAGAATGGGAGACACCATTAGAGGCCATGAAGTCCTTGATAGGCGTGGTGGCTTCCCTTGAGATACACACTTTCCTTGGGCCTCCAATGAAGAGGAAATAGAGGGTGAGGCATGCTGAATCATAGGGGTGGGATGAGATGAAGGAATGAAAACAAGAGGGGCAATGGGTGCTACAAATTTGTAAGAAAGTTCCCTGACTCTCCTTATTATAAGTTGTGAATGATAGATCTTGGTGGGGAAGTAGGGGCCCTATTGGAGTAGGCTAGAAATGATCCAATGGAAGCCCCCATGGGATACCGGGGGTTGATATCCAACATCTTGGATAGTGTGTACATGACCCTTGTGGGAGAAATTTAGGCACTTGTTGATCACCAAAGGGATTTCCCCCATAAAGATCAACTGGGGGATACCTAGCTTTACTTGGAAAAGGTCTAACTCAGGGATAACACCAAAAGTTATAGAAACTACCTTGACCCCACCAGGACCATCAAGGTGGTTGACCCCAAAGGAGAACATGATATTAGTTGAGTTTGAATGGTTTCGTGACTCTTATCATATCACACACCATGTAGCCCATTCACGAAGAGTACCTCCTCCATGATGACATCCACTCTACACACATGATTAACCATCATGCTTCTCATGATGTTTTTGTTGATCTATATTGGGATATACAAGGGAGAAGCCTCTCTGCTATAGGGGCATCGAAAGGGGTAAATGATATCTCAGTATTATTTATCCTCTGATTGGGTGAAAAGATGGGAGTGATGGTCACCATATTGATAAATGGGCTATTACTTAGTGGAGGGGGAGAAGATGCTATAGGAGACCTAGCTTCATGTTGGGCTCACTAAAATGTGGAGAAGGGAATTTGCACCAATCTCAAGAGACAAATTGACCATTGCACCACCTCACTAAACTAGCGCTTTGGTAGGCTAGGGTGATCAATAAAATTAATTGATTAACTAGATCTTGAAACTTAATGAGTGCAAGGTAAATTAAAGAAATTGAAATAACACATACTAATAGATATAAATATTTTGACTACTGAAAATAAGAAAGAAAACTACCTAGATCGACTAGCTGGCTCGGTGAGTTCGCTATCTCGGACACCTACATGAGTTTAGGACTACAATGCAGATGCAGGGTGCTAGTGCGACGTATGTGTCCTTTATGGATAGGGAATAGAGATCGAGACATAAAGGTGCAAGGCTAACAAATAATTGAACAAAAATTAGATCTAGACTAACTGTGAGAAAGAGTAAGTATGAATGAATGATAAACAACTATTCTAGATACAAAAGAACACAAGAGGGGGAGAGAGAAAGTTTAAAAAATGGAGGTAGAAGGATCCCAAGATCTCTCGCTCCTTCCTCCTTTGAAACCTACACATAAACAAAAATAAAAATGTCACGGTTGCTTGATTAAGAGGTCTGCCATAGTTAGACCCTTGCTTTGGTGTTTCCACCTCCACGAACAACTAAGATAGATAGATAATTGATAATCTACAAACAATAAATGACAATAGATAAACAAGAAATGATCAAGACGCTGTGATATGCTATATAAATTAAGATGAGGTGAGTGTGAGAGAACTCCCCTTCAAAGCCACAAAGATGGAGCTTGATGGGATTAAGGTGAGGTTGAGCCAGTGAGTGTGACGAAGGTGGTTGACCTACAACATGAGAGTGCCAAAGAGATGTAAAAGGTGTCTAAAAATGATGGAGAAGATTGCCAAGAGCTGAGAAGAAGTTTGAATCACCAAGAAGAGGGCCCAAAATGGAGGAAGAAGAGACAAATGAAGCAAATTCTTGAAGTTTTAAGTAGGCTGAATGGTTCTTGACATTGGTGGGTAGTGGGAAGATGCGTTACACTACAAAAACAACAATTGTAATATCCCAATAGTCACCCGTGCATTTGTAGATTCATGTGACGAGTGCGTGTTGCACACACGTCTACGCAATGCACATGTGTCCTAAGCCAAACAAGCCTCATGGGAAAGAATTCAGATACAAAAGGTGACAAGGTGAATGGAATGATATAGAGACTTATACAATGAAGAATTACCCTTTCTTTGGCTAAGGTAGAAGTGTTATACAATGAAGAATTACACAAGGTGTAATTTACGACACTACAAATAGAAAACTAAAAACTTAATATATTTGTCTCCTCATTCACATGAAGCTTTAGATTGCAAAATTTAATTAGGTTTATAATTGCTAGGTGTTGGAGCAAGTCAACCAATTTATTCCATTAATTAGTTTTTCATAATTGATGAGTACATCGAGTTGTGATACCAATACCATTATACCCATTTTACTGAAATACTTAAGCCTATTATTGGCAAAGATTCAATGTGTGGATCAGAAAAGGGGGCATCACAATGTAGTTGTTATCAACCCAAAAATCTCACTCTCCACCACTTCTTTCACTCTATCCCCTTGCTCTAATTTGGATTTAGCCCACCAATTCCAATCGTCCTCTCTAAGAGAATGAAGTATGAGGCATATGGTCTCAATATATTGAGAAATTCCTTCATGGAGAAGGTGCAAAATATTGCATGTTATGTGTGGTGATTGTAGATAAACATCTCTACACATCACTACAACCAATGTTATCTAGTAATCTTTCCCCATCTTGTATAGTGCATTGTTAATGGGATGCATACAAGGAGTCCAAAAAACATGTTCATAGGTAGGTACAACCAACATTTCCATTTCCCTTCATTCAAGCTACATAGCTAATGACCTACACCACATTCTTAGGGCCAACCACCCAAATAATATCTCTAAGGATGTGAAATTAAAAATTTTCATCCTTGCAGTGCCTAAAAGAATTGACAACTCTAAGGGAGTAAGGTCTTGTGCACATTTTGCCATGAGATTGATGAGTGGATGATGCCTAATGTTTGTCCACCCATCCATGATAATGTCACAATGATCTATATGCCCTTTTTTTCCCATAAGAATGTTTATCTTGGAATGTTATTATCTAAGATAGTGATCTTGAGCATTGTCTCCCTTGATGACACATATGAAGCTCTTGTTTTTGCCACCTTAAAATTGTTGCCCCCTTAAAATAAGAAGAATGATGAATATGGAACAAAACACCATTAACAATAATTTTTCAATGGCATCATATGCCTTTTATTTGGTTTGCATGTTGAATATCTTTGCCATGTCACCCTACATTTTGCCTTGGGCTCCACTCTATTGTGAGAAGAAAGAGGAACTTGTCACTATTGAAAAGTGCTAATGAATCTTAGTGACATGGTAGTATCTGGTAGGTCGCACTCATCACCACCGCCATTCAATCTTTCCATCTCTACTCACTTTCTCATAGTCAAAATATCACATACCCTAACATCTTTGCTAGGGATTTGAAGGAGATGCAAACTAACTTGAGTGTTTCTGCAATAGAATTGAAGGGCCAAAAAAATGTACATAGTCAGGTTCTCTTGAATTGATAGAATTGTTTGACTATATCTTGGTAGTAAACTACTGGAAATGGGTCTTCTTATTGAAGGGAACCTTGGCAAATTCTTCCAACAATTTTGGAAGGGCAACTAAAATGGGAAGCACCCTCAACTAGACTAGTTTCCTTGGGACCCCCTCATCCCTATTTTCAATTCAACTTTCAATAGTTGGATTTGTAGGCTTCTCATTGACACTTATGCAATGAGAATTCATAGGTAGATTGCAAGAATTGAGATTTATGGTTAAACTTTGCTGCATAAACTTAATGCAAGAGCTTAAGACGCGATTTTTTATTGTTTTTCTTCAAGTCACACAGTGTAGAAACAAAGAATAACCAAAGTTGCAATCCTTGTTCTTTCAACCTTGAGTTGTTATGTTTGATAATCAAACAACTCAATAGTTAAAAAAATAAAAAATAATATTCATTAATTATAAAATTTTATTAACTAGTTTGCAAAACAAGGTCACTTTAGTTTTTCTTTCTTCAAGTTGCTCAAAGCATAGAAGTAAATGTACACAAAAATTGCAATCCTAAGTTGACTATATCAGTAATAAAACTAAAATATGTCAAAAGGGTTGTGGTTGATTGGTAGGACCTCTTAGTTCTCATGTTGAAGACCAAGGTGGGATTCTACCCAAGGAAATCTTAGTGACAATAGGGCATGTTGGAGTGCTAATCCCACTTTAGTGATAGTGTGTGGTAGGCCTACATGTGCTGAAGGAGGAAAGCAAGGAGTAATAAGGAGTAGCTACCCTCAAAGAGGAGGTATAAACAAAAAGTGTTCAAGCTATTGGAGCAAAGGATGGAGAAGATGAAAGTGGGTGCCTTGCAAGAGGAGAAACATGTTCAAACAATACGAGTGCCATAGGAGTTTGAAATGTAATTGCAGCAATATATCTTGCATGTAGAGCATTAATTAAAGTGTTATCATGTCAAATGAATTTTAGGAGATGTGAGCCTTGTGAACAAATCCTTGCAATTTAGGTTTAAAGGCCCAATAGAACCACCACAAGTTAATTTAGACAAAACAAAATTAAAATTAAATGTTAAAAATTAGAACATTTAAAACAACAAACTAAATAGATAAAAGTTTAAAACTAATCCTCTTGATTTTTTTACTTTAGATTGCTCAAGGTGCAAGAGTAAATGATACACAAAAGTTAAATGAAAATCAACTATCTAGTCAATCATTATGCAAATAAACTGAAAAAAACCTTAAAAACAACTAAAAAAAATCTGAAAATAATGTTTATAAACCCTAGTAAGAATTTGCATATATAAATACTAAACTTGAAACCTTAAACAAACAAAAAAACAAAAAATACTCTAAATTTTGATTTTAAAATAGCGACATGATTAATTTATTGACATTTAGGTTTTGTTTATTCAAATATTCCTATTGCAATGCTAGAAGAAAATTTAAAAAAGCTTGAAGCATGTGAGAGATAAATATATGAGTTTAAGGTCCTTCCTTGAACTTGAAGGCTTGATGAATGATGATTCATGAAGTTGACTGATGTAGATACATATACTTACTCTTCCTCTTCCTCTTCTTCAATTCAAATACCAAATTGTTAAAGGCTTGATGAATGATGATTCATGAAATTGATTGATGTGGATACATATACTTACTCTTCCTCTTCCTATTCTTCAATTCAAATACCAAATTGTTGATATCGATTTCAATTGAAGGTGGGATAGTTTATTTATAGCTCTCTTGAGGATGTGGGGTGTTGGTGGGCCCCATTTTCATATTAAGGATAGGGGTAAGAATTTAGTTTTTAATTTTTTCAAAGATCTTTTTAGATAAAAATATGGTTTTTGTCTTTTTGGGATGGGGGGTTCTTGCCATCCTTGTTATGGCTGAGTGATGCCTAAGCATCTCCTAGCTATCCCAAGGACAATAGTTGAGGAGTCCCTTGTAGGTAGACATCCCTTCCTAAAATTAGTGGGGGGCAGCAAGATGACGTTTTGTCCATGTCCTAGAAATGCTAGGATTTTTGAGGGGACATATCCTTGTGGAATACTAATTAATTATAATATATATAAAGTGTATGATTTTCATAATAGAATTTGTGTATTTGAAATTTTAGATGTGTAAGTCCATTTAAATTATTGTGGAGATAGCCTAAAGAAACTCAATATGAGAAGCTTAAGCAGATTTAAAATTTGAAATATGCAAGTAAATCAATACCAAGATGGTAAACTCTTCACGTGTGAATATGAACTAGTAATTTTTTTGTATAACATTATTGTCAAAGAGTTTAAAGGAAAGTTACACAAATAAAGATCCATAACAATTAAAGTATTAAGGTAGAAGTCGTTTTCCCTGCAGTTCAACACTGTGGGTTTGGAACTGAAATGTTGTATATGAAAGTAAATTAATATAAAAATGTACATCAAAGAAGAAAGATACTACATGAGAGAAATGAAATTACTAGAACAGGCCCTATAGCAACATCATTCCCGAACACCACCACAAAATTGAAAGTTAATGGACAAATAATTTCTTGTAGTTACTGTGACAATTGATTAGGAGCTACCATAATTAAACACATTTGAACTTGATCCCATCAATCCTTTGCTGCCCACATACCAAAAAAGAAATATGAAAAATTAATTAGCCCTTACAATTTAAAATTAAAATTTTATAAATAGATAAATAGACAAAACTTGGGCTTGAGGTATCTATATTGAAAATATCACATAGGTTAGATAAGTGTCTCAAGATTGATATCTCTTGTAGCATCTTTTAGATAGATAGATAGGTCTAAAAGTTATAGAGAGATATTAGTTTAAGGTCTCTATATTGAATTTGCCACATAGGTTAGATTGTTGCTATATGAATAATATCTCTTATGTCTTTTAGAAAAATAGATATTTCTATTTAGAAGTCTTAGAGAGGGATCAATCTTGAGGCATCTATATTTAATTTGTAACATAGGTTAGATAGGTGGCTCAAGATCTATAGCTCCTAGCATATTTTCAATAGATAGATAGATCTAAAAGTCATAGTGAGATATTAATGTCTTGAGGCACCTATATTGAATTTGTCACATAGGTTAGATAGGTATAGGATACGGGTATGCAAGTAAGATAAATTATTTCCTTGGGTATTGGTATGGGTACGGGTTTGTCCATACATACACACACACACACACATAATATAAATTTATATATACATATTCAACAGTCAAAGTTATAAATATAAAAAGAAGAATGATACTGAAATCCATAATTGGCAATAAAATACCTCACGTATCATATTTATAATTTGTTAAAAAGATAATATTGAAGTCTTAAAATGTCATTACACAATGAAAGTTCAAATTACAAGCTATATTTAATATGCATATTAATCTTCATCAAAAACTTCACAGTCAGCATTTTCCACAATCTGTTATATTGCCACTCCCGCTAGCTACATTTGTGTCATGTATAAAAGCTACCTCATGTTCATCTGTAGAGACTTGGGCAAGTTGTACAACTGCTTCATCTAAATCAACACACAAGTGTAATGTCCACTTTTTCGAGCACATTATTTCTTGTTTCTTTGTTAGTCATTTTACCTGGATCGGTGCTATATTTGGCCTAGGTAATTCCAGTTTCAGGCTGATTAGATTTGTTTCCACAGGGTTTCTAGATACTTACTATTTATAGTAAGTTAGCAGGGCTCAGTATTCTTGGCATTTCCATTTTGGACTTGGAGCGTTTCGCCAAGAGCTTTCCAGCAAGCTATCACACGTCGACTTCCGAGTTCGTTTGGTCATCCATTTTAATGCCAAGAGATTTCATGGTCTATTATTATGCCACTTTATTATTATATGGCCATATTAATTTACAGTGGTTAAATTGAGACACAAAGTGGAAATATGAAAGCACAGATAAAGGGAAATTGAAGAGTCACAGTTTGTTGCTTTAAAAGAGGAAAAATAGACTCATTTGGATATGCTTGATTTTATGAATTTATCTCTCTTCTCTTAGAGAATCCAGGAAGCTTCCAGCTTTCAATTCTAAAACCCGAGGACGGAAACCTTCAGGCTTTCTCAATGGATTGGATGGAAACCCAGTTCATCTCTGAGGTGGATTCGCAATGGAGTTCACCATTGCACTTCCAGGTTCATGTTATCCGATCTCATTGTTGCAAACTGTATTTCAGATTAGATTTTTTGTAATTCCATTGTTGTTGTATTGCTGTTGTATAATGCAATAACATTTTCTGAGGAATTTATTGGAGCATATCGCTGGTTAATTTTTGTTGAATCGATAGTTTATTGCATGCTAGTATTTGTTTAAATTTATGAGACATTTGTGAGAAATATTGGAAAGAATATCCATCGAGGATATTATAGTGGTATCAGAGCTGGTTTCCTTGCCAGCCTGTAGAGTTTTAGCAGAGACATATTTACAAAAGGGTTTTATGAGTAAAAGAATTCAGCATTATGTATTCTGAATATTGAATCTAGCAAGCAAGAAGGCATGCACTTCCAGTTATGGCTCTACTTTGTTCCTAGGAACTACATCAATTGTGAATGGGAACGGTCTATCTACCCTATATCGGGAGCAACAATAGTCTAATGCATATGAACAATGACTTTGAAATGTCATGTGAGAAGTATTTCACTCAAATTTCAACACTAGTTCTGGTAAGGCAATGACAAACGTAGTTTCTTCAATCACTAGTGCAGATGGCTCTTGTGTTCCTTGTGCATCATTGGAAGAAATTCTGGTGACCAATAATATCTTGAGTACATCGTATTCTCCTGTTGGTACTGAAGCATTGCTATTGGGCTGTGGCACGTTTGTGGAATAATACCTTTATATTGTAGAGGCCGTTCATACTATTTTACCAGTGACAAATACTTTGGCAAGGAAACTTTGCATCTTAAACGGTTACAACTGATATATATTAAGGTGTGGTGCATACAACATATGAAGTTTGGGATGGAGGTATAGGTGCTACCATCCTATTCACTTCTATTGGAGTATTGTCTAGCTTTATTCACTCTAGGGCTATGGGTGCAGCTTCTATATTCCAGACATTTTGATGAGATGATGAAACCAAACTTTGGGAACATCACTTCTAGATTATTATTTGTTTTTTCTGAGCAAAGCAAATAGAGAACAGTCGGCTGTTGAAGTTTCAAAAGTTAACATTTTCGTGCAGAGGTAAAAGACCAAATAATTTATCGGCCCCCATCTTTATTTTAACATACTATTCTAATAAGTGGTCGTGATTTATAAAGCGCTCCCAAGGAAAATGTCTCATGACTATAGTCAAGCCCGAATTAATTTGGTGTCGATATTTATATATTATCAAGGAATGAATATTATAAAGTTATCGGGCTCAAATAAGTTGGGGAATATTATAAGTGCCGATATCAAGACTATAGTTTATTTGAAATCCCATTAAACATTTGAGAGGGTAACGTGTATGTTGTGATTTATGGTAATGACCCAGATGTCACACCTATTGAAGAATGCATGAAACCAGTCTATTCGGTTGTAAGTTATTGGATGTTGAAGACTATAGTCGAGAGGGTGAAATAAGAAATATATTTTGAGCACAAGCTAGAGTATTATATTGCCCCTTCTTGTTTGCCGCATGGAATTTTGTGGAAAAGGCAAATAATGATTGAAACAGGTGTATGTCAGTTCCTTGGTTGCCGTTTCATACAACACAATCTGGTCGACTTATCACAAAGATAACGCTCAAAATTTTCCTTTGGTGTTGTATTTGCTGAGAGAGAATTTCTTGACAGAGGAAATGTATTGGAAGCTTCACATGTAAATCGACAGGCTCGACTTGTGCAGGAAATAGAGTGGTTAAGGATTTTTGTGTTTTTCTTGGTTCCTGAATGTAGTGTAACAACCGAACTGATTGTTCTGTGCATGAGGACTCTATGTGCTCTTTCGTAGTTGTGAAATACCGAATGAAAGCCAAAAACTGAGCCTGAGCCATTTTTTGGTGGGTCAATGCCGTGAGAAATATTGATACACAAAGACCTTGGTATATCTAAAATATGCGAATAGCATAAGGCTGGGAATTTTAGTTCTGGTGGCATCAAAGAATATGGGAAATATTTTGTAGGGCTGTTGATTTCAAGAAATATATCGAGTTATTTTATCGGATTTTTCATCTCAAAGAGCTGTGAGCAATATTGAAGGCCAACTTCATTCTTTCCAAGCTCTAATATATCTGTGAATAATATTTCCTAAGTATCGTGGAGTTTATGTGTCTAGGTTCCCAAACTTTGCCGACTACTTCACTTTGAAACGACAATTATCAGTTGAACATGAACTTCTGCAGGCACAGTATGTGTTAGCTTGGAAGAACATTGTGATTTTTGGAAGACATGATTTATGAGTCTCGATTTGTGACTTCAGAATGTGTATCTGAGACAACGGTGCAACTAGATTACCTCAATCGTCGAGGTTAGAGTTGGTGTTCCATATTTAATGTATGTTTCCTGTGAAAATTCAAGACTTGACATTAAAATCTTCTGCTAGCTGGAAATGGAACCATCATTTCTATAGCAGATTATAAGGGATGCAGTCATCAATGTTAGGTGATCTATCTATCAGTAAATAGAAGCTGCAGTCCTATGCTTCAAAAAGTGGAAACTATCAGAACCTTGAATGAACATAATGGTACTGCAATTGATGAAAATTGTGTTGAACAACTCTCTGTTATGTTACGATAGATAAAAAGGATACATGAACAATTAATTGCAACTATGTGTTATTTCAAGAAATTGTCTCCTATTGGTGCTGTCAAGAATCTTGGACATTGAACATTTGGAAAGACTCCTGAATATTTTCTGAGAAATCAGCTTCGACATTGCATAATCAAGGCAAGGAAACCAAATTCCAGGTGCTTGACATTTTTATATCTGTTCTGGTATTGTATAATCTGCAACTAGTATTTTGGATGAACATCGACGCTAAGAACTTGGTATCATCATGATATAGTGTTTGAAGTCTGCCTTAATGTCATCAAATGCAAATATTTATGTTCAAAACCAATGGTTGTTTGAAATCCTCATTTTATATGTTCCAAGTGTTTGCATAATTGTTCAGAGAAATTCAGAAAACAAAGTTTAAACAATGGAAAATCTGAAAGGGAAGCTCAAAGGAATTCAATGACACCTTTAAGGGTGAACATTAAAGGACCGACAAAAAGAAATTGAAATAGGGAATGAATTATATTGCCTTGGATGGCAATTGGAGAATATGAAATCTATAGGGGGTGTGCTTGTCAAATTGGAAGAGATAGATTCATATCTATCTAGGATAGACCCAACTAATTGTAGACTCCTCAATTGGGCCTTGCAGCCTTCTATGGTTGCTTTAGTCCAACAAAGGTTTATGAAGCATCCTCATAAAGATGTTAGGCTTGCAGTTGCTTCATGTCTCAGTGAGATCACACAGATTATAGCTCCTATCACCCCTTATACTGATAACATTTGGAAGCAAGTATTACAGCTGATTGTGGACAGTTTAGGTGGACTAAATAATGATTAGGGTCCTACCCTTGGTAAGCAGACAAAAATCTTGGAGCTATTGGCAGAAATTAAAATTTTCATTCACATTTGGAATCTCGATTGTGGCGATATGATTCAACAGTTATTTCAGTGCCTCCTTTCAGGAAGCATCTTCCAGACAATGCGAGGGCTTGCATAAAAACTATCATGTCCTTGATCTTAGATGAAGATAATAACATATGTAAGTAGTTGTAGTCATATTTGTTGACAATCTAGAGGGGAGAACGAAAGATCTCAACTGGGGCATATGAACTCTCAGCTGAATTGATTGAGCATAAGGTTGAAAGATTCAAGGATTTATTGACTGAAAATGAGTGAATATCAATAGGCATACAGGTTGCAGGATCTTCAGAAATGAGCAAGAGCCAAATGAGAAAAGGGCAGATTTGTTTTATATGCCAAGAGGACTGGTCACATGAACATGTTTGCAGTATTAATCGGGGAGAAGATATATTGCAGCCAAGTGGTAATGAAAATATAGCTTTGAATACATCTCTTTTAGGACATGGTGAGGATCCAAAGGAAAATAGTTTCCAATCAGCCAAGATGGTTAATGTAGAGGAAGAATCAATCATCACAGGTGAATAGTGTTCAAAGCTCTACTTTGGTGACATAGAAGCTGAGATTGACAAAAATATGGTTAAAGGCTGTGACAACCAGTTAGATGCCTTTAGCGATTCATGTAATGAGGAATCGTGTGATTTCTATAGCAACACCTCACTTATGCATAATGATGATTTGGATGACCAATTAGGTAATGCATTCCAAAATGACAATGATGAGAAGCATGCTTTAAAGAATCAATTGAAAGTTAATGACGATGCCATTGTTGCAGCTCTTGTACATCATGATAGCACTCCCAGGATTATTGAGGATCTTTGCAGGAAGACTCAAATGGAAAAAGGGAAAAGTGGTATAAGGAGTGGATCTTATGTTTCTGATTTACAAGGGGTGAAAACAACTTTTGAGATTTGGAAATTAGAATATCTATGTTTACTTTCAGATCGTGATTTCCTATTATAGGTTGCTCAAAAATATACTGAACAATTGAGGGAAAGAGAGGATAAAGTTAATAAGCTCAATAGGGAGCTTAATCTTTCTCAGGAAACATTGGAACACACCCAAATTGCTCTTCAGGAAGCAAGAGATCAAATTGTTGCTACTAATCATTACAGGGAATAGAATAAGAAAGGAAGTTCTGAGTTCTTTTAGGAAGTGATTCAGGAACTTGGTAGCATACAAAAAACTTATGACTTGGATAGTTATCCCAAGAAATGAATTGAGAAATCATTGGTGTTAATCCTAATGGGTTACTGAGAGGGAGGGGGGGGGGTGAATTAGTAAATACAATTTCTACTTCAATTTATCCTTCTACATATATTCTTGCAAATTTAAAGAATATAATAACACTCATAAACATAAATTGAAATACATAGGTTAACATAGCATATATACGTGGAAACCCTCAGTTAGAAGGAGAAAACCACGGTGGGACAGAACCCACAACTTCATTACTTCAGTAATAAAGATGCCCTGTTAGAGGCTTACAAAGCACTGGTAAGAGTGCTACCTGGTTAAGGGATTTAGTAGAAGACCTGTTAGGATCTTGACCTTGTTAGGAGTCACCTTGTAAGGGGACTTTCAACACCAATAAAGATGTTACCCGATAAAGGGATTTATACAAAGAACCTGTTAGGGTTCACCCTGATTAAGGGATTTGAATATGCTTCACAATCTAAAACAATGATCTTATGATAACACTTTCTATCTAATCAAATCATACCTGTTACCCTTTGCTCTGCTTGGCTGTTGAACCTTTCTCTATCTTTCACCTTTCGTGACTATGACTCCTCTCAGAGAATTCTGTCCTCCTGCTCTCCTTCTCTCTATGCTCTTGAAATTCAACAACAATTCTTTTGTGTGCTATGACCTGTATTTATAGGAAATTAATCTTATTAAAAATACATCTCATAGCTTCGCCAAGCTATAAATTCTCCCATAAATCATGCATGCAAAAATGCTTGCAAACTGATTCAGAGTTTACCTCGAAACGCTCATTGAAAAAACAAATCTAACTCGAGTTCCACTGAAAAAGCTAACTCTAGTTTGACTGCAAACGCTGTAATGTCCCCATTTTTTAGGCTTTTGGGATTAGCTTGGTTTGGTGACCCTCGTAAGCTAATCAGGTGATCAGAGGGGGTCAGATTGAGGAGCCAGTATTGGGATTCCATTCTGGAGATTCAGTTTACCAGGTCTACTCTTCATTCGGGTCAATTTGGTCAACTTACTATTTTTAGCAAGTGGTATTTTGGGTATGGCCAGGATTAGCAGGGTGTCTGCACGAAGTGTCAGAGATTTCAGGATTGAGATTCAAGGAATCTCCAGTTTGGGAGACTTACTATTTATAGTAAGTCTATTTTTAGCAGCTGACTATTTTTGGCAGTGGGTTATTTTCGGCAGGGCAGTTGGCATTTGGGCTCTAGTGTCAGAAATGAGTTTGTTTCAGTTAGCAGAATTCAATGGCTTTTTAAAAAAATTTATCATTATTAAATTAAAGTATTTTAATTTAATAACATAAGTACTTTATAACTTTATTGTTATAATGTGAAATTATCATTTTAAAGCCTTTTATATTCAAAAGGTGAAATTGTGCTTTATCCGAAAAAGCTATAAGTACAACTCAAAAAATCTCTTTCATTTACCCATTGTTGATTTGAAAATTTGTTTATGTGAGAATTCTGCTTGGCTTGGAAAAGCTAAGGTTTCTGGAGCTTGGTCTTCATTTTTGGAGAGTTTTTCTGTGATTTGTCGAGTTTGGTCTTCTTCCAGGAGAGAGCTCGATCTGATACTGAATTAAATCCAATGCTAAGGTATACTGGATTCTGGTGAAGAGTTTTTTAAATTCTATAGGCAAAATTGAATTGTTCTCAAAGAATTTAATTTTTTATTTTCTGAGGTCTGAAATTTATTTGGGAATTCTGATATCAATAAATTACTGTAGCTACAATTAATATCTGATAATTGGAAGTAATAGGCTGAGGGGAAATATCAAATTATTTGGAGGTTATGTATTCTTCATGCTGCAATTTTATACATAGAGGAGAGGCGTCATTGTTAACAATTGAATTATAATATATACTGGCTGCTTCAACCCAGATCTGGCACATGAGTATAAGGGAGAGCTGTGACATCTCAGTCTGGTCACGTGGATTCTACAACAGGGCTATTTGGTAATATTTCTAGGCCAACATTTAGTTTGGGGCCAGTCACGTGCTGTCTTGAGCAGTCACGTGTTGAATTGACAAGGTGGCAGCTATAATATGTGGGATTGTGAAAGTAAAGGAAGGAATTACGGTGATACAGGTGCCATTGAAATTTTATGATATATGATTATTACATAGATTTGTTTGAAATAAGAACTCAAATAGAGAATGTTTATCCAGAATGTTATTTGTCTGAATTAGATAATTAAATTTGGTGAATGTGCCATTAGAATTGCTTTGCATAAATATTATTGAAAAATAGTTGCAGTTGTTTTCACAATTATTAATAAACATCCAGAAAGAGCCAATTCAGTTCTTCACAGACACTCCTTATAATTTGGTTTGGATTATCATGCACTTAACCAGTAAAGAACTTGTACCCAGTTAGTCATATGTTCCCTATGATCGGTTGGAATAACCTAGACTGGTATAAGTGTGACCAGTTAAAGTACACTGCTTCCTTGTTTAGTATACCGATTCACAATTATGAGTACCAGTGTGATGTACTGGTGTTCCAGTGGGATTGATGTTTGCCTATGACTTCACCAATGACAACTAAGTTATGTCAACAATCTTCCCCTTTGACATTGGTGGCAAAACATATCAATACATCACCTGTAGACTTCCCCTGTAGATCTCCTTGTCTACCTGTAGCCTGTTTTGGCACACAACACTTACTGTTGTTATCTTTTTCAACTCTTTCATCTACGCTGATCTTCTCTTTATGATCTTCTTCCCCTTTTTGCCTCAATAGGTCAAAGGGTTGTTACCTCTTAGATTTTTTTTTATATATCATAAGTGTAACTTATTGAAGATATCCTTGTATATTTTCTTTGCAGAATCAAGGAATGGTTTCCATACACCTATTACATGATCCAAGTTCTTTGCTGCTTGCAGTGAGACAAATATATTTTCCATGTCTTCCACTATTTTGTAATTAGGCTCCTTGATCAGTCTCTATGTATTGTTTGTTGTTGTCTGCATTAGATCAAAAGTTGGGGCAAGGAGCAGCTGGAATCCAATAAGATCTTGAATTCTTTTGGTCTTTTCTTTAGATGCCTTCTTTAAGATGAGAGCAAGACTTGTTAGCTCTCGACTAGACTCTGTTGCAAAAGAGTTCTTCGCATCAAACTTGGATGATAGAAACTTTATCTCTTTTGTAGTCTTCTTTGTCTTCTCAATTATATCTTTAACAAAGTCTTCAAGGTTTTAAGTCCTTGTTATCAATCTTCCTGTATCCTGTATCTATTGCATTATCTCCCCGATGCTTGTAGATACGATAGCCTTTAGTTCTTCAACATGTTTGTGAAGAATTTCTACTTGCTTTTTCTCATAGTAATCAATTGTAATTGTCTTTGGGTCAGTCACATCTTCCCCAATTTCTTGTGCAAGAATCTCCAATTGATCGATTATAGGTTCATCCTCATCTATATCTGTATCTAGTACAAAATTGTACAAGATGTTTCTTACACTAGAGAGAACCATATCTTGTTTTCTCTTAGTGAGCTCTTTTAGTTGTCTCGTTGACATCTTGCTTATGTCAACCACTATTTCACTAAATTTTCTTTTCTTTGCTTCATAATTTGTTGCAAAAGTTAGTTTCCTCTTCAATGAAGATGTGCTAGGAACATCTACCGACTCCTCTTGTTTATTCTCCTGTGCAGGTTGTTCTTCTGCAGGCTTCTCCTTTTCTATATTAACAGGCAACTCCTGTCGTTGAGGAATTTCCTATTGTAGTGCTTCCTCTGGATGTACCTCCTCTTGAGAGTGGACTTCTTTAGGTTGGACTTCCTCTTCAGGATGTACTTCTACTTCTAGATGGACTTCCTTTTTCGGTGGTTGCTCTATTTGTTGCTCCTCAGCAACCTGTTGATCACTCAAAGTAGTTTTATCTTTATCTGTTCCTTTTTAGTAGTCATCTTCTCTGATGACTCTCCTTGTGCTTGCTCTTCTAGTTGAACTTGTTTGCCCAAATTTACTTGTTCATTGAATGTGAACGGGTTAGGAGTAAACTCTTTCTCACCAGTTGATGTCTGTTCACTAGCTGTGAACTATACTGGTGGTACCAATAATCTTTCAGGTTCATTTTGAGAAATGTCTTGCAGACCTGTTGTCTTAAGAGTACTGAAGTCATATTTCTACCAAAATTCTAATGCACCTTCATATACATCTTTTTCCTATCCATTAATGATCTTTGCAACCCTATTCTTTGTATCCAAATTGAATGATACTGCTTCCATTAGAATTTTTATTGTCTCTTCACTGAGACTTGGTCTTACTTGTGTCAATATTTCTCTTATGATCTTATTGTTTGTTACTAACCCGGTTCTCCATTTGACCATAAGTCGTTGATTCAATTTTGGAAGAAATTGAGGTCTATAGTCCCTAGGACTTCTGTTAAAATCTAAAAATGTTTCTAACAGAGCAATTTCAATTTTCTGCTTATCCTATTCTACCAGAACACTAAACCATTTTGTAGCAATTGACACTTCACCAAAATCCATTATTTCATCTGCTATATTGTCTACAGTTAAAGTTCGAGCTTTACCTTTAAATGAGGAAGCAAGTAGGGTTGATGATGTGAGATCATCACTTGTTTCTCCAGTGATATCAACAATGAACGATTTTGTTGAAAGCTTTCCCTCAATTATTTCCTGTAGATCATCAGGTATAACTTTGTGAAGTTCAGTGGGAGTATAGTTGAACTTGTAGAGATAGTAAACTACAACTTCTTCCATTTTTCTCTTATCTTCTTTGTTACTCAGTTCATATATTCTTCCAACTACTCCCAATCCACTTGACTCCTTTATTCCTTCAACCACTTCATCAATGGTTGGTTTTCTTCTTCTTGGTGCAACCTCTTTCACCGATTTCCTAGTCCTTTTCTATCTTGGAAGAGTAGAGGTTCCTTTAGTTTCAGTTTCTTCTGATTCCTCACCTTGTGCACTAGACGCCTGTTGAGTCCTTTTTCTTTGTGCCTTAGGTTCTTCCACCATTGGTTTCTTCTTCTAAGGTGTGGGAGTTCTCTTTACATACACCTTTGGTTCCTTTGTAGAAATCTTTTTCTTTAGATTTGCATGTATCTCTTCATAGGTGCTAAATCAAATGCAGAGAGATCTAGGTCACTATCTTGCAATGCATCAACATATGCCTTTGCAATCTTGGAGGAAATCTCATAACTGAGCTTTGGTGCGTATTCAGTCCTCGGTTCCATAGCCTGGATCATGCAATGATCAGTGCGTACCAAAAAACATATTTCTTCCTTGTATTGTTCAATAATGGCTGTGGGAATTCTTTTCCTATTATGCATTATTAGCTGGAAGGCTTCAAAATAATCGGTCATAATCTTATTGAACTGATTTCCTAAGTTATTTTCCAGTTCTCCTATTTGTATCATAACTGGTTTACCTACCTTCCATGTAACCTTTCCTATGCCTGGAAAGAAATTCTGATAGTAGAAAAACAAACATACCAACAATGTGAAAAATGCACAATACTGAGAGGGGGAGGGGGTGAATCAGTATTTAACACAGACTTTTAAAAATTAACAAATATAATTCAAAGAGCACATAGAAAGAAAGACAAGACAGGCAAAAATATCTTGTGGAAACCCAAGATGGGAAAAACCACGGCATCACTAGTCTGATGGGCAACTACCCATTTACATCTGAGAGCTCCAACTCTCCTTGTCACTTGGTGAATCAGGCTACAACCTGACCTTGAACGCTACAACCTTCACTTAAAGGATTTACAATTTAGAGACAAAATGAAGTTCAATCTATGTCTTCACAATAGCATGAAGACCCTTTGACGGTAAGAGATCTAACAAATTTATATATCCAGACGTGCTCAAACTATGTCGCTTTTGCACTCACTGCTATTGGATGATGTACGGTCCCATACTGTTACCATAGAGAACAAAGTTCTCCATTTGTTCACTCTCAAAACTTGTCTCCCCCCTTTTTTAACTCCTCACCTCCCTGTATCCTACAATGAACTTAACAACAACACTTCTCTACAACAACAGTCGCACCTTTTCTCACAATCAAAACTATAGCACACATACACCATAGATTCCTCCTTTTTATATATATACCGCTGCTCCTACTGTGTACATCTCTTTTTTTTTTTTAAAAAAAAAAACATTATGCTTAATGCCAACAACAACCTAAACTATTCTTTGTCGCATCATATTCACCTACGCTATGTATTCAGTTTCAAAAATCTGCCCCCTTGAGTGTGCATTTTTGTATCTTTTCTAACACAGCTCTACTAGAGTCTTCACACCGATGATCCCCCACAATAAAAAATGCATTACTCAAAAACTCCCTGACTTTTCTTTTTCTACAGTATATCCGGGTACAAGTCTATTTCCTATTTTTAATCTTTAAAAATTTCATGTGTGATAATGTTCAGGTAACATTATCAGACTTCCGTATAGACTCCTGTGTGAATTTCAACAACTTCCGCACTCACCTATTTTTTTTAATCTTCATTTTTCTAGTTTTATTTTTCATAGCTCTTACTCGATACACCCACAAAACTTCTTGTGCTACCATTTTCACTCTACTGACAACCTGAAATCATTACACGATTGTCTTGTGTATCACACCCTATTTCAATGATCATGCCAACTTCTGCTCAAGAGCCATTTCTTTTACATATTATTTTTCATGATTCTTTCTAGGTTCGAGATAAAAAATGATTCTGACTTCCCTTCTTTTGGTTCATAGTCTATTCATGACAACTCTACATCTCCATTCTATCCAACAAAGGTCATTCTAATCATTCACGTGTTGCAGAACAGCTAACTACGCAAACTTCAGCACCCGTCTTTTGAAAAAGAACAAATCGCATATGCAGAGGCAGACATTTTTGTTTTCTGAGAATGATGACAATGAAAATGTGTTGATGGGAAAGCCAAAAGAAAAACAACAGAGACACTCATTTTAATCCGTTACCAACAGGAGCTTGATGTAACGTATATGCCTAGATAGCAGAAAGATGATTCCCTTTTGTCATGCAAGTTGGGACTGTTACATTAGCTTGTCATGACACTTGTTATTACAAGAACATACATCCCAATAGTTATTGAAAGCCTCATTCAAAACTCCAAACATTCATAGCAAACTAGTGACTTGTACACTTGTCATCACCAAACACTTGCATCTGACAAACACTAGCAACATAGACACATAGGCTCGTTCACACACAGTGGAGGAAGAAGAAGTCATCAATGATAGAAAACTAACACAATGTTTCATATTTTAGAAACTTCTTTACTAGATCGAGTTTCTTCAAGTTTTTGAAGATCTGCCCTCTCAACATAGCACATATGTCATATTGCGCATTATCATGCATAATCCTATGTGTGGTGTGAATAGCTCCTCCTGGTACGCTATTTAGGTTACTCGATTGATACACTTTGTAGCTGATAACTGCTGATGCAAACTGCACACCCTCATCTTCGGTGTCATTTACAACCATCAACCAACTATCAAACCTTGATTTTGTCAACTATGTGACCTCTACATTGGCTATCGTTCTTAGGGTAAGAGCTTCCCCTTTGTCATTATACCCAATCACCCTTCACAAATCTTCTTTGGTTATCGGTGTGACTGCGCCTTTCACAAGCCACATCCCTAGTTCGTGAACTCTGCTTAGAACTAGTCTGATCTAATCAGGTTGAAACACGGTTGGATATTTCACTCCATTAATCAATCCTGATGACTCAAGCTTTGTGTATTTGGATTGAAGCTTTCCATCTTCACAGAGTGACAGGTATTCACTTTGGATGAACATTTCACCCAGTTCTTGCTGCTTGGAGTGGATGGATGTTGTGATGTCTTCAATCATCAAAACTCCTTTAAGCACTGACGATAAAGCTCCCTCCATATTGTTCTCTTGGTTCTATACTATCATTATATCGTAAACTGGTCTATCAAGTTGGTTAGCTCCGATTAGGTTAACCAGAGAAGATGAAGTTGCCATTGTATTTGACCGGTTTACATAGAAAGTTCTTGAAAGGATTTATGGAATTTGCTTAGCAAAGAACATAAATCAAAGCAAGACAAGATTACTCAAGCTTAAGAAATCAAAAATCAAAGTCTGCAATGTAAAGTGAAATGAGTAATCATCCTTCCCTTAAATAGACTTAGGTCATAACGGTAATTACAAACGGTAACAATTGTTAACGGCTACAACATTAATTACCCTTACCTAATCTTTCTTATGACAACCGATTCTCATATGTTTACCTATTTGGGAAACCTCGATTGCAATGCCAACACTTGTTCGGCTAACATGATAGATCAATTTCTTCTTCCCAGTTGCACTTCTTGATTGTGTGAGATCACAACTCACCAGTTCCACCATGAAAAGTAGGTAGGCTACCTGTTCCCTTTAAGCCTTTAGGCTTAATTTTTTGAAGAGATATCACCATCAGTAGATGATGACCTTACCTCTGTTTTCTCCTTAGTGGAGCTCTTTGTCTCCTTTTTGAACCAAGTCTTCTTGACTTCCTTTTTAGTCTCTTTACCCTTGTTACCCTTTTGGTTGGGAGACAAGTTCCTCTTCACCGGCTTGGCTGGTCCTTTTCTTTTGTTCATTGGCCGTATCCTGCATTCCTTGGCCAGATGTCCAACCTTGTTACAGTTGTAATAGGCCATTTTGGTTGCTCTCCATGGATTGACCCTTCTTTCCCTATTCTTGGGTGAGTGACATTGAGAGTTGCTATGGCCTGATGGTCCATAGCTAGCATAGTTGGTTGTGCTCTAGTTTATATTCCTATTATGGAATGCCAGTCTTGGTGGGGTTTTGAATGCCATAGTTTTGAACTTGCATTCTTTAGCTTTGTATCCAAATTTGTTGCATGTACAGCAGTAACCTTTGAAACTTCCCCTGCTTCCACTAGACATACTGTTTGAGTGAGACCTACATTCAAAGGTCTTGTGACCATACTTCTAATAGTTGCAGCAGTAACTATGAAAAGTATATGGTTTCACCGGTGCATTTCTACAGTCATTTGTTTTATGACATAGTTTACCACAATGCTTGCAAGAGGTTTTGAAGGTCTTTTTACCTTTGTCTTCTATTGGTTTCTTCTTTTCCTTCTTCCCTTGCTTGCCTCTAGAGGACTCACTAGTTTCTTTGCTGCTTTGACCGATGCACCCAAGTCCTGTGGGATCCTTGTGCTTTTTTTGATCCCTCAGTTGCTCATCAAGCTTCTCAAAGCTTTCATTGTATCTTATGAGTGTCTCATTTCTCTCTTCAAGAGTTTTCATTTGTTCCTTTAGTTGATACAATTCAATAGCCAACCTTTTGCATGCATCATATTTATCATGCAAGTTCTTATACATAAGTACATTCTCTTGAGTTATGATCTGCATGTCTTCTTGAATTTGTAATACAAGAACATCACTTTCTCTTACCACATCTTCTACTAGACTTCTTTCTCTTTCAGAGGTCACTAGTGCTTTTACGACACTGTTCCTTTCATCTTCAGCTTTTCTTTTATCTTCAATGATTTTAGTCATTCTTAGATTATTACTTTCCTACTCCCTTTTTAGATTGGAGATTTGATCAGTTAGACTCTGATTTTTCTCCAATAAGATCAGAGATTGCCTCTTCTATTTCATCAGATCCTTTTTGCCTAGAGGGTTCCTCAATTGTTTCATTGCTTTCACTTAATTGTAGAGATAACTCTTTTCTCTTTGCAAGAGACCTCCTTAGTCTATTCTCAAGAGAGGTAATCATGTCATTGGCTTCCTCAAGCTACTTTTGATACCTGTAACCTTCCATGATCTTTACTCAAGTAGTTAAGCTTTTTGTCTTTCAGAACATAGGCTCTGCTACCAATTGTTAATCTTAACCAGTTACTTGGGGGGGGGGGGGTGAATCAGTAAATACAATTTCTACTTCAATTTATCCTTCTATATATATTCTTGTAAATTTAAAAAATATAACAACACTCATAAACATAAATTGAAATACATAGGTTAACACAACATATATATGTGGAAACCCTTGGTTAGAAGGAGAGAACCATGGTGGGATAGAATCCACAACTTCACTAATGTAGTAATAATGATGCCCTGTTAGAGGCTTACAAAGCACTAGTAAGAGTTCTACCTGGTTAAGGGATTTGGTAGAAGACTTGTTAGGGTCTTGACCTTGTTAGGAGTCACCTTTGAAGAGGATTTTCAACACCAATAAAGATGTTACCCAGTAAAGGGATTTATACAAAGAACCTGTTAGGGTTCACCCTAATTAAGGGATTTGAATATGCTTCACAATCTAAAACAATGATCTTATTATGACACTTTTTATCTAATCAGATCATACCTGTTACCCTTTGCTCTACTTGGTTGTTGAACGTTTCTCTATCTTTCACCTTTCGTGACTGTGACTCCTCTCAGAGAATTCTGTTATGTTGCTCTCCTTCTCTCTATGCTCTTGAAACAACAATAATTCTTTTGTGTGCTATGACCTATATTTATAGGAAATTAATCTTATTAAAAATACATCTCATAGTTCCGCCAAGTTGTAAACTCTCCCATAAATCATGCATGAAAAAAAGCTTGCAAACTAATTTAGAGTTTTCCTTGAAACGTTCGCTGAAAAAACAAATCTAACTCCAGTTCCACTAAAAAGCTAACTCCAGTTTAACTGTAAATGCTCCTTATAATCCTGTAAATACAATTTCTACTTTAATTTATCCTTCTATATATATTCTTGCAAATTTAAAGAATATAACAACACTCATAAACATAAATTGAAATACACAGGTTAACACAACATATATATGTGGAAACCCTCGATTAGAAGGAGAAAACCATGGTGGGACAGAACCCACAACTTCACTAATGCAATAATAATGATGCCCTATTAGAGGCTTACAAAGCACTAGTAAGAGTGCTACCTGGTTAAGGGATTTGGTAGAAGACTTGTTAGGGTCTTAACCTTGTTAGGAGTCGCCTTGTAAGAGGATTTTCAACACCAATAAAAGATGTTACCCAGTAAAGGGATTTATACAAAGAACCTGTTAGGGTTCACCCTGATTAAGGGATTTGAATATGCTTCACAATCTAAAACAATGATCTTATGATGACACTTTTTGTCTAATCAGATCATACCTATTACCCTTTGCTATGCTTGGTTGTTGAATGTTTCTCTATCTTTCACCTTTCGTGACTATGACTCCTCTCAGAGAATTCTATTCTGTTGCTCTCCTTCTCTCTATGCTCTTGAAATTCAACAAGAATTATTTTGTGTGCTATGACCTATATTTATAGGAAATTAATCTTATTAAAAATACATCTCATAGTTTCGCCAAGTTGTAAACTCTCCCATAAATCATGCATGAAAAAAAGCTTGAAAATTGATTTACAGTTTACCTCGAAACGTTTGCTGAAAAAATAAATCTAACTCCAGTTCCACTAAAAAAGCTAACTCCAGTTTAACTGTAAATGCTCCTTATAATCTTGTAAATACAATTTCTACTTCAATTTATCCTTCTATATATATTCTTGCAAATTTAAAGAATATAACAACACTCATAAACATAAATTAAAATACACAGGTTAACACAACATATATATGTGGAAACCCTCGGTTAGAAGGAGAAAACCACAGTGGGCTAGAACCCACAACTTCACTAATGCAATAATAATGATACCCTATTAGAGGCTTACAAAGCACTGGTAAGAGTGCTACCTGGTTAAGGGATTTGGTAGAAGACTTGTTACAGTCTTGACCTTGTTAGGAGTCACCTTGTAAGAGGATTTTCAACACCAATAAAGATGTTACTCGGTAAAGGGATTTATACAAAGAACCTGTTAGGGTTCACCTTGATTAAGGGATTTGAATATGCTTCACAATCTAAAACAATGATCTTATGATGACACTTTTTATCTAATTAGATCATACCTGTTACCCTTTGCTCTGCTTGGCTGTTGAATGTTGCTCTGTCTTTCACCTTTCGTGACTGTGACTCCTCTCAAAGAATTCTATTATGTTGCTCTCCTTCTCTCTATGTTCTTGAAATTCAACAACAATTCTTTTGTGTGCTATGACCTATATTTATAGGAAATTAATCTTATTAAAAATACGTCTCATAGTTTTGCCAAGCTGTAAACTCTCCCATAAATCATGCATGAAAAAAAGCTTGCAAACTGATTTAGAGTTTACCTTGAAACATTCACTGAAAAAACAAATCTAACTCTAGTTCCACTAAAAAAGATAACTCCAGTTTAACTATAAACACTCTGCATAATCCGGTTTGGATTATCATGCACTTAATCGGTAAAAAACTTGTACCCGATTAGTCATCTGTTCCCTGTATCTTTCCTATGACCAGTTGGAATAACCTAGATTGGTATAAGTGTGACCGGTTAAAGTACACTGCTTCCTTGTTTAGTCTACTAGCTCACAATTATGAGTACCAGTGTGATGTACCTGTGGGATTGATGTTTTCCTATGACTTCACCAATGACAACTAAGTTATGTCAATAGTTGGATCATCCATAACTTGTTTATGAGTTGGATAACCTCCAGTTGCTTGACAATTTCTTGTTTGAGATGGATGCTGATTTGACATTTGATAATCCCCTTTTTGAGCTAGATAAGGAAGACATTTCCACTCCCCATGATGAGGATGAGATTGATTGCAGGGTTTGGGACCTAGGTCCAATTGCTAGAGATGAGTCTTGGTCACAAGACTGGAGTGACAGAGTGATGGAGTGATTTCAGTTATTGAGCAGTTTGGTTCCTACTTCAGTAGTTTAGGATGGGCGGTTATGTCTTATTGTAGGATGGGTGATATTATTTTCCTTGAGTTACCTCTCACAGAGGAAGGGTTGATTTGTGTTGATTGTATCTTGACACATTTCTATTCACTCCTATTTGGTGATCGTGTCAGCCTAATTGTTTGGGATCCTGGTATTAGTATGACTGATGCATTGCTATTTTGGAGGGTGAATGAGTGGCTTTGTCTTATAGGTCATGTTTTTATTAGGATAGTTCAGCAGTAGAGTGGGGCAACTCCCTTGAGGTTGGTATGGGATCCAGGCATTTCAGTCACAGTAGGCAGATACTAATTGCTTGAGGGAAAACAATCTCTAGGAAGGGAGGACTGTAATGTCCCCTTTTTCAAGTACATTATTTCTTGTTGCTTCGTTAGCTTTTTTACCTTGGTTTTGTGGGCTAACCAGGACTTTACCTAGATTAGTTCTATATTTGGCCTAGGTAATTCCAATTTCAGGCTGATCAGAGTTGTTTCCACAGGGTTTCTAGATACTTACTATTTTATAGTAAGTCAATAGGGCTCAATATTCTTGACATTTCTGTGTTGGACTTGGAGCGTTTCGCTGAGAGCTTTCTGGCAAGCTATCACACATCGACTTTCGAGTTTGTTTGGTCATCCATTTTAATGCCAGGAGATTTCATGGTCTATTATTATGCCACTTTATTATTATATGGCCATATTAATTTACAGTGGTTAAATTGAGACACAAAGTGGAAATATGAAAGCACAGATAAAGGGAAATAGAAGAGTCACAATTTGTTTCTTTAAAAGAGGAAAAGGAGACTCATTTGGATATGCTCAATTTTATGGATTTATCTCCTCTTGGAGAATCCAGGAAGCTTCTAGCTTTTGATTCTGAAACCTAAGGGCGAAAACCTTCAGGCTTTCTCGGTGGATTGGATGGAAACCCAATTCATCTTTGAGGTGGATTCACGACGGAGTTCATCATTGCACTTACAGGTTCATGTTATCCGATCTCACTGTTGCAAACTGTATTTCAAATTGGATTGCTTGTTATTCCATTGTTGTTGTATTGTTGTTGTGTAATGCAATAACATTTTCTAAGGAATTTATTGGAGCATATTGCTGGTTAATTTTTGTTGAATCGATAGTTTATTGCATGCAATTATTTGTTTAAATTTTGAAGACATCTATGAGAAATATTGGGAAGAATATCCATGAGGGATATTACAATAGGGCCTAGATCCCAAATCGTTCTCACACCCTCATAGTATTTTGGTTTCTTATGTGACAATGGATGAAGTTTGGAGTGTATGTAGATCAAATCCTTCACTTTTTTTGCATTGCAATGTCCCCTTTTGGGATTGCACTAAATTTTTCCCTAGAATAACAAGTTTAATTAAAACAATAGGTGTAATATAGTAAGAATTATAACTTTACCAATATAATATGTCTTTAGCAAGATAAACCTTGGAATAGGTCTTGCAATCATGTTAGATAACATATGTAACAGAATTCAAAAGATCAAATATTTCTATAAGGGCTAGGGTAACATATATTACTAATCATTTCAATCTATTTAAATAAATCATGTAATAGCTCTTGAAGTTAAGAAGACAAGTATTAATAGTTTCATTTCCATAATCAACCATAATAGGAGTTGGATAATTAACATGTTAGGGTGCCCTAAATTCACCACAACTAAGCCCAAGCTCGTGGAGTATTTGAACTTGACCTTTTGACACCAAGTGGTAGGAGATCTTTTCCATCTAGCATGAGGTGAGCTACTCAAAAGGGCAATACATATCTGCTCCCCCAATCATGACTCCATGATAAGCCACTTTAAATTGACCATAACTAAGCCCAAGAGCATGGAGCATCCAAATTCGACCTCTTGGCCGCAAGTAGCAATGGCTCTTGTCCATCTAGCATGATGTGGACTGCTTAGAAGGGGAATATGCATATGTTATCCTTATTGAGGTCCTCCCTAATTCTTACATGGTGGATTATAGGAGATT
The DNA here is from genome assembly GCA_027943335.1 of Chamaecyparis obtusa. NCBI lineage: Eukaryota > Viridiplantae > Streptophyta > Pinopsida > Cupressales > Cupressaceae > Chamaecyparis > Chamaecyparis obtusa. The sequence goes on along the minus strand of BSBK01010255.1, from coordinate 637,025 downwards.
TAAATAAATGATTACATATATTAATTACTTTCAATATAACAAAGGAATTATATCATTATTTTGCATAACACAAATGAATAATCTTTGATATATTTCAATTCATATGAAAGGTGGTGACCCTTTTACCAATGAAGTATAAAGGATATCATTCCAATCATTCAAGGATCACTTACCAAAAAAATCATGCATCCATCCAAACAAATCATGCATCCATCAATAATTACTCCCTCAAGAAATCAAACAATTCAACATATATTCAATCATCATTCATCCATGCATCAAACCAACATTCATCACATCATCATCACTTGGGTTTGATGCATGGGTGAATGATGATTGAATATATAGCCATGTATGGCACTGATGTAATCCCTTTTTATTATTATAAAATCTATATTATTAATAAAAAAAAAAGCTTCAAAGGATCTCAAATGGTTTTCATATCAACACCTTACCCTCAATCCAACTTAGAGTACAAATCAAGGATCCAATGCCAATTGAACTTGAGCACAACTACTAGATTACCACACAAGGACCCCTTGCATCTACAAGGAGCTACTAGCCTAGTTTTATAGAGTCAACCAATCAAACATCCACTAATATCACCACATAATCTATCTACTTTAACAACTTTGAAATGAAATCCTATTTTAATTGTGGAAGTAGAAACCATGCAATAACACCGAGTGTTCCAACTCAATCACCATGCAAAGCACAACAATGATAAGAAGAGCAATTCTGGCATTACTTAAGCAACAATTTTCTTCAACCTCCCAACTAAATTACAAATGAGAGCAAATGGCCTTATATAGAGGCTCAAGTATAATGAATGGCCAAGATTAAGAGGCAAAAATATGAAATCAAGGGCCTAGATTACATCCCATAAACCCTAATTAGGGTTACCACCCCATCGGCCAATGAGAAGAGGACACATCATTCAATGGACCAATGAAAAAAATACAAAGGTGGCAACCAATGAAATTGTTAGGAATGAATGTTGAAGCATTTGGCAGTCATTCTGTAGCAGTGGTTGTTGCATTCATGACTATGATTGTCATTGATGTCAACATAGTGATATTCTGGAGTTTAGCAAAGAAGCAGACACAGTTTTGTTTTGCGCACATGTTATATTGCAAATTGAGTTATTCAAAATTGATGGTATGTTCTTTGATGTGTTATTAGCCTATGGTTAAGAGCGCAAAAAGAAATTCATTTATTCATGAAAGTTATAAGCATTTTGGTGGAAGCAGTATTCTGGCAATGTTCCTGAGTAGCGGTTTTTGGTAATCAAAGGATATCTCCTAACTAGGATGGAATCTAATTCTGTGCAATTAAAGGGAAGTTTGAGACTCATTGGTGGTGACATGGTTCATAGTGCAAACTTTGAGGTCACACGATTGGAAAGTTATTGTATCTGGAAGCCGACAGTTTTATGTAATTTTGATGTAACATGTTGAAATTATTATTTTGTATTTAGATGCCGACTCATTTGTAATTATTTGAGTGTGGTATAAAGGAAGGAATGTTTTCCTTGTTATGAAAGGATTTTAATAGTTGTGATATTAAATTGTGAAAGTTGTGATGCGAATGTATGCATGAAGTGAAGAAAAGAGCTAATTCAGTGATGAAGGAAGACTTGCGAAGTACAAAGATCTAAATTTGTGATCTTGTGTAGTAGAGAGTGCGGTTTTGGCACAGTGTGAAGAAGGTAACATATTTCATGTTATTCTATTGAATAATCCTAAGATCTATTGGATAGTGAGTTCAAAGATCTTGCCTTGAAGCTGTTTAGGCAGTGGGTCCTTCTGTCTTCCATAACTCCTAACAGGGTTAGAATCTTTTAACAGGGATTCAAAATCTCCTAATAGAGATTTATATGTACTGAATATATTTCATAAGACTCCTAACAGGGTCCATCCTTTCACAAGGAACTTTCATATTAGTGCATCATTCCCACCGGGGTTTACTCTTTGATCAAGAGGTTCCCTAGTTAACATATCTTGTGTTATTGTGTCATTGTGTATGATTATCTTTCTATGGTTGGTTACTACATTGATTATATGGTTTAAAGTTGTTGAAGTTGATATTGAAGTTGATAAATGGTTTAATTATTAGATAACTGATTCAGCCCCCCCCTCTGAGTTATCTTGGTGGTCTTTACTTTCTAACAATTGGTATTAGAGCGGCAGGTCCTTGAAAGAGAAGTTTAACAACTTAAGGAGATCCATGGAAAATTTCAAGAAAGAAAGCCCTAAGTTTGATGGAGTAAATTTTGACAGCTAGAAAGAAAAGATGAAGACACATCTCTTGTGTTTAGGACTAGGTTATTGGTTGATTACAAAGAATGAAAGGACTATAATTGAAGAAGACAATCTTGAAACAAGTACTAAAGATGAGGTAGATCTATTCATGTGTAACATACTTGCAAGAGAAGCACTTTTATCAGCACTTCTGGAGAATGAATCCAGTCAGGTAAAAGGTTTAACTAGATCTCATGATATTTGGAAAGCTTTACATTCTACTTTTGAAGGTGATGAACATGCAAAGAAAGCTAGGTTACATAATTGGATTTGTGCATTTGAAGACATAAGAATGATGGAAGATGAATCTGTTAGAAGCTATATTGGTAGGATGTCAGAAATTGTTGCAGGAATAAAGTCTTGTGGAGGTGAAAAGATAGCGAATGAAGTAAGATGGAAGATTTTGAGAACATTGACATTGGTATTCAGGCAGACTACACAAATGATTGAACAAGTGATACCTTATACACCAAAATTTTCAAGAGAGACTCTTCTTGGAAGATTGGAAGCAGCAGAGATGAATTTGAGATTATCAGGAGAACTACCTAGAGTGGAGACAACATTCAGTGCTCTTAGCATCAGACCTACTTTGTCTAGAAGTACAAGTGTGAATGGAGATTATGCCAGTAGTAGTAGATCCAAATCTAATGAAGATAAGAAGATTGAAGAAGGTATTTCCTTGCTTGTGAAAAGAGAACCAGATGGTAAGAAAATCTTTAAATGTTGGACATGTCAAGAATATGGTCATTTTGCATCTAAGTGTCCTAAGAGAGTTAAGAAGTATAGAAACAATTTTAAGCCTAGAAGATCTAAAGAATGTTATTATGAAAATGATGAAGAAGTTGAAGCAGGAATTGAAAGACATTTGAGTGATAGTGATAATGATAACTTTGATGACATAGGATTTGTAGCAATTAAGGAAGAAAATTTTGAATCTAATGTTAAGGAAGAGAAAGCCTTTGTTTCCCAAGTTGAAAAGAAAGTTGATTGGATTATAGATAGTGGTTGTTCACATCATATGACTGGTGATAAAGGAAAGTTCATAAAGTTTAACAATTATGATGGAGGAGTTGTTAGAGTTGGTAACAATGCACCTTGTTTGATTAAAGGTATAGGATCTATTACTCTTGAGGGAAAGACTAATACTGATGATGTTTACTTTGTTGATGGATTGAAACATAATCTTTTGAGTGTTGGACAGTTAGTGGATAAGGGATATCAAGTTTGGTTTACTGAGAAAACTTGTGTGATAAAGGATAAAGATGGAAATCTAATTGGAACTGGATCTAGAACCAGAGGTAATGTATTTCAATTGAAACCTACTAAGATGACATGTTTGATGACTAAGATTGATGACAGTTGGTTATGGCATAGAAGATTCTATCCTATAAACTTTGATAATATTGTGAAAGTAAGTTCTACACTTGCAGTAAGAGATTTACCTAAGATTATGAAGCCTACTAACATGATTTGCAAGGAATGTGTGATGGCTAAGTAGAAAAGGAGTTCATTTCCTAGCAAGAAGTTCACATCTATAGAAAAGTTGGAGATTGTTCATACAGACTTGAGCAGTCCTACTAGGACTAGAGGATTCTATGGAGAAAGGTATTTTATGATTCTTGTTGATGATTTTACAAGAATGATGTGGATTTCATTTTTGAAAGAAAAATATGAAGCATTTGATAAGTTTAAGGTCATGAAGAATAAAGTTGAGAATGAATCAAGAATGAGGATTAAATGTTTGAGATCTGATAGAGGTGGATAATTTACATCTAAAGAGTTTAACATCTTTTGTGAAGTAAATGGTATTAAGAGATAGTTTTCAGCCCCTAGAACACCTGAACAAAATGGTATTGCAGAAAGAAGGAACATATCAGTGACTGAAGCAGCTAGAGCTATGTTGTTTGAAGGTGATTTGGCAAAAATATTTTGGAGAGAAGCAGTGAATACAATAGTATATACAATGAACAAAGTACAAATCAGAGCAGACACAGATAAGACACCTTATGAATTGTGGTTTGGACATGCACCCTCAGTTAAGTATTTTAGAATTTTTGGAAGCAAATGTTATATTAAGAGAGATGATGATATAGGAAAGTTTGATCCTAGAAGTGATGAAGGAATTTTTATTGGATATTCTTTGAAAAGAAAAGCATATAGATGTTACAATAATAGAACTAAGACTATTGTTGACAGTGCAAATGTAAAAGTTGATGAGAAGTTTAAAATTCAGGAAAGAATGCTTGATTATGAATTTTATGAAGGAACTAACCCTCAACTTAACATTGAAACTACTAAACAATTTTTTGAGACTGACAGTGAATTGTTGAGTGAAAGTCATGTTGAAGAAAATAGAGAAGAATCTAGAGAAGAATCTACAGTTGAAGAAAGATTAGTGACTATGACACCTAACAGGTATATATCAAGACATCATCTCGTTGAACAAGTGATTGGAAGTTTGGATAGAGGAGTTATGACTAGAAAGAAGGTACATTTATGTTTGATTTCTCAAATTGAACCTAAGTCTACTAATGAAGCTTGTGAAGATGAACATTGAATTAAAGCTATGAAAGAAGAATTGGATTAGATTGAAAAGAACAAGACATGGGAATTGGTCCCTAGACCTAAAGAAAAAAATGTGATTGGAACTAAATGGGTATTCAGGAACAAGATGAATGACCAAGGAGATGTAATTAAAAACAAAGCAAGATTGGTATGTAAGGGATACTCACAGCAAGAAGGAATTGACTATGAAGAGACTTTTTCCCCTGTGGCAAGACTTGAAGCAGTAAGAATATTTTTGGCTTATGCAACATTTAAGAAATTCAAAGTGTATTAGTGTGAAGTCAACATTTCTAAATGGTGAATTAGAAGAAGAAGACTACATTAAGTAGCCTGAAGGTTTTCCTTTGACTCAAGAAGGAGACATGGTATGTAAACTAAAGAAAACATTTTATGGACTAAAGCAAGCACCTAGAACTTGGTATTCTAGATTAGATAAGTATTTGTTTAAATTGGGATTTACAAAAGGAACATCTAATAGTAACTTATATACAAAAGAAATTGAGAATGGATTGTTAGTTTTGGTTATTTTTGTTGATGACATTATTTTGAAATACTTTTTGGGATTACAGATAACACAAAATAAAGATGGTATCTTTGTAAGTCAGACAAAGTACTTGAATGATTTGTTGAAAAGATTTGGTATGGAGAATTGTAAACCAGTTGGAACACCTATGGTTACAGGACATAAACTATCTAGTAAAGATGAGACACTAGTAGTTGAGCAAAAGAAATATAGATCTATGATTGGTGGATTGCAGTATTTGACACACACTAGACCAGATATACAACATTCAGTTGGAATGGTAGCAAGATTTCAAGCTGAACCTAGAGAGTCACACTATGTAGTAGTAAAGAGGATATTGAGATATCTTAGAGGCACAATGGACTATGGATTGTGGTATGAAACTTCTGATGATTTTACCCTATGTGCATATACTGATGCTGATTGGGGAGGCAACGTTGATGATAAGAAAAGCACCAGTGGTGGAGCCTTTTTTCTTGGAGGAAGATTAGTTTCTTGGTTGAGCAAAAAGTAGAATTGTATCTCATAGAGTACAGAAGAAGCAAAATATGTGGCAGCAGCAAACAATTGTAATCAGATAATTTGGATGAAGTAGATGTTGATGGACATTGGAATCAAGTTTGATGAGCCTATTGTCATACATTGTGACAATACAAGTATAGTTAGTATGTCTAAGAATCCTATTTTACATTCTAAGACAAAGCATATAGAGATCAAGTATCATGTTGTAAGAGAGAAAGTTGCTGAGAAAGAAGTCAGACTGGAGTACATAAGCACAAAGGAGCAGATAGTAGATATATTTACTAAGCCTTTGCCTAAGGATACATTTGAGTATCTGAGAGGTATGCTTGGGGTTATGCCCTAGCCTACTTTTTAGTAATGATGCAGTTGGTTGCATCTGTCCTGTGGAATATGGCCCTATCTATTTTTTGGATTGGATGTTGGTACTTCCTCTATGGGGGAGTATGTGTATCTGAGCTGAGTCATTGAGGACTCTAGTGAATATATATTTTTTTTGAATAGTGTCTTTCGACATTGAGCTATTGTTTGACATAGTGATGGAATTTCTATCATTGATGTCAATGGGGGAGAGAATCATGAAAAAAATTGAGGAACTACATTTGTTGGAGAGATTGAATAGGAAAACGAAGCAAGATTTGATTGATGAAGAGCAATAGGGCAGTTGAGTAGCAATGATTAGATTTTTGGAACATTGGATATTTTTTCATCTATGTTGCCATCAATGCTAATGGGGGAGATTGTTAGGAATGAATGATGAAGCCTTTGGCAGTCATTCTATAGTAGTGGTTGTTACATTCATGACTATGATTGTCATTGATGTCAACACAGTGATATTCTGGAGTTTAGCAGAGAAGCAGGCACAGTTTTGTTTTGCACACATGTAATATTGCAAATTGAGTTATAGGAAATTGATGGTATGTTCTTTGGTGTGTTATTAGCCTATGGTTAAGAGCGCAAAAAGAAATTCATTTATTCATGAAAGTTATAAGCATTTTGGTGGAAGTAGTAGTCTGGCAGTGTTCCTGAGTAGCAGTTTTTGGTAATCGGAGGATATCTCCTAATCAGGATGGAATCTGACTCTACACAGTTAAAGGGAAGTTTGAGACTCATTGGTGGTGATGTGGTTCATAGTGAAAACTTTGAGGTCACACGATTGTAAAGTTATTGTATCCGGAAGCTGACAGTTTTATGTAATTTTGATTTAGCGTGTTGAAATTATTATTTTGTATTTGGATGCTGACTCATTTGTAATTATTTGAGTGTGGTATAAAGGAAGGAATGTTTTCATTGTTATGAAAGGATTGCAATAGTTGTGATATGAAATTGTGAAATTTGTGATGTGAATGTATGCATGAAGTGAAGAAAAGAGCTAATTCAGTGATGAAGGAAGACTTGCGAAGTACAAAGATCTGAATTTGTGATCTTGTGTAGCAGAGAGTGCAGTTTTGGCATAGTGTGAAGAAGGTAACATATTTCATATTATTCTATTGAATAATCCTAAGATCTGTTGGATAGTGAGTTAAGAGATCTTGCCTTGAAGCTGTTTGGGCAGTGGGTCCTTCTGTCTTCCATAACTCCTAATAGGGTTAGAATCTTTTAATAGGGATTCAAAATCTCTTAACAGAGATTCATATGTACTAAATGTATTTCATAAGACTCCTAATAGGGTCCATCCTTTCACAAGGAACTTTCATATTAGTGCATCATTTTGTGGGCATCATTCCCACTGGGGTTTACTCTTTGATCAAGAGGTTCCCTAGTTAACATATCTTGTGTTATTGTGTCATTGTGTATGATTATCTTTCTATGGTTGGTTACTGCATTGATTATATTGTTTAAAGCTATTGAAGTTGATAAATGGTTTAATTATCAGATAACTGATTCACCCCCCCCCCCCTCTGAGTTATCTTGGTGGTCTTTACTTTCTAATAGAAATGGCACCAAATTTTTAGCCAATCATAATAAGACACCTACCCAACCCAACAAGTAAGGAAAATCTGCCACTTGGGCTTATGTCAAATGATCTTCTAAGATAGTCTTTCCTTTGTCCTTCATCTTCTTAGCCAAATCGATGAACTTGGATAGCATGTTGTTGATCTCATCTAAGGAAGGGCAAGGCGTGCATCGAATCTTCCTCTCAGCCTCATCCATCATCTTCTTTATCATCTCAAGTGTCTTCTCCTACTTAGGTAAACCATCTCCAACGAGCTCAAAATCAACAAAAAATGTATGCTGACAAGCATCGGATCAAGAGAAGTTTTGAAGTTGGGGATTTGGTATACCTCTGACTTCAATCGTACAAATAGTCCTCTCTAAAGGCCTCCAAAAAGGAGAAGTTGAGGCTACGCTTCTACAGACCCTACCGAGTGACCAAGAGAGTGGGTGAGGTTGCATATGATTTGGATCTACCTGAGGGAAGCTGAATCCACATCTTTCATGTTTCTTGCCTAAAGAAAGCCATGGGTCAACACATCAAGGTCTCCATAGACCTGCCACTCCTCGATGATGGAGGGAAGTTAGTATTAGAACCAACAGAAATTGTCGACATTCAGGAGAAAAGATTGAGGACATGCACGGTCAAATAATTTCTTGTGTGCTGGAAGGATCTACCACTAGAAGATGCCACCTAGGAAGGCAAAGAGATTTTAAAACACCCAAGCTTGAAATTGCTTGAGGACAAGCAATTATTGGGACAAGAGGACTGTAATGTCCCCATCATTAAATGAATAATAAAAATTGTATTTAGGTCTTGATCAATTTAGTTTATCTTGGGCCCATATTTTATATGGTTGGCATAGGTGTAGTTGTCATCAGCTCTATTTGTGCACCCTCGAGAGTTTCCCGATGGGTATTTATGTTCGGCATGTAGGATGAAATTTACATGTTGAGATTTGATATTTTATTTGTAATTGTGAATTCCTTTTGGGATTTTGCTAGCTGTCATTTTGGAGGTGGAAGATCCTCCCTATTTGGTATTTTGTAGTTTCAGTGGGATTCAACCCTCACCCTATTCTATTTGTTCTCTTGTTTTGGATTTGGTAAATCTGAAATGTTATATAATCATATTGCTGTTTCTGCTTGCAAATACTTGTTCCAATATTGTCAAGCACTAAAAGTTTATTTATAAAACATCTTAGTTCAGCATCCAAAAGGAAAAATAAAGTGGATATGTGCGCATCAAGGAACTGGGATGCAGGCCTTCAAGATACCATATAGACTCCTTATCACAGTATGATTTGAGTAAAAACATAATACGACATTCCCCATCTGTATGACCTTTGGTAGAAAATGTTGTACAACACTTACATCCGTATGACCTCAGGGAGCATACACCATACAGACACTTCCATCCATACGGCCGCAGACCACAACCCCGTACAGACATTCCCAACCATATGCCATAGGAAACATACTGTATGGTCACCTAAGCCGTACGACTAGACATCTACCTTATCATATGGCCTTATCTTAGACATGCAACTTGCAGTCTATTGGTTATGCATTGTTGTTCAAACACTAGGTATTACATTTCAAAGGAAAAGAGGATCCGTAGGGTTTGGGAACATTATAGTGGTATAAGAGCTGGTGATTTTGCCATCTTGTGGGTAGTGAATGCAAGTTTATACTAGGAAGAGGAGGAGATATCACTCAGTTGGTAGAATGGCGGACCCCCAAGATCTTGCCACCAAAGTCATGACTCTTTTGAGAGAACTCATTAGGAACCACACACAGATAAATGATACTCAACACCTCATGGAAGAGACATTGTGAAAATTGGCTGAAGGTAAGATATCTGCTAAACAAAGTGACAATTCTGTATCAAGAAGGGCAGACCGCCAAACTGTATGCTCTAGATCATCGATGTCGACTTGCCCTCCATGGGAGGAAGAGAAACAAACTTTCCAAGAAATGCAGGATCAACTTCGGGAAGATTGGAGGAACACAAATATGGAAGGAGATATATCCTACAAAGATTATGCTGAGTTGAGAATGAGATACTCTGGCAGAAACAAACGTGGCTATCATAATGACAATCTCAAATGGAAGATTGGCAAGGTTAACCTGTCATCCTCTGATGGGTCTGGATCCATCATAGCTCGAGCTTGGGTGCAAAAGGAAAACATGTATTTCCAGCTCAACCCTATGCATCTGCACTGCATTAGGAAGGAGTAGCCACGAATGGTGTCATCATGGCATGGTTACTTGGCCATGATCAAATAAATTCATATGGTTAATTCACTAAGTGATTGATATATCATTTTGATGGAAGAGATCTAGAACTAAATTTGAAGGGCTAGGTGAAAGGATTCAACCCCATCATACCCACAGAGATAATTAAGAAGGCATGCAACATAGCGACATCCTCTTCTTCTTCCACCAAATATTACTCATAGTCCAAACCACCTCTCGCTCAAAGGGAGAAAGACAATAGACCCCCACCTAAGAAGTGCCTATTGGATGAGGCAACTTGACATGAACTCATAAGGAAGAAGCTTTGTTTCAACTGTAAGGAGCCATGGGTACCAGGACATTGATGCTTTGGAAAAGGAAAAATCCATTACATTGAGGTATTGTCTAATGGTGAGGAGGAACAAGTACCAAAAGCTGAAGGGGATGAACAACAAGCTGTGGAGGTAAACATCAATCATGCAGAAAGGATCACCACACTCTTAAAGAGAGGAGGCACCATGGCTACTCTGGCAAGAACTTTAAGGTGTACTGTATTCTGGGTTTGGGGTACCCTCCAAGGGCAACAGGTCATGGTCATGCTTGACAGTGGAGCCACACTCAACTTCATTAACTCATCACTAGTGAGTTGACAAAGTTTGTGTATGGAAGCACACCAAGGATTTGATGTCAAGGTGGCGGGAGGAAACTTGTTAAGATGCACCCATTGGGTTCTGCAATTGAGCATCACCATGGGAAACCACATAGTGATGGATGATTTCTTCATGGTCAATTTGGACGACATGGAAGTCATTTTGGGCATTTGGTGGATGGAAACATTGGATGAATACACACAAAGTTTCAAACAAATGGAGTTCTCCTTTGAGGTGAACGAAAAAAAGATTGTGCTGAGAGGGATGTTGAATGGATGACCAAAGGAAATTTCAGCCCAATGGATGGAAGCAATCTTTAGACATGACGACATGGTTTGGACCACACACTGCTTCACCTCACCTGAACCTGTACAAGGACAAAGAGCTAACTACTAGGATGTGTGTGCTATAAATGTGTCACACTTCTATGAATCATTACATGTAAGGAAACTCAAGAATGAGCCATCACAAATCGATCCATAGCTCCCTAGGCATGGAGTACTGCAAGGGTTTTAAGAATGCTCTCAGCTAGAGCTATTAAGCCAATAACCTTGCTAGTAAACCATGCAATGAGAGATTCAATGAATTAATCTAAAGCATAAAGAAAATCTAAACTAAGAATGCCATGAAAATGAAACTACTATGCAAGAAATGAAATCTAACTATGAAGCAAGAATGCCATGATGATGCAAGAATGAAGACAAGAAGATAGAGTGTTGATGAAGATCCAAGATGAATGCCAACAATGCTCCAAATCTTCAAACCCTAGATGCAAGAATATCTCCAAAAGCTCCAAGATGACCTAGAAAACTTGTAGCATAACAATAGCATAAAAATTTGTGTGTGCAAATGAGGAAGAGAGCTCTTCTTTTATAGGAGGTGAAAAATCAATGGACCATGGAGATTAAGAGGCAAAAGATTTAATCAAGGGTGGAGCTTGAAAGAGGAGCAATCCATGTGCACAAATATCCTCCAATGAGAAAATAAGAGTTGACTTTTGTGTCCATATGAGACAAAAAGTGCTTTTTCCCTTTTTATAAAATAAGAATAATGCTATATTTGTGCAACTTAGGATAAGAGGAAAAGTGGGGGCTTTTCATTTATTAAAAGGGGAGGGAATATTCCTTTTAATAAATAAAGACTTAGGATAAGATGGTTAGCCCATAGAAAATAATCAAATAAATGATAGAACTAGGATTTGATCAAGAATAAACAATTGATGATTTAGCAAATGGGGGCTAATAGTCTAGATGACCATTTTTAGGTGTATACAGGATGAAGAGCTTTAAACGGTTTTGGATAAACATCACCAAGTCTTCCCTGACATTCCACCAGGCATACCACCACATCATGGGTTTGAACATATGATTGAGATGGAGAGTAATGCCATATTGGTTATCACTATTCCATATCACCACCCTAAGAGGTTTAAAGATGAGATTGAATAAACAATATAGGAACTTTAGGCCCAACTCCAATCCTTTTGCATCATTGGTAGCACTAGTTAAAAAAGATGGAACATTGCGTATGTATGTAGACTACCACGTGTTGAACAAAAAGACCATCAAGAATAGGTATTCGATTCCCAAGATTGATGAGTTGCTAGATGAGTTACACGATGCAGTCTATTACTCCAAAATAGACCTCTACTTGGGGTATCACTAGATCCACATGAGAGAACAAGATGTGGAGAAAACAACATTCCATTGTCATTATGGACATTACAAATTTTTGGTCATGTCATTCAGATTGACCAACGTGCCAGCTACATTCCAATCTTGCATGAATCACATTTTTTATGAACAGCTGCACAAGTTCCTATTGGTATTCTTCAATGATATACTAATCTACAACAAGACATGGGAGGAGCACTTAAGGCATTTAGAAGAAGTGCTTAGGATTATGGAGTGACAACTATCATTCACCAAAAGATCCAAATGTGAATTCAGGATGATAGAGATATTATATCTAGGGCACATTGTCAGTAGCTGGGGAGTTTAGGTACATCAAGAGAAGATTTAGGCTATCTTGGATTGGCCACCTTCGAAAACTCTTTCCAAACTATGTGGGTTCTTTGGGTGTTTTAGTTACTATAGACTGTTTGTGAAGGGATTTTCATAGATCAACGCACCACTCACCGATTTGACAAAGAAGGGGTCTTTCCAGTGGAGTGAATGGGCACATCAAACATTTGAAAAGCTCAACAAGGCTATGAGTTCTGGTCTGGTTCTTGCACTGCCAGATTTCACTCGACCTTTCATCTTGGATTGCAACACCTCCAAAGAGGATATCGTGGCCGTGCTAATGCAGGACCACCACCCAATTGCTTTCAAAAGTTGAAAGCTCTAAGGGGCTGAAAGGTTGTATTCCATATATGACAAAGAAATGCTCGCCATCATGCATGCCTTGACAAAATTCAAGCAGTACCTCGATAGAGCCAAGTTCGTCGTCTGTACAAATCACAATAGTCTTAGACATTTTCTGGAATAGAGGGAATTGAACGAACGAAAGCAGAAATGGGTAAGTAAAGTGCAGGCTTTCGACTTTGATAGTGAGAATGTAAAAGGAAAAAATAATGTGGTGGCTGACATATCATCAAGAAGACTGACCATATGTTCCTTAACTTAGATCTCAATGGATTGGATGACACATTTATTGGTTGAATATTCCAAGAACACTTTCGCATTCCAACTACTAGATGAAGAAGTATAGGACAACAAGTAAAAGGTGGTTGATGATATTATTTTCTACAAAGGTAGAATTTATTTGGTACCTGAATCCAAACTGAAGGAGAAAATCTTGAAGGAGACCCATGACTTGCCTTTAGCTGGGCATCAAGGATAATTGAAGACTTACATGCAGATTAGGGATATGTTTTCATGGAAGGGCCTAAAGAATGATATATCACAGTACGTCTGAGAATGCACTACTTGTCAATAAAATAAATCTGAACACACTCTACCAGCGGGTTTACTTCAACCATTACCACTTCCAGAGAAAAAGTGGGATGACATCTCAATGGATTTAATCTATGGGCTTTGTAAGGCACAAGGGAAGGGTTGTATCTTTGTGGTGGTTGATAGATTAACCAAGTATGCACATTTCTTTGTTGTTTCAATGGGGTATCTAGCCTCGCAGGTGGCAGACTTATTCTTCCAGGAGTTGTTCCGCCTACACGGACTCCCTTGAAACATAGTTAGCGACAGAGATAGCCACTTCCTCAATACTTTCTGGAAAGAATTATTTCCACTAACAGGAATGGAATTGTAACCAAGCACTAGTTATCACCCCATGACTGACGGACAAGCATAGATTGTGAACAAATGGCTGGAAGGTTACCTCAGAAACTATGTTTTAGCACAATAGAAAGCATGGGTCAAATGGCTACATCTAGGGGAGTACTGTTAAAATACCACCTACCACATGTCCATTGGGATGAAACCCTGCAAAGCTTTGTATGGGTATGAACCCCTTTTATTTGTGGACTTGGCTCTAGGTGATAGTCACACGCCGAAGGCCAAAGACTGGTTGCAGGAGGGAATAGATATTTTAAGGTCCCTCAAGGAAAATCTCCAATGGGCTCAGAATCAATAGAAAATGTATGCTGACAGGTATCAAATCGAGAGAAGTTTTGAAGTCAGGGATTTGGTATACCTCCAACTTCAACCATTCAGACAATCATCTTTGAAGGCCTTTGGAAAGGAGAAGCTAAGGCCATGCTTCTCTAAACCCTACTGAGTGACTGGGAAAGTGGGAAAGGTTGCATATGATTTGGATCTACCTGAGGGAAGCTGAATCCACATCTTTCACATTTCTTTCCTAAAGAAAGCTGTGGGTCAACACGTCACAGTCTCCACAGACTTCCCACCCCTCAATGAAGGAGGAAAGTTAGTATTGGAACCAATGGAAGTCATCAACATTAGAGAGAAATGATTGAGGACATGCACGGTCAAAGAATTTCTTGTGTGTTGGAAGGATCTACCACTAGAAGATGCCAGTTGAGAAGGCGAAGAGATTCTAGAACACCCTAGCTTGAAATTGCTTGAGGACAAGCAATTATTGGGACGGGAGGACTATAATGTCCCTGTCATTAAATGAATAATAAAAATTATATTTGGGTCCTGATCGATTTAGTTTATCTCGGGCCCATATTGTATTTGTTTGGCATAGGTGTAGTTGTTGTCATTGGCTCTATTTGTGCACCCTTGGGAGTTTCCCGATGGGTATTTATGTCCGACGCATAGGATGAAATTTACATGTTGAGATTTGATATTTTATTTGTATTTGTGAATTCCTGTTGGGATTCTACTGGCTTCCATGTCAGAGGTGGAAGATCCTCCCTATTTGGTATTTTGTAATTTTGGTGGGATTCAACCCTCACCCTATTCTGTTTGTTCTCTTGTTTTGGATCTGGCAAATATGAAATGCTATATAATCATATTGTTGTTTCCACTTGCAAATACTTGTTCCAATATTGTCAAGCACTGAAAGTTTTGTTTATGAAATGTCTTAGTTCAGCATTCGGAAGGAAAAATAAAGTTGATTTGTGTGCATCAAGGAATCAGGACGCAAGCCTTCAACATATCGTACAGACTCCTTATCATCGTATGACCTGAGTAAAAACACCGTACAACATTCCCCATCCATATGACCTCTGGCAGAAAACAATGTACAACACTTCTATTTGTACTACCCCAAGGAGCATACACTGTACAAACACTTCCATCCATACAGACATTCGCAACTGTACACCACAGGAAACATACCGTACGGTCACCTAAGTCATATGGCTAGGCATCTACCTCATCGTATGGCCTTATCTTTGACGTGCGGCTTGTAGTCTATCAGTTACACATTGTTGTCTAAACACTAGGCATTACATTCTGAAGGAAAAAAGGATCCACCAGTGTTTAGGAACATTACAATATACTTCCATCTATAATGCAACTAATACTACCCAAACCTCTAAAATTTTGAATTATGCTTGCCAAGCTGTAAGAGATCACTGTCCAAATCACAAGAGGATTCCTCCCAAGTTGGCAATGAAGGCTCTTCAAGTTGCCAAATTGAGAAAATTGAAACCGCTAAGTAGATGCTCTTCAATGATCAAGAGTTACCTCCCAATTCACAATGTATATAATCTGATGTAGTGTTGACCCATGAAGATGCAATAAGACTTCAAGATTGATGACTTTAAGATAACATATTCGCTGTTGGAGATATTCAGGAATTAACCGAGTTACTGAGAGGGGAGGGGTGAATCAGTAACTCCAAATTTTCTTACAATTTTAACATGAAATTTACCTTTTATCCTTTGCATACAGAAAGCATGAAACTTACAAACATTCACAATAATGACACATAGATTTGGTTACCCAGAAACCTTCCAAAAGAAAGTAAAACTGGGGTGGGGATGAAACCCATAAAGCTTTAATACTGCAGAATAAAGTTGGCCGGTTAAGGCTTACAATTTGATCACTTCTGATGATCTGCCCTGTTAGGAGCAATAAGGATTGCTAAATCCACCCTGTTAAAGGATTTACAAACATACAATGAGGTATGCACTCGGTAAAGAGATTTTTACAAAGACTGTTAAGTCTACCCGGTTAAAGGATTTAGTACTGATTCACCTGTTAGAATGAAACAGTAAATCTCTGCTTTGCAACTGGATTGCTGATTGAGATTCGCTGATGTACTGATCACCTTGCTGTGATGAATTTGTCTTTGCTGTATCTTATACTTTCGAAGCCTTCTGTAATTCGCTTATCTCTGCCTTTCTTTTTCTTTCACATATGTTCTACTTCATACATTTCATTACATCTTTTTATTTTTACAACATTGTTTATATACAAGTCTTAAACAATTAACTACAATTACAATTACACAGTCGGCTTGACAAATAAACATAAGTGCTACTAAGTCGGCCCAAGTATGGTTACTCGGTTCCTTCAAACTGACTCGGTGACTTTCTAATACTCGGCGTCCACTGCATTACTCGGCATCATCATGCTCTCGGTAGAAGTGAAGGCATGGTTCATACTGATCACTCGGTAGTTTTTGAACTCGGTAAGTACTGGTGACTCGGTAGACAAGATGTTACTCGGTTTACATTGTCCTGATCGGTTTGTACTAACTTGCTCGGTTTCTACTGTCTGCTCAGTTTGCACTGTCTGCTCAGTTTGCACTGTCTGCTCAATTTGCACTGTCTGCTCGGTTTGCACTGTCTGCTCGGTTTATATCCAGAATGCAAATAAGTGTTGTCACTAGTGGCAATTCTGCTTAATGCCAACAATCTCCCCCTTTGGCATTAGTGACAAAAACACTTATTGACCAAAATTTATATACATGAATCATGCTGAGTTTTATTTTGATTTTTCAAAATTTGTCTTTGTTATAGGGCTTTATACATTGTCTCCCCCTTTCAATGTGCTAACTATTTCTTATACAAATCTATACAGTATACATATCTCTCCTTCTATACATATCTCCCCCTTTTTGACGATAATGCCAAAGGTGCATATACAAGTTATTTACAGAGAGAATCCAAAATTTGATAAGAAATCAGAATGTACCTTCATTATTAGTGCCAGGGTTCTGTCCCAACTTTCTTGCAGGATCTTACATGTTTGTATAGCAATTTGGACTTCTGCAGAGAGTTCAATCATGTGATCTGCTATAGAGAACTGATTGTCATGAATCAATGTTCTGGAATGTTCAATGTGCTTATACATTGTATTCATGATGGGAAGGATCATGTGTTGGATGTCTAGCAGTGTGGACCGGATCCTTGAGTCTTCTTTCAGTAGATCAGACTGCATATTAGATAGGTGTGAAATTTTCATGTGATGAGCAGAGCTTGAACTTGGTTCAAGTTGCAGCTTCTGTATGCTAATCTTCATATCCTCATCCATTTTATTCATTTTATCTTTGACATCCTTTGTGAACTCGGCAATATTGCATAGTCTGGCCAAAAGAGAGGTAGCATTCAAATAGATAGATTCTATGTTGGACAAAACTGAAGACAATTCCACTTGGTTAATAGCTATGTGCTGAGCAATGTGCTCAAGCACTTTATTGTTGAATCTCTTCTCGGCTCTTTCAACTAACTTTTCTGTCCCGGATGAGTCCTCATTGTATTTCTCAACTGCTTCTGCTAATTGTAACAAAACATGCTGGGAGGAGTCTACTTTAATGCCTAATGCATCAGACAAAATGTCCTTAGCATCCTTGATGATTTGATACTCTTTGTCTCTCTCCTCTTTAAGATTCTTTTGTTTTGCTTTCCTTTGGAGGATCTCACCTATATTTTGCATCTGGTGTGCTGAGAGATTTGCAAAATCTAATGTAGGAATTTCTATCTCTTCATCTAGGTCTATATCCTCAACTACATTTTTACCCAAAAATTTTATACTCGGTAGAGCCTTAGGCTTATCTGTACTTAATGCTTTGGTAGTAGTGACAGTAGATAAAGTAGGGCTGGCTATTGATACTGGTATACTTTCTACTGGAGAACTTAAAATATTTACACTTGAAGATTCAAAAGCTGGAAGACTTACTGCTAGAAAACTTGATGGTGCAGGAGACTGCAGCTCGGTAGAAGAAATGGTAGCTGCCTCTGATGTTGCTAGGGATGATTGGACAAATGTAGAAGTTGTCACACCCACGCTTGAAGGTGTCTCTGGGCTGGATGTAGAGACTTTCACTGGAGAGGTAGGAAGGGATGCAATGACTTCTACTGCTATCCTTACAGTATCATCTACCTCAGTGTCTTCTTCTTGTTCATCACTGTCATCTTCAATATCTTTTATTATTACAGTTTCAATGCTCAGTTGGTGAAGGTGGCATATGTTCTTCCATGTGGCTTTTGCAGCCTTCACAACCGATTCAATATTGTTGATCAAAATCAAACAAGTATTGAACTTCAATGTCATCTTATTTTCATTTTCTTTTAATGCCTTCTTTACTTCATCATTATTCAAGCTCGGCATCAACTGTCTCAGGTTTTGATCAAATATGTCTATCACAGTTTGCCTTGCATTGCTCCATCTCATCTTTATTGGATTCAATAGAACTGCTGGAACCTGTGGGGTAATTTCTTCAGGAGAGTATTTCCACTATCCCATCTTCTCAACAACAGCATCTTCTATTTCCTTCTGTTCTGCTTCCGATCTGGTTTCATATCTCAAGGATTTTATGTTACTTACTCCAGATCCTGATCCATCTCTAAAGAGTTTGAGCTTTTCTTGAAGGCTTAGGGGAGGCCTTTTGAATACTATGTCTTTATCTACCTTTTCTGCCTTGTCTGCCTTGCCTCTTGTATTTCTCTTTGTAAACACAGCAGTGGGAGGCACAGGTGCCTTAGTGATGAAAACTTTTCCTTTCTTCTTTGCAGGTTCTGGTTCCTCTATTTTCTCATCCTTTTCCTCTTCTTTTTCATCTATTTCTTCTTTGTCCTCGGTTATCATTTGCATTTTGGCTATCCTCTTCTTTACTTTGTTTACCGCCTGTGGAAGCTTTATGCTTAGTTCAATTCTCACCTTAGCTTCATCATATGTTCCAAAATATGGAGCTTTGGGATTGACAGGCTGATTTAGAAGAGCTTCAATGATATTCTTGGTTTCATCAATATTTACCTCATAAGGAAGAGGTTTTACATATACAGTTCTCGGTTTAACTGCTTGAATATACACATTATCACAATCTACCATAAAATATATGTCATCTTTGTAGTCTTCCACCAACTTCTGTGGAATCCAGAATCTGTCATTCATTTTCTCTTTGAAAGACTCAAAATAATTATCCATGATGCTTTCAAAGTTTTCACCCATTTCTGTGATGTATTCATTTATTTCATAGAGGACTGGCACATCTTTTCTCCATACAAATTTTCCTTTAGAAGGGAAGAATTTCTGAACATAGAAGAATAAACATACCAACAAGGATCCAAACTTACATGGATTGTTTTTGGAAGTTTTGATGCTTTCCATGTTCTTGTTAAACTGTTTCAACAATAAGTCTGCTAGGTCAAATGTCAAGTTATTTTTGACCACTTTGTATGCTAGGTCAATAGCTTCACAGGAGACACTGTTCTGTCGACTAGAACTGTAAATCTTATGGGCAATGATATGTGTACCAAACTTCAGCTCAGCGTCGGTAATGCTGCTAACTTTCATGCCTCTACCATCCCACTCGGCTAGGGTTTTCTTCTCTAGTTCCGTCCGACCTAGGGTTTTGGTAGATTTAGCTTTGTTCAACATGGGAAGACCGGTGACTTGTTGAATCATTTTCTTTGTGATCTCAATAGGTTGCTCAAGTCAAATCTTGCCATCATGTACTCGGCTGAGAATGTACCTAACCCATTTATCTCAAAATTTTTGAGGAAGATGTGCAATGTGAACTAAACCCTTATCTTCTAGATGTTTGTACTCGGGTTTCAAAATACCATCCACACATAGTTCCTCATGCACAATGTCTAGTTCTAGGTTTCCCATTTCATGAATTGAACAGTTAAAATGATTGCGAATATCGTTAATAAGCAGTACCTTAGGAGGGATCTGAGATTGAGCTCCGTTCGGATCTAGGGCTGCTGCAATTGCGGGCACGATCTTAAAATTTGGTGCTTTCCACTCCCCTTGGACTAACATATCAGATCCTTTCTTCGCTGAAGTGCTGGATGATGCCATGGTAGCTCACAGAAAATTCCTTTCACAAAAGTATTAAATCGCCGGGTTGCTCTTGAAATTTTCTGCTCTCAAAGTGCTAAAGATTCGCGGTGAAGAATGAGTTCGATTACTTGCTTTTTGTTTACAATTCTGTCATTAATGCTCATTTCAAATTAGGGTAGGAATTCTGACAGACTGTCACCCACTAAGAATTAATTGCTCGGAAAAGACTTCGCAACTCGATGAACTTGAGAATTCATAATGCTCCGACCTCGCTCGGTAAAGACGGGTACCGACCTTGCTCGGTGAAGACTATACCGACCTTGCTGTGATCTCACTGCATCTTGCATGCTGATTTAGATTTTTCTTTTAATTTCGGCTCTGGAACTGCTTGAGATTGGTCTATGAGAATACAGTTCCAGTGCTTCCTTGGAAATTTAGTTTGAGTCGGTAGAGCCATCCATTCCATTACTTGGACTGGATTGCTCGGTAGCTTTAGGAATCCATTTTTGTCTCACCTGTTTCCTGACCTTAGTTGCTTCATTCTTCTTTCCTTCTTCAATTCCATTAGCATTCATGCAGTTTCTGGCTATGTGACCGAGTTTAGTGCATTTGAAACATCTTACGGTAGTATCTCTTTTCCTTAGATGATGTTTTATGCAATTCATGCCAATGTGTCCATATTCTCCACAGTAATGACATCTACACCAGGTGTTGTAGTCCCATCCAAACATTGCTTTCACAATTTGTTCTGCTGGATTAAATGTCTTGGATCTGCACTTGGATGCCTTGTGACCTTGTTTGTTGCACTTGTGACAATTGCCTCTGAATCTAGGTTTTTCCCTGCATTCATTTGCTTTGTGACCAGGTTGATTGCAGCTGTAACATTTTCTATTGAATTCTGCTTTTTCATTGTTCCAACATTTATTTGAAGTATGTCCTATTTTACCACAATGATTACAAGTAGGTTTTTGATTTCTTTTAGTGCCTTGCTTAGAGGATTCGCCTTCTTCTTTGTATCCAAGTCCTGCTTTTCCTTTTTGCCTATGAAGATTTCGTTCATACAGCTGATTCAAGTCTTCTTGACTTTTCAGCATTCCTTCATTGATTTGTTTTTCAGCGTTTAGGTCATCCATTAATCTGAGATTGATTTCCTTTTCAGATCTTAGTTCTTCTCTTGTGTTTTCTATTTCTGATCTTAGATTTAGAATTTCTTCATTTGTATGAGAGATCTGATCAATTAGATTTTCTAGCTGAAGGGTTTTGTTTTGGACTTCAATGTTTCTTCCATCTAATTCATCTTTCAACTTGTTTCTCTGTTCCAAGATCTCACAGAATCTTGTAGAGTGTAGTTCTTGTTCTCTTTTCAATTTTCTCACTTCTTCCTGCAGAGACCCATTCTTTTCTAGGAGTTCTTTGATAGCATTGTTTGCTTCATCTGAGTTATTTGAGGGAAGAAGATCTTCAATCTTTTCTTCAATGTAATTCTGATCATTCATCTGATTTGCAAGTTCCTTCCTTCTTCTTAGGGATTGGGAAAGATGTTCTTTTGCTTCTTTGAGTTTAGCTATGGCCATTTCCAGATCTAGCTTTTCATTTTCAATCACCTTGTTCAGTTTGAATACCTCCATTGTCCTGGATCTTTGCTCAAGCTAGTTAAGCTTTGTCTTGAGAACCAGTGCAGCTCTGATACCAATTGTTGGAGATATTCAAGAATTAACCGAGTTACTGAGAGGGGAGGGGTGAATCAGTAACTCCAAATTTTCTTACAATTTTAACATGAAATTTACCTTTTATCCTTTGCATACAGAAAGCATGAAACTTACAAACATTCACAATAATGACACATAGATTTGGTTACCCAGAAACCTTCCAAAAGAAAGTAAAACTGGGGTGGGGATGAAACCCACAAAGCTTTAATACTGCAGAATAAAGTTGGCCGGTTAAGGCTTACAATTTGATCACTTCTGATGATCTGCCCTGTTAGGAGCAATAAGGATTGCTAAATCCACCCTGTTAAAGGATTTACAAACATACAATGAAGTATGCACTCGGTAAAGAGATTTTTACAAAGACTGTTAAGTCTACCCGGTTAAAGGATTTAGTACCGATTCACCTGTTAGAATGAAACAGTAGATCTCTGCTTTGCAACTGGATTGCTAATTGAGATTCGTTGATGTACTAATCACCTTGCTGTGATGAATTTGTCTTTGCTGTATCTTATACTTTCGAAGCCTTCTGTAATTCGCTTATCTCTGCCTTTCTTTTTCTTTCACATATGTTCTACTTCATACATTTCATTACATCTTTTTATTTTTACAACATTGTTTATATACAAGTCTTAAACAATTAACTACAATTACAATTACACAGTCGGCTTGACAAATAAACATAAGTGCTACTAAGTCGGCCCAAGTATGGTTACTCGGTTCCTTCAAACTGACTCGGTGACTTTTTGATACTCGGCGTCCACTGCATTACTCGGCATTGTCATGCTCTCGGTAGAAGTGAAGGCACGGTTCATACTGATCACTCGGTAGTTTTTGAACTCGGTAAGTACTGGTGACTCGGTAGACAAGATGTTACTCGGTTTACATTGTCCTGATCGGTTTGTACTAACTTGCTCGGTTTGCACTGTCTGCTCGGTTTGCACTATCTGCTCGGTTTGCACTGTCTGCTCAGTTTGCACTGTCTGCTCAGTTTATATCCAGAATGCAAATAAGTGTTGTCACTAGTGGCAATTCTGCTTAATGCCAACAATTCGCTGCCAATTTGAAGAGGAGCTCGCTGTTATAACCTATTGATCTAGCTTCTCCAACTTGAAATATAAATCACACTTGAAGGCAGAGTCAATTCACTATCCAAAATTAGAGATAATTGTTGCCTAAGAGGAGATAATTTGGTGTTAAAATCAGTGGCAATTTGGTGTCCATGAGAGGAAAATCGCAGTCCAATGGTAGAGGAAATCACTGCCAATTAAAGAGGTAATTCGTTGCCAAAGAGCGGAGGTAATTCACATTCCAATGAATTGAGGTAAATCACAGCCCCAAGATGGTAAAAAATATCACACACCAAAAGGAAGAAAATCACACTCCCAATGGCAGAGACAAATCGCACACGAGCTAGAGGCAAGTCAATTTCTAATAGCAGAGATAAATCGTAGCTAAGGAGAGTAGAGACAAATCGGTTTTAATTGCCAAATGGGGCCAACTTCCCTTATTTATACGCCTCCCCAAGTTGGCAAAACTTGCAGCCAAAGAGGGATGACTTGGCATGGTTTTTTAAACAAATAAAAACAAGCAAGAGGCCGGCTCCTCTTTCCCAATTTGTTTTGAAATAAATTTTTTTTAATAATGGGGCCTCTCTTGTTTCATTTTTACAAATGGATATACTTTTGTTTGATATTAATTTTGAAATAAAACAGCCCCCCCAAATTTTTGATTTTACCTTGGCATTGAATTTTTTAATGTAAGACGGCCCCACTTTATATTGATTTTCAATTTATAAAATGGCCTCAAATTTCAATTTTTTAAATTACAAATTGACATCACTTTGTCTTGATTTTTTAAATTACAAATTGGTCCCAAATTTGCATTGAAATTTTAAATTACAAATTGGTCTCGAATTTGCATTGAAATTTTAAATTGTATTATAGCTCCAAAGTGTATTGATTTTTAAAATGTAATTGATTTTTTTAAATAATACAAATTCTACAATTTGGGATCGAAATTTGCCTTGGAAAATTAAATATAAAATCTAGCCCATCACTTATTTGAGAGCTACCTTGTATTGCATTTAATATTTGCTAGGGGGAGTTAATGGTTTCATCCAGCCGACTTGTGGCTGATGATTAGTATTTATAGGATGTTTGGGGTAGTTGTTTAAGGGGACTTAGAGAGATCATGAAAATAAGATATGAGGGTAGAAGATAAGCGAAGTTGTGGAAAAGATCCTGTGAGATCTTGTAGATCAGATTGATTTTTGATAGTTTGTGATAGCAGAGCTAGTGGTTTGCACACTTGGAGACAAGGAGATTGCTTGGAGGCTTGCGATCTCAAGTTTAGATCTACCTTAGGGTTTCCATCAGTTGTTGATATTTTTCAGAACTGAACTAGCTAGAGTTGTCTTGGATCTTGTTGATCTTGCAAAATTGTTTCTAATTATAATTGGCCCTAACCCAGAAGGCCTTACAGTCAGGCATGTTAATGAAAATATGTTTAAAAAAATTGTTGTGTTGTGTATTTCTGCTATGTTGTTATGAAGCTGCAAGGCTTGGACTGTCTTTAATTGGATCCACCATCCTTGCCTGCATTAGGTGGTATCAGAGCAGAGTTGATCGTGAGGAGCGAAGGTTGACCTAGCAAGGCTGATCTTGCAAAGTTAATCTTGTTGGTGAAGAGATTGTATGATTTGAGTTGCAAATTTGGAGCACTGAACTTGTGGAATCTTGCCCTAGTTGCTTGTGTGAGGTGGCAAGCTGATCTGACTTGCATACAACTTGGAGGTTGTCACAAGGTGGTCGGTGTAGGGTTTTTTGCAGAGGGTTTTCTCTTATCTTTAAGGATGCCTCTAAGAAGATTGGACCCTAGAGTGATCACTAACCTTTGTGATATTATGGAATCTAGGATTACAAAGAAGGTGAAATCAGATTTTAGATCTGAGATGGAGTTGATGAAGAATGACATGGTCGCTAAGATCATGAGAGCTATTGTTGGTGTACCTCAGAAGGTTGGTACTGAAGATGGTTATGAGGAAGCTACTGGATCTAGTGGTGATGGCCAGAGGGATAGATTTGGTGAAGACAGAACTACTCAGCTGCCTAGATCTGGAGCTCGGTTAAGTAATAGTTACTGAATGGAAGTTTCTACTTTCTCTGGTACTTTGAAACCTGAGAGTTTGATTGAGTGGATTGGTGAACTTGAAGATTTCTTTGAGCTGGAAGAAATTGAAGATCCTCTTTGGGTGAGGCTAGCACAGACAAAATTAAAAGGACATGCTACTCTTTGGTGGAAAGAATTACAAAGAGATAGAGAAGATGAAGGTGAAATGAAGATCAATCGGTGGAGGTTGATGGTGACTAAGTTGAAAGCTAAGTTCATACCTGCTGACTATGAGCTTGACTTGTTTAAGAAGTTGCAGAATCTAAAATAGAAGGATTGGTCTATTGAAGATTATACCAAGGAGTTCTACAAACTTACTATTTGGTTTGGACACTGAGAACTTGGTAAGGAAAAGGTAGCTCAGTATGTGAATGGTTTGAGATTCAATATTTAGGATGAGCTTGGTATGCTGAAGATTGATTCTGTTGAAGATGCGTATTAGTATGCTCTGAAGGTAGAAGATAAGTTGAAGAGGAAACAACATAGTAATCCTTGAGGGAAGGAAAAGATTGATCACTCGATGAAGGATAAACCAATGCCTACAGAAGATGAACAGAAACCCGTAGAACCAAAGAAGAAGACATGAAGAGTTATCTTTAAGGGTACTTGCTATAACTGTGGTGAGGAAGGACACTGTTCTTTTGAATGTACATAGAAAAAGCTTGGTGACCAACAAACTATTGTGGTGAATGAAAATGTTGAGAATGAACCTGAATCTGAGAACTTGCTACTTTGGTGAACATTGCTCGGTACAAAGGAGGAACCTTGTCAGAGGAGTAACCTGTTTAGGACTCGGTGCAAGTCGAGAGGTAAACTTTGTGATGTTATTGTTGATAGTGGTAGTACTGATAACCTTGTTGCTGAGGACATGGTTCAGAAACTTAGTTTGAATAGAATGAGACATCCACATCCTTATAGGATTGGCTAGTTGCAAGATGATCATGCTCTAGAAGTAAGAGAACAATGCTTTATTGATGTTCAGATTGGCCAGTACAAGGATCTTGTGTTATGTGATATTGTGGAGATGAATAGTTGTCATATATTGCTTGGTAGACCTTGACAATATGATTGCAGAGCTATGTATGATTGTGTGAAGAATGTGTTTACTATTGAGAAGGATGACAAGAAGTTTTCCCTGATGCCTTTGCTGGATACAACACTTGGTAGAAGAAGTCTGAGTATTGGTAGCTGAGTTGAGTTGGTAGATCCTGAGAGAATGAATGATCAGTTTGGAGAATAGACCTCTGTGTTATCAAGGAAAGACTTGAAGAAATAGAGGAAGCTGAAGTGGAAGAGTATGCAAAGTGAAAAGGTGGAGGACTTGTATGTGAAGAACTAGTTCGGGGTTTATGTGCTGAATCCCAAAAGATGTTCTTCTCACATATGAACATCTTTTCGAACCTGGGGTGTCTGGTACAGGGGCATTCTTGGTCCTTAGTGAATCTACATGGTGGTGTGTCACTTGGCCGGTGTTACTCGGTTGCAGCCTTAACCAATGGTCTCGGTTATTGAAGGAAGCTCAGTTGTTGAAGGAACTCGGTGAGACTTCTTATGCTTGGTGGAACTGGTGCTCGGTAATGCCTATCTTGCTCATTGTTGCTTGGCTTGGTTGGTTGTTTCACTGGTGCTTAGTTGTTTCTTTGGCACTCGGTAGTTCTGGTTTACTGACTGGAGTTCTTGAAGATTTGCTTGGCTGACTTGGTGCATTTATTGTTGGTAGCTATTGTTACAGGCTGACATGTTGAATTTAATTACTATAAGGCTATTTGAGAGCCAACTTGTATTGCATTTAATATTTGTTAGGGGGAGTTAATGGTTTCATCCAGCTGACTTGTGGCTGATGATTAGTATTTATAGGATGTTTGGGGTAGTTGTTTAGGGGGACTTAGAGAGATCATGAAAAATAGATCTGAGGGTAGCAGATAAGTGAAGTTGTGGAAAAGACCTTGCAAGAGCTTGCAGATCAGATTGATTTCTGATAGTTTATGATAGTAGAGCTAGTGGTTTGCACACTTGGAGACAAGGAGATTGCTTGGAGGCTTGCGACCTCAAGTTTAGATCTACCTTAGGGTTTCCATCAATTGTTGATAGTTTTCAGAACTGAACTAGCTAGAGTTGTTTTGGATCTTGTTGATCTTGCAGAATTGTTTCTGATTGTAATTGGCCCTAACCCGAAAGGCCTTATAGCCAGGCATGTTAATGAAAATATGTTTGAAACAATTGTTGTGTTGTGTATTTCCGCTATGTTGTTCTGAAGTTGTAAGGTTTGGACTGTCCTTAATTGGATCCACCATCCTTGCTTCCATCCTTGCTTGCATCAATATTAATTACATAATAATGAATATACATACATACATATATAGAGACATGTTTATATATATAATCATAATTGTCATTATATTAATTACATAATAATGAATATATATATAGATACATACATATGTAGAGACATGTATATATATATATATATATATATATATATATATATATATATATATATATATATATATATATATATATATATATATATATATATATATATATATATATATATATATATATATATATATATATATATATATATATATATATATATATATAATCATAATTGTCATTATATTATTTACATAATAATGAATAGACATGTCCCTTCCCATGAAGGGACATGTCTCTTCTTGGCTCATTCTCAATATAAATGCAAGAGATTGTTGCATTTGGAAAATAGATACAATCAGATAGTGGTATTACATTTGAAATGATCCTAAAAACCTTAACAAACCACCTTGAAAGGAAAATTTATGAAGTATGGGGATTTTCCATTCAAATTGCCAAATTGCCAAATCTACCTCTCCATCTTGCACAATCACCTCTACCAACTTACAACACCACTTCTCCTAATTTGTAATAACTTATACAAGTCCACTTGCCAACTTACAAAGACTTGCTTGCTGACTTGCTTGCCAACTCAAAACTATTTTGTCTCATCCTCGCAAATTGTGATTTTCCTTACCCAAAATATTTTTCTCAATAATAATAATAATTTCGCTTGGCTAAAAGAAAATTATTTTCCGATGTTGATCTTACCATTTTGAAATGTTGAGCTTCCATCAAGTTAATTGAAATTTTGCCAAGATGCAAGAGCACCCCTACCAACTCGCAAGAACATGCCTACCAACTTGCAAGAACCCTCTTACCAAATTATGAGAAGTGAACACTAAAATTGCAATTTTGACACTTAGAATTTAGATTTTTCAAAAATTGTTTTATCAAAATTGCATTATTAAATTTCCCAAATTTATCCATCCATTGTCCACAATTTGTAAAATTTCACCAAATCTCCCAAAAAAATTACGAGTCCACAAAATCCAAATTTTGTTAAAAAATGTCAAACCAAGATTGCTTATAAATCGAATTATCCAATCGATATCTTAAATTTGGATTAATAAGCAAAATCACGACGTTTAGGAAATCAAGTTATAGTCTTGATAAAGCTCTTTTTTTTTATCATTTTCAAATGTTTCATTCATCCTCTTGAATGTAAAAATCTCATTTCTTGACCCTTCAAATTTGCTCCAAATTTCACCCAAAGCGCCTCAAACTTCGCCTTCAAATCTTGTTCTAAAGAAATTGCCAAGCAAGTTGAAGAGAAGGGGGTCCCCATAAATTGTGGGGCGCTGGTGTGAAAACCTCACAACAGGCCACTTTTGTGTAACATTCTTTGGTTCAGAAGGTGGTGGCATTGGCCTGAAAGGAAGTGGCCGATTGATTTTCCCAAGCCACTAGTAGGCCTCTTTGAGCTTTCTTGGCAAGAGGATGATCAGTCTTTGATTTGTTACTTCTCATGTTAGCTTCCTTTTTATCTATAATATATTGTAGGATTACACCTTTTGGCAACCCTTTTCTATTTGGCCCCTTAGAAGCTTTCATTCTGTGTCCAGGGATGACACATAATTGAACTTTCACTCAATAGTATGAGCTCATATACTCTATATTGAAATGATTACACTGCCAAAGAAAAACCTCACCACCAAACATTTGCTTAATCATTTTTATATAATGCCAAAGTGTTGAACCAACATCAATTTAAAAGGGCTCTCTTCATTTTGGCCTTGAAAAATTGAACTAGAACTTTCACTTCTTGTCATTGTGTCTGAATAATGAAACTAAAATGCAAAACACAAAACATGATTGAAAAAAATTGGGAACAATTCGGCATTACAACACCTTAATATGTATACAATTTTTTTTAAAAAAAAAAACTTCATAAAAAAATTAAAAAATTGAAAAAATCATTGAAAACTTGAAAAAAAATGAAGATTAACTCACCTTTGATTGCTAAATCTTTCTTCTTCAATGATTACTAAGCCTTTGGTGTATATCTCACTCCTTTGTAGTCTTCACCTTTGAAGAAAAATACAGCAACCTTCAAAACAAGCTTGAGAAAAAAAAAGGGTGAAAAATGCAAGAGTTTTGATGAAAGATGAAGGGAATGTGCAAATAGGGTCGAAATCAGGGTTTCAAGGGCATTTTAATGTTTTAAAAATTGGGTTATAAGTGAGTGAATTCTGCTTTTTTACACTCATTATTGCAGGTTTTGCTAGGTATGTCGAAGTTCCTCCTGGGACCTAGACCACACCCGCATTGGAATCTGGAGCAAATTATAAGAACGTAGTATGTTAGCTAAAAACTGAAAAGCATAGTTTACAAAAGAATTACCTACTCTAAGTTTTTGCCAATTAAATTGCTGAAAATCTCACAAGCTGATAACCTACCTATTTTATGGCAATTGCTGATTTGAAAGCAGCAATTTTTTATTTCAAAGAGCCCCCTTTCCTGAAAATACTAACCTTAACCTTTGTTTCTTGATTTAAATCACAATTATTTGAATTAAATATTTCTTTTGGTTTGTTGATTATTCTTGAGATTGAATTTTGTTGTTATGTTAAATTTTGATATTGAAATAACTTTATCATCATTCAGTTGTCAATTTCAACTCCCAGGGAGGATAGGACTTATCACCTGATATTGTAAGCCTTTGGTTTTTGCTAGGAGCCCTAACATTCTATAGTTAGTATTTTTTTTAGTTTTACATCATAAGTCTATACATTAGCTAAATTTGAAACATTGAATAATGTAGAAGGCATGCATCTCTTCCACAATGTTTGCCAAGTTTGTATGAGCTCTCATTTTTTAATTTTAATTAAAGCCATCTTGTTTAGCTTTAGTAATTGTTAAATTGTACTATCGAGCTCTATAGTTTTTTTAAAAATATGTTAAGTTCCTTGCTGATGCATTTATCTAATATGCATGCAGAATGGTACCTCACATATGACAAAGAGACTACACCATCATTCAAGCTTGT
Source organism: Chamaecyparis obtusa (assembly GCA_027943335.1). NCBI lineage: Eukaryota > Viridiplantae > Streptophyta > Pinopsida > Cupressales > Cupressaceae > Chamaecyparis > Chamaecyparis obtusa. The sequence goes on along the minus strand of BSBK01010255.1, from coordinate 606,391 downwards.
AAATAGTGGAAGCACTATACCTTGAGGAAAATGATTTTCATTTACACAAATCATAAGCCTCTTCAATTCATGTAGACATCAACGAAGTTATAGAATGATCAACATTAGAAGTGGTCCACCTACCTCCAACATTTTTATATCGGTGCTCACCACAAGAAAGAGAGCACTAATAGAATTGTTCATTGTTTGAGCCAATCTTTAATCATGACCTTCACAACAACATTGCACTCTTGTGAATAGTAGACCTTAGATTGGCCTTGATTATACTACACTAATTTTGATTTTTTTGCATCTACTAGAGATTGACAAACTCTTGATTACTACGTATAGAATGGAATACTTAGAAATGGAATGCCTATGAGTTCCTATTGATGAATGATAGAAGATGGTTTGGGAAGCACACTATAGTTTCATTTTAGCACACTCTAGGATAGAGAAGACAATGATTGTTATTATAGAAATATGTTTACTGGCCAAAGCTGGTCGTGTTGTCACCATGTACGTCCATGCTTGCACAAATTGCCATTGCAAAGTATGCTAATTGGAAATAAGGATTGTACACACCTCTTCCAATCTTTGAAAAGCTTTGGAAATTTATCTCAATTGATTTCATGTCTAGCCTTACCATGACTAAACTAGTTTGATGCATTAGAAAGGTCCTATAGAGAACTAGTTTGAGTTAACTATATGGAGAGCCTTAGTGATGAAAGCCCCATAGACCAATCTGCCAAGAAGACCTCTAGAAACACAAGTATTGTCATACAAATAGTAATGACCATATTTAGTCATGTTACTATCATGGTACAAATCAATTTAGTCTAATTTTGTGTAAGAACCCAACTTGGCTCTCCTCTGTTGACTATTTCTTTTGAATGCAATTCTGAAATAAACTCCTATGCTTAAAATAATTCTGAAACAATAAGACTACTGCTGGAATTAATTTATGAGACTATCAAGGAGAATATTTATTCTGTTCTAAGGCCAATATGCCTGAAAAATAATTCATTACAATGTAAGAATAAAACTTGATTGTTGTCCCAATAGATGAAAATCTGCAAACTGCAAATTTTAATTTAAATTTTTTTTTACTGTTCACGCGGTACTGTAGCAGTCTGTATGGTGACATTGTTCATGCGGCACTGTAGTAGTCTATATAGAGGTACTGTATCAATCCGTATGATAGTACTATGGCAGTCTGTATTGTACTTGTTAATCACAAAAAATTCTCCAATAAATCTGCAATAATTATTCATGAATTTATTCTCCAATTCTGCACAATTAGATGCAAATAAGACCTCTGAATGAAGTCTCCCCGAAACCAAATATCACTGAATATTTCATCAGCTCAGATGGTGAACATTGAAGCAACTACATCCTCCAATGGTGGCTGAAAACCCTAGTCTCCAGAGCAAACCCCTTCAATTTCCCAATGTCAAAATAGAAAAATATCAATTAATCTCCCCCTCTCTCCAAACTCAACGCCATATATCCTTCTTGCAAATCGTACCCTAATCCTTTTAATTACAAATTTTCTTGTAATTTCATTTAATTTCACTTTGGGTGTCAAAATGATTTTAATCATTAAATGGGCATTTTATTTTAATATTTTAATAGTTTGGCTCAGATAATTTAATTAAAAACATGGCCTCGTCTAATGATGAGTTGACCCTCAAGTTAAGTGATTATAATATAAAGTCACTTTATAACTTTATTATTAAATCACTTAATAATAAATGCTAAGTTATTCAAACTTGTCTAACTCCATGAATACTTTGAATTTAGCTATGCCATCTAAAATTGGAGCTCACCAGTTGACCACCCATATGACCGTGATGTCTGCTAAAAATAGCCTGACCAAGCCAAACTCAAAGCAAAACTCATCATAAACAAACTCTGGCAACCCAGAAGCATACTCTGCTCTATCCCCGGAAGATCTCCACGCCAAGGTGACCCTCTATCCAATCCTACTAGCCTACGAGGGTCTCTGATAGGCTAATCACAAGCTAGAGTGATGTCTCTAGCTAGAAGGGGACATCACATTTTGAATGCTATGTTTTTGCATCCATACTTAACATCATTATTGGTTAAAGATTTTTTGAATAACTTTAGAGTGTAGAGTAGAATCAAGATACCATTGCTCCACTTAATACAAATTGTTATTGTCATTTTCTTAAGACACTGATTAACAAACAAACTCTTCTCACTGCATGGTACAAGTAGGAAAATTTCCTCATTAGGGATGTTGGTTAACCTTGGACTAAATTTCTTATAGAGTATCCTTAATTGAGTGACATTCGAGGGTATTTGGATGCTAGTTCTAGGGTAGAATCAAGGAAATATTAAAAATCATTTTTTTTGTTTCCAAAATTTGTGTTTGCAAAGGTCCTTGCAGAAGAATTGGTCCATGGGACTTCCATTGGTGAGACTGTCTAGGCAACTCAACCTAGTTCTCTACAAGACCTTTCCATCTAGGCAACTCAAATAGTTTTGTACAAGACCTTCCCAATTTATCAAACTAGTTTAATGTTCATCCAATGTGCTACGAGTTATGACCCTAAAACATGGGTCAATGAGCTTTGACTCGAAAACTACACAATCGAATCCTGATAGAAATATCACAATTATGACCCTGCCAAGTTGGAGTAACATTATTAAACAAATTCCATATTAACTTTTGATTTTGTAATAATTTGTCTTTATTGAGCTGTCCATTTCAGCTTCCATAGAGGACATGGCAAATATGGTGATTTTTGGTGTGATTTACTATTTTTAGTATTTTTTCCATCAAGTTTGCCAAGTTGGTAGAGGACATGGAAAATATGGTGATTTTTGGTGTGATTTACAAGGCATGCATCTTTTCCATTGAGTTTGCCAAGTTGGTACAGTCTCTCATTTTTAACCAAGCTATCTTGGTCAACTTCAATAATTGTCAAACTGTATTCTCTTGCTTTGTCAAACTATCATTAAGTTCCTCACTGTTGCACTGTACTCCAAAATTCCCACATAAATCGGATTAGTAATAATAATGTTATCCACTAATCTGATTAAAATTGTTGGTTATAATAATAATATTGTCAACTAACTCTGGTTCAATTTATTGGTTATAATATTAATATTGTCAACTAACTCTGGTTCAATTGTTGGTTATAATAATAATGTTGTCAACTAGTTGTGATTTTTAAAAATAATGTTGTCCATATAAGTTGAAAAAGTTTGGATAAGGACCAATCATATATGAACTCAACATGTCGCCCATTGAAGAAAAGATGTAATTACCAAACTCAAAGACATCTATGAACATAGTAATTTTCCTAAGATACAAGATGTGCAACTTGTTGGTGCACTCCAGTCATAGTCTAGATGCGCATTGTGGATGTGCTCTAGGTGCGCATAGTGTATGCACTTTGGATGCACACCACCAACTATGTATGTGCAGCTTGTGCTTTTGAGGGCATCCACAGTCTATGGTGTGCACTCTGTGCACATCTGGAGCACACCTGAGCACATCCACACAACTCACAAAAAGTGACTTATAAAACCCATTAAAATGTGTTTTATTTTTGTTTCCATTTTTGGTCAAAACACTAGTACGACCCTTTATGAGGCAATTCAACCTAAAAACATATCATTTTGGTTACTCTTTTTCTCTCAACTCATTTTGTCTTCATTTTGGCATTTTGAAGGGTAGGTGGTTTTCTTTGAAGGGGATCCTTTGTGGACCTAAAACAATTCTTTAGAGGCCATAAAATGATGTGTGCTATGGAGTTCTAATGTGTGTCGCCCCTAGGCCTTATTGGGCATGCTGCCTCCAGACCTTTCAAAAGGGGTGCTGCCCCTGAACCCCTGCAAGGGGCATTGCCCCTTGACCTTGTTTGGGGTGTTGCCCCCAAATTCCTGTTTGATTTTTGTAGTACACTACAACTTTGAGTTTGAACAATATGTGTATTTGATGATGTTATTGTTTCTTTAAATTTTATTCAATTTGCATCTAATATTTATCTTTGGCATTTGGCCTTGATCAATGATGAAGTATCATACTATGAAATGATTTAGTTTTACAAATCTGTATATTTTTTTATTTTTTTGTATGTACACACACATGTACCTGAACCTACGCAAAGCCCCTAAATTTTTTGCATATACCCACATACTGGGTTCTTGTACCTGCACCCGTACCTGAAGAAAGCACCATACATAAGAATATGATGTGGAAACCCAACTGAGAAAAACCATGGTAAGTAATGCTGCTAGGATCTACTGTTCTAATCCAGCCACACAAATCTGAAATCCAATTACAACTTTAAGGGCTCCAACCCTAAGGAGTCAACAAACCCCTCTCTTCTTAAGAGCATCAACTCCTCTCCTACATAAGCACCAACTTATACAATCTGAGTATCAACTTAACAACCTCATATGAGCACTAACTCCATAGATTACAATATTTGAATGATTTGGAGACCAGTTATCCTTCAATGATAGTTTTTATAAATACAAATATTGATAACTAGTTATTTAGTATTTCTCTATACAATCTTCACAGTCTGAGATATATTTGATAGATTAAATCACATACACATGATTATAAACACTTCATTTTTCTTTCAATCTGAATTTTCAATAAATTGAAGGAGATGTGATAAATATTATCAATGCTTTCAAGATAAAGATGTTTTGATAATATTTGACCTGAACCAATTGAATGCTGAAGATAATGTGCCTATAAAATATGTATTTAAACACAAACAGTCAAAAGAGTCTACAAGATGTTGTTATTGATCAGAATGATATTTCTGAATAACTGAAGTGAATGAATTGATCTTCTCTATTTCTCTGATAAGTCCTTATTACCAGTTAAATATAATTCTTTTAACACTGAAGTATTAGACACCGAAGCACTGCAAATATTTGTGTCTAAAACTAGATCATTAAATGAAATAACAATACTTGAAATACTGAAGATTTTATCTACAAATTCTGAACTTTATGTACTTTTCTGCATTTGTCCAAATAAATACACAATGCTCTGCACCAACTGATATTTTATTTTTCCAAGACATATACTTCTCACACACTCTATAAGCCTCTTTAGAATTAATCTCTTACACTTCTTATCTTTCAGATGACATCCATATCCTCTTTGCAACTATAAATATTTTGTTATTTCAGACCTCTTCAAATTTCATTTTTATCTCTCCATACGTTTCTCACACCACTTCTTTGAATGAATTGAAATATTTATAAATTTGAAATTGAATTTAGTTTTTCAACTATTTTTGTAAATTTTCTTCAACACGTCTTTTGATCAACAAACTGAATCTTAACAAATTTCATTTGTCTCATCATAGCCACTGAATATTAATTTATTCAAGCAAGATTATGGTTCTGGGTTTTAAAGAATATAACTAGGCACTTTACTTTGTCGGGCTAACACCCAGACACCCAACTTAAACAAAGTTTTGACTTTGAACCATCGCATATATATCTAATCACAAAACAATCTTACCCATATTTGCTAAATGATGTGGAAACCTTGTTTAGTTTCCCGACAATCTTTATACTCTTGCACTGCTATTCCCTTTGCCTTTTGTGGGTATTTGAATGAGACAAACTGAGTTGCCTCCACCTTTTATTTCCTCTTTGACATGTCTTACTACTCCACCGGTAACGTTGTCTCCATTCACAACAGAGATTGGGTTTGGAAAATAATTAATGTTTGAAGCAAGTTTCTCTATACAACCCGATAAATACAAAACATTACAAGTGTCTCTATGTGCACCCATCAGAATGTAGTCTTTAGATTTTAATACTTCAATCACCATTGGATTTTGTGCTGGAATGATTGAGCACTTGATATAGTTTCTTCCCAAGTCAATAATTGCAGCACCCTCAAGACACCCAGTCGTCCCTTTCCTTGGTAATGTGGGACAATAACATTCACCTGTTGCAAATATACATCAGTGCTGAGTGCCATTTCTAAATGTGACTATGGCCATCAAACAAGACTCACATGACTCCAAATAGGTTGCTAACTATTATGAATATCAACTTCCAGGCTAATGGTAACTTCTGAAACAAACACTTTGATACCATTTGATACATATATAGAGATTCATTTCATTTCATATTATTGTTTCCAATTGTATTTTGAAATCAATGACATACTTAAATATATGATGCCAACACCTAGTATTTTGTCATTCTAGTATATCTTTTCATTTTGGTGTTCTTCATCCTTCATTTGTTTCTTCTATTAAGGTCATTCTTCATTCTTCTATAAAGGGTGCTTGAAAACATGCTTTTAGCTTGATGCATGGAGGGAGAACTATTAGGGAAGAAATTCATCCTTTAGTTGATCAGAGTAAAAGTTAATGAAGAGTATATATAACATTCAACTACCTATCATATGCGAGATACTGTATCTAAACAAAAGAGGTTGATGAAAGTATGGTTTAGCAAATCCAAATGGATCCTACCCTTTTGAGAAGCTTGTACAATAAATGCTACAAATATTCGATTCCCTGATCAATTTCCACCTCTTAAAAAGTGAAATATGACAAGTTAATCAGAATGTTTGGTCACTCCATTAATCATCATTTATAGCCAATCGCCTGTAGTACTTGATGTTTGAATATCACCACAACTTGAAGTAGTTTGAATTTTGAGAATTTTGTTCATTCACCCTATTTAGAGTGCTCTTGAACATTTATTTTAGATTCTTAGAGAAACATTGTACTATCTCTAGCCATTATGATCCTAAAATCATAACACTGGAACTATAGGCACATATAATTTGTAGTTTTCCATGCTTTCAACTCCATGTTGTGATATTCCTTCTACATTAATTAGACACCTTGTTTTTTAATCTTTACAATGTTGAAACTGATATTTTGGTCAGATGTATTCATTTAACATCTAAATCACTAACTTATGGATTAGGTTGTGGGTGTATGATGAGAACATAACTTTGAGACCATAGATTTAGTTTTACAGTGTGCCTATTAGTGTCTTTGGACAAGGTGCATGCAAGTTCATCCAAATATGGCATATGATCTAATATTTCTATCTTGATTTAACTTCATTGAATTATATATTTGTATTTGTAATTTTATATCAATATTGGGATTACAGTTGTCCTTTTATTTTTTCATGCCTGCCATTGGTGATGGCATTAGACTGATTTTCTGCCATTTGACTCAATCTATTTCTTCCATTCAATTATTGTTATGATAAATTGTGTTAGAGATGGTTGTTTCAAGGCTTAAGCAGTATATGACAATACTGTAAGTAATAATATAGTATTTAAGATGTTCTATAATTTGTTTTGTGGACTTATATGTATGATCTAATATAACATTCTTGCCCCCGATATACGACTTTTTAATAGTTGTATTATATTTTCTGTTTCCTCCACCTTATTGTTATTATTTTCTTGGCATTGTAGAGCCATGCAAGATTATTTAATCTTTGTGTTGTGCTCTTGATTGCTGTGAACAATAGGCTGATTATTGAGAATTTGATGAAGGTATTTTTTCTGACTTTTTTCTTGAGCATAGATTTTGGTTGTTGGTTTGTTGCATATATTACTAGAAATGCTGCTCTTTGTGTTTGTAGGGAATGGAAGAATATTGCCTTTTTTTTCACGTTTTATGGTTTACTAGAGCAGAAAAACATGTGTTTAAACTTTAAAAGCGTAACTTATAAAAGTCTTATATTCGATGTTGCAGTATGGTCTTCTGATTCAAACTTGGTTCTGGTTTAGTTCTAAAAATCTCAGTGACGCCAATTTTAATGTGCAGGTAATCATGTTTAACTTATATTATTCTTTATCCTACAAAAAGGGTGGTATAATGTAGTGAATGTATTAGAGTTCGTGTATCAGACATCAATAATATAGTGCCACATATTGTTTTTCTTAGGATTATGCTTCCACTATTCCCATTTTGTGCATTTCTAGTTGAGAAGGCAGCTGTGCATACTCATATCTCTGGATGGGTAAGGAGAATAAAGTAGTTGTAGTTTATCATGTTGCATTTTTTTGGATCTATTATCGCTTTAAATTTTTATGTTGGTTGTTTTTACTTGTGGACTAATTGGTGTTTAAACTTATGCATCTTTGATGTTCTAGAAGTTATTTGTACTTACAAATGTATAAGGTTTATTTCCAATTGAAAATGTGTAGTGCTTATACTTAGTGTATGTTGATAATCACTAATCCTAGATAAGTTATAACAATAATTAAAATTCTCTAAGATTCTTAGTTTGAATGAATTTAAGGAAAAGGGGAGGGGTGGGTGTCTATGAAGGTGATCTTCACTGAACATTAGTAGAAGGCACTTATAAGAAATATAAAAATAAATGTGCACACAATATGCTTACTTTGAGACAAGCATTGTAGATTATAACTTCTTAAATTGAATTTCATATATTAGTCTTCCTTAAAATATCACACTTATAGATCTTCTATGAGCACAAAACCAAAAATTTGATGTCTTGGAGAATGTTTTTGCATGAACCTTGACTGTGAGAATGTAAGTCAAAAAGTTCAAATATGCAAAGAGTGAAAGGAAATAGGGTTAACTTTACACCATCTTTAATTTCCACTTAAGGCCATGATATATGGAAAGATAATATAAGGAGTTGGAAACTTGTAATTGTAAGTGAATAAATTCAAGAAATTCCTTGAAGCAAGGAATAATATGTATTATACCTTGTATATAACATAAAAGCAAAGAAGGGAATTATAGGAAGGTCCTTGGACGAGCCTATTAAATTCTAGAGATCGATTGCAAATGTAATCACACTATTATGATTGTATATGGTATGTGTCTTTTAAATGGAACAATCTCTCTTTCATTTATATTGGGAATGAGGCTAGGAGAGACATGTCCCTTCATGGGACATGTCTATTCATTATAATTTAATCAATCTTATAATGTTTCATCAATCAATTATTAATTTAGAATAATATAATAGATTAATGTTGAATATTAAATTTGATATGATTAATAATAATATAACATATATAATATATTACTATTAATCAACATATATTATATGTATTCTAAATGATCATACGACTGAATCTACAAACGTTAACATGGCCAAAGTAGGTTAAGAGGGCTCAGAAGTAGATAGGGTGGCCCTTTAACAATAGATTAACTTTGCTTGCAATTTATTGACTTATTCAATTGCTTATTATTTGGAAGGAGAATATGCTTGGGAGTTACATAAGTGATAGTCAGACCTTCAATACTTGCAATACATGACAAGCACAAATAATATTCTACAACTATGATGTTAGACTAAAATGTTCTTTTCATTTCTTCATGATATTAGCATCTGCCTTGTCTTCAAATTTTTGTTGTAGAAAAAAAACATTGCTTTAAATTAAGTAGGTAGGAGACCTACCCACTTTCCATTTAAGGTGATTTTGTATTTTCGTTGACTAGATAATTGCTTCTGCCTTTGGATGCCCAAAATGGCTTGGCAGTTAGATGTGTAAGGAACCTTGTTCAATAGCTTGCAAGATTATTTGTTGTCTATACTCAATGGTTTTGAGCTTATGATCATTTATTTGAACATCTACCTACATAGGTGTAGCCACCTTTCTACTACATTTATATTTAACTTCTACTTGAGAATTATGTATCCCACATTGCTGTGGGAAATGTGATGAGTTGCTGACAAATCCAATTGCTCTCCTTATTCCTTTTGTCATTATAACAACTACATTTGGTAGCTCAACAAGTTTTTTTTCAGGTGGAATGCATCACAAGTTTTGAAAGGAAAATGTCATATGCACATGTTTCCCCTTTTCAATAATAGTGTCAAATGTTATGTAAATAGTTGCTCTTTTAATACGTGTAAATATAATCTCTCTTATAAAAGCTAAGTGTTTTATTTTACAATCCATGCTTTTATTTAGGGATTTCTTACCATTGCGAGCTTACAGACTCACAATTAAATGCTATACTATTGTAATTAAAATGAGTCTCTTCATTTTTCCGAATGCAGTTTCTACATATTCCAAGGGAGGATAATATCAAGGTATTATTTCTTGCACTTTTAGATACAATCAACAAGTTAGAGATAGTTGATAATCATTAAAGATGATTTTAAAAACTCCATCTTGCACCTTATTATTAGTGTGCGTTGGAGTTTGTACAATGTTTTCAACATTTATGATGGACAAATCTCATATGGCGAACTTCATGATCTCTTATTTTGTCTACGGGCATTGATAGTAGGGAGTTATTACCTTAGTAGTTGGTACATGTACACTTGGACATAAATGCCTTGCAATGGAATACATTTATGGATTAACGCCAGTAATGTCATCATTGTAATCAATATTGTTGCAAAATCATTCTCTTGTTTGAAGATTCAATAAAAATGAACATAATAGTGAAAATTGTTCAACTTCTCATATTATATCCTTTTTTTTGGTTGCTCATTTACTTTTTTGTGGAGGCAAGCTGAGGTGCAACACCCTGGATATGTTTACCAATGTTGGAAGCAATACACTTCAAAGACAACTTTGGATTGGATGTTGTATCAGTGTCTTAGACAGGAGAGAAACATCATAGGAGTGTATAACTAGACTTTCCTTCTAGCTTATTATTATTAAGATGTTAATAGAGAATATCAAATGACTAAACCAATCAGGGGGTGGTATGCTCTTAATTTTATTGTATTTATGAGTATTAGGTTTTGAAAGAAATTTGAGTATGTCATAATTTATTTTATTCCAAAAGATTGAGATATCGAATAATTTGAACCAATAATTTTCCAATATTTTCCTTGAATGATGTTTTCAAAGTGGCTTGATTGATAATTTAAAATATTTAGTTTCAAACATGCACAGGAAATTGATTGACTTGATGTTTGAAAAGCAAGCATTGACTAAATGATAATAATTGTATCCTTCCACACATTCATACTAAGACAAAATGCATTCCTTAATCAATTAATAGAATATTAAGAGCAAGTATTTCTTTGTCCCTCTGAGATCATAGCAACACTTGGAAAGGTATGGTAGTAACCACAATCTTCTCTAACTCTACCCTTTACCAAATATGAGTTGTTGGTCATAGTTCATCTCAATCTCCTTGAATGGTGTTTTTCACAATTAGAACCTTTATACACTTATGTATCCCTTGCTACAAGAAATATGAGTCTAGTTGTCTATTCCTTAGTATATGAGTTCATGCAACACCAAAGAATCACAAAATGATGACCCTTCAATTACCTTCACCACAGTCAAACCATAACAGTGATTGCATAAGTAGATACACTTAGCTGGCCACAAAGCATCTCTGTACAGTTTTGTTTGCTTCAAGAACAATCTATAAAGGCTCTTAGCTGCTACATACAGCAACACAAGAAAAGTCCATACACCATTCATGCCATGTCCGAGTATCTTGTGCCAATAAGTTAACCATATATATTAGAGAAATCCACAACCATATTATGTTCTATTATGCTCACTGAGATGAGATTCAATGCTACCAATATCAAACCGCCAATACAAATTTTGCACAAACATTATAAATATTTATCTCCAAACATTAGAGTGATAGAATAATCAACCTCCTCCCATTGATGATAAGAATGAAGTCACAATATGGTAGTAGACACCAAGCAAATGCTAATATTTTGCATGGTAAAGGGACTCTTTGTGCCTTGGCAAGGACTTCTTCAAGGGCTTAAGCTAGCAAATTGCACACAATGAGAATATCCAGCACAAACAAAGCCAAAATATCCAGTTTGTTGAATCTACACTAAGCATACACTATTATCTTGGTTACCAGAAAATGTGCAAGTCGACCCCTCAATAGGAGTTGATGACACAGGAATGTTCACGACAATATTGAGATACGGACAAGAAAAATCTTCACCGGATTCTACTGCCGTACTAATAAATAAATCACATTTTTATCTTCTGGATACTTAATTAAATCTGATACAAATATTTATCTTTGACTTTTTTATTTCCAATGTTAGAAACATGAATATTTGATGTTGTCCCTTAATCAGGGTTATATCATTTGATTTGTGGATGTTGGTTCCAACACAAAATACTGCGCCCAACCTTCTCAATTAAGCATTGACTTAATATATTGCCCAGTCATATTAAGTCCATTAAGTAATATCACACCACCAAAATATTTATTTGCCAACTATATAAATATTAATCTATCCCATGATGATATGTTGAGTCACTGCACAATATTTCTCTGTCTTTGCACTTAAATTCAATAATAATATTAGAAATAATATCGTGCAGTCTTTGCACTTAAACACAATAATAATAGTAGAAATAATATCGTGCAAATTACAACTTATAAATCATATGATATATATCAAAATATCCAAAGATAACATGAACAATAGAGACCAATGTCAGTAATATTATGTTTCATAATAGACTTATATTATCCTAATTCAAGAATATCAAGATATAAATGTCTGTAGACTCAAGAATATCTTATTTCTGCAAATTTTTATTTGAATGAATACTTCACAAATTTGTATAATCTCCATTAGGTACAAAGTGGAATATTTGAAATGATACTTTTAACTGCAAACTAGGGTAGATAGTCTCACCACTGGAACTGCACATTGCTTCAGCTTCCATGCCTCCGACAATAGAAATAATGAAGTTCCAAACATTTGATGATGATTTACTTCACCCAACCAACAACCTTATAAAGAGCTCTATGAAACAGGTAGAAATTTAGGCCAAATAAATTGACGTATTTTATTACTGTATTATTTCACTGTGTTTTATAATTTAATTATGTAATTGATGTCATCGTTAGGATATACAATTAATTCTTGGACAATTAAATTAATTAATTGAATTCACTTTTGAAAACTTGGGGACATTACAATCCTCCTAACCCAAAGATTGCTTGCCCTCAAGCATTCTGCCATCAAAATTAGTTGTCCTTTGAAAGAAAGTACCATGATCGCAAGCCAATTGTGGAGGTTAAAATTAACACCTGTTTAAAGCTCTATCTTGTACCATGACTTCAAGTACTAACTCTACTACCTCCTTAACTCTCTTGGATGCGGGCTGATATAGCCTTTGAATGTAGCTAGCCAAATTTCCAATGTTTTGCAAATCTCCATCAAACTTTTGTTGCTCCACTTTGATATAAAAAAACATAATGCTCGAAGTTGAGAAGTAACTCATGATGATCCCACTAAAGTAATGCACCAGCCATGTTAGTGCCATTATTAGGTTTCCCAAAACATCACGCTTATCCTCCCTCTTATGATTAGAGCTCCTTAACATGATGGACAACCAAGGTAAGAGTTTGAGGAAACTACAATAGGGTGTCTGGAGTGTCCTTCCTTTCTAAGCCAAAGGGTGGGCCTTCCTTGCCCCCCCTTGGCCTCATGGGACTATCTATCACCACCTTGAGGTGGTGTGCTTAGAAGAAGACCTCACAATAGTTTCTCCCTCCTTGTATTCCCTTATTATTCCTACCATGATTGACTACAATAAACATATAAGAGTGACACATTATTGCATGCATTCTCCAAATAAAAGGTGACATACTAATGTCATATTCAAACACATTATTTATAAGCAAGAAATCATAAATAGGGCCATTATTCATAATCAAGAAACCATAAATAAGACCCACTATGCTGTTTATTATAAGAACTAATAGTTCATACCAATTTATAATAATATTTAGATTCTCTATGCTGTATGACAGATCACTGTAAGACAGATTTGATTGGTTTGATGATTTGAGGTATTGGTGAGCTATGATTAAGTAATTATCAATTAGATGATTGAGAAGTTATGATATAATAAATGCTAGTTTGACATGTTGATGGATGGTGATTGAATGAATGATAATTTGATAGAGTGATGCTTAATTGCATAATTGTATGTATTCTTGATCCAAAGTTAAAGTGATGACTAATGTGAACTTAATTATTGTCTGCTTGATCTTTCTAATTGATTGATTGCTTGATTTGTTGGAGGACGATGGATGAAGGATAATGATTGATAAGTCCTTCAATACTTGGAATGAAATCTCCTTTATACTTTATTGGTGAAAAGGTCACCACCATTCATAAGAATTGAGTCACCATAGCTTAAACGGGTAGTAGAGTTGGCTTGGGCCATAGGTTTGCTCCCCATTGGTATCAAGTTTGACTTCGAGGCTCGAGTTTACTCGATGCACATGGCTTGCGGGCTATTGCATACATCCTTAAAGGGCTAGTCTTGCTTTAGCTCACCCCTTCCTAAACTCCAACTTGGCAATATGTAAGACCAAGGTAAGGCAGGTTGGGCACTGGGTTGAGTCGTGGGGATACCTCTGAGTAAACAAAAAAAAAGGGAATTAAGTCACCACTTTTCATTGTTGCCTTTGTGAATAATATATTATACCCCACATTGATTTCACTTGAATGTCATCCTAAATTGAAACCTTCACCCTTTATATCTTCAAATGTGGGGGAGTCACAACTCTTCATCATGTTTTCCTTTTGTACTCATTACAACTTTTCACAATTGCCACCCTTCGAAAGAGTCACAACCCTTCACCATTTTTGTGCTTTGCAAGTGTCACAACCTTTCATAACTTTTTCTTTTGAAGAAGTCACTTATTTTCTTCTTATTCCATTTTCTCATCCATTAGTTCTTATAGAGTTAGTCTTGCATCAGTTGACCCCTTCCTGAACCCCAAATTGACAATATGTAAAACCAATGTAAGGTAGGTTGGGCACTATGATACCTCTGAGTTAACAAAAAGAAAATGAATTGAGTCACCACTTTCATTGTTGCCTTTGTGAGTAATATATTATACCCCACATTGATTTCACTTGAATGTCCTAAAATGAAACCTTCTCCCCTTTGTATCTTCCAATGTGGGTGAGAGTTAGATCTCTTCATCATATATGCCCTTTGCAATTGTCACAACCTTTCACGATTACTACCCATTGAAAGAGTCACAACCCTTCACCATTTTTTTTTCCTTTGCAAGTGTCATTTCATAACTTTTCCTTTTGAAGGAGTCACTTCCTTATTTTGTTCTTATTGCTTTTTGTCTTCCATTAATCTTTAGAGGGCTAGTTTTTCCTCAGCTCGCCACTTCCTAAACCCCAACTTGACAATATGTAAGACCAAGGTAAGGTAGGTTGGACACTTAGCTGAGTCACGAGGATACCTCTAAAATAAAAAAAATAAAGAATCGAGTAACCACTTTTCATTGTTGCCTTTGTGAATAATATATTACACCCCACATTGATTTCACTTGAATGTCTTTGTAAATTGAAATCTTCTTTTTATATCTTCCAATGTGGGGGAGAGTGACACTTCTTCATCATGTTTGCCTTTTGCAATCATTACAACCTTTCACAATTGCCACCTTTTGAAAGAGTCACAACCCTTCACCATTTTTTCCCTTTGCGAGTGTCACAACCATTCATAGCATTTTCTTTTGAATGAGTCACTTAATTTATTTTTCTCTTCCTTTAATTCTTAGAGAGCTAGTCTTGCCTCAGCTCACCCCTTTCTGTATTGGAATAATGAAGCCACTAAGAGGGGTGTGAATCAGTGGTTTATAAAATAATTTGGGACTTTTAACTTCAAACCAATAACATATGTAATGATTGCTTCAACATCATTAAGTGTATGTGCTTTAGATGCAAGACAACATAGAGAATAACGTATGTGCACACATTAGGATCATTGACACTTTGTTTATAGTGGAAAACCCCTAAGGGTGAAAAACCACTTTCTGAATATCTTTTATTTATCCTTAATGGAAAATCTTTAGAGCACCCAATCTAGCACTAATACATTTGGGGGCATTTTGCGATGGCTATGTGTCTCAATTGCAATGGCTATGTGTCGCAATAGCAACACCCATAGACGTCGCTATTTTTTAGTCACAAATTGTGACGTCTATGGGTAGCCGTCGCAATTGCGGCGCCCTCCCATCACAATGTCGCTAAGATTTGTTAGCGGCATGGGCGTCGCCCCCCCGTCGCATGGCTTCGAAGGGCCGTCGCAATTGTGATGGTCCTCCCAAGCAATTGTGACAGGTGCCTGCATCGCATTACGACGGGCTCCCGTCGCAATGGCGACGCCCGTGGGTGGATTAAAAAAAATAAATTATTTAATACATTGCTAATGAACCACATTAATGCTTTTTTCTTTCAACAAATGAGGACAACCACTGTAAAGACAACATGATAATGTACACTCACTGTAAGGATAGTCACAAATGAGGACATCTCACAGTGACTGTCCCTTGTGTAATTGCCACTTGAATGTATTGCTATTCAGCCACATTAATGCTTTTCTTCTTCAACAAATGAGGATAGTCACTGTAAAGACAACATGATAATGTACACTCACAGTGAGTGTACATTATCATGTTGTCTTTACAGTGACTATCCTCATTTGTTGAAGAAGAAAAGCATTAATGTGGCTGAATAGCAATACATTCAAGTGGCAATTACACTAGGGACAGTCACTGTGAGATGTCCTCATTTATGACTGTCCTTACAGTGAGTGTACATTATCATGTTGTCTTTACAGTGTCAATATATGCATTATTACTTAAACTGAAGAGTACTCTAAATAATATGTCATTGTGGAGTTCTGATTGCTTCCAATTTGATATACGCTTGTTCTACTTATGTATCCAACATCATGTAAGAAAAGTTGATGCTTTTAAAATAGATTCATTTAGCCATGAAATACCTGTGCATGTTACATACAAGATTCCAAGGCCCAAAACTGATTACTCATTATAATTCATGTACAGAATGATAATCAACCACAACGAGGCATGCGTAGGCACTGCTTAGATTTTGAGGCATCAGAAGCTCGTAGAAGAAACTTGACCAATGGCTCATGGAATGCAACAAACTTATTGCCTAAAACAGGAGCATTGGTAACCACAGATGATGGTTCTGAAAAGAACACTTCACCATCAATGTCACGTGAGGGAACTGCAATTTCTGATGGCAAGCAACTTGTAGTATATAAGAGAGATGCAGGTACAGATGCTAGGAGAAGTTCCCAATCTTTATCTGTTGGACAGTTTTCATCTGCAAAATAGATTATAAAAACATGAAAATATATCAAAGATGTTTGATATTGATACAAAACAACACAGATTCATTTCTTCGTACACCTGTATATCATAAAAATCCTTGCACACTTCGAAAAATTGTATTGCCTTTTACTTACTCAAAAGTAATTTACATAAAGCAGTCATTTGATTAACATGGATCCTAATATTCACAAGTACATGGTCATGTGCTCCATCGTAGCATCTTATAGATTTAGATCTGTTCTCTGAAATAATTCAATGTTTTGTTTACAATCCACAAAAGAAATATTTTCCCTCGTCTACTTAATCCTAAACAAAAGGCCATATAGCAATATAGATAGAACTATATAATAGAAACCATAAACAATGGTAACCTTAGCAGCAGCAAGAAATTGTTGCAAAAACTTTACCTTATCATACCCAGATTGTTGCTTTGCTTGGTGGAGGGAAATTTGATCAGTAAAATTGACACAGAGTATGTTGTCTCCATTGTCATGCTGGATAACAAAACACCAACTTTAATGGGCATGTACTGTCCCTTGTGTAATTGCCACTTGAATGCATTGCTATTGAACCACATTAATGCTTTTTTCCTTCAACAAATGAGGACAGTCACTGTAAAGACAACATGATAATGTACACTCACTGTAAGGATAGTCACAAATGAGGAAATCTCAGAGTGATTATCCCTTGTGTAATTGCCGCTTGAATACATTGCTATTGAACCACATTAATGCTTTTTTCCTTCAACAAATGAGGAAAGTCACTGTAAAGACAACATGATAATGTACACTCACTGTAAGGATAGTCACAAATTAGGAAATCTCAGAGTGACTATCCCTTGTGTAATTGCCACTTGAATACATTGCTAATGAACCACATTAATGCTTTTTTCCTTCAACAAATGAGGACAGTCACTATAAAGACAACATGATAATGTACACTCACTGTAAGGATAGTCACAAATGAGGACATCTCATAGTGACTGTCCCTTGTGTAATTTCCACTTGAATGTATTGCTATTCAGCCACATTAATGCTTTTCTTCTTCAACAAATGAGGATAGTCACTCTAAAGACAACATGATAATGTACACGGGTTGTAAGTGTACATTATCATGTTGTCTTTACAGTGACTGTCCTCCTTCAAGTGGCAATTACACAAGGGATAGTCACTGTAAAGGAAACATGATAATGTAGAGAAATGTTGTCATTTGTATTTTCAACAGTGCCGAGAGAGATTCCCTCCGTGAAATCACAGCTACAATTTCTGAGTACGTTGGGTTTATTTTTCTTTTGTCATTATTATGTAATCTGGTATTCAGCTGTTACAGAGCTAAAATACCCAGAAATGAGGACATATCTGTGTTGAATTTATTGTTAGCGGCTTTGGTTATTTAGAAGTTTAATTTTATTTGTTCATCTTTCAAGCACAAATGTTTTGTGGACCGTAACATCTTCATTGTTTCGAGTATGCAATGAAATAGCCCTAACTTGCAACTACCTTCACGGTACTTGTGTACATTATCATGTTGTCTTTACAGTGACTGTCCTCATTCAAGTGGCAATTACACAAGGGACAGTCACTGTGAGATGTCCTCATTTGTGACAAGGATAGTCACACATGAGGACATCTCATAGTGACTATCCCTTGTGTAATTGCCACTTGAATGTATTGCTATTCAACCACATTTATGGGCCCGTTTGGACCACAACACATAGTAGCATCTACAGAGAAGAATATCCCAGGTGTAACAAGTTGTAAGAATATACCAACAATTCTAAGAAGTTCCCTAGCACATAGTAGCATCTACAGAGAAGAATATACAACATGAGGGCAGCCACTGTAAAGACAACATGATAATGTACACTCATTGTATGTGTACATTATCATGTTGTCTTTACAGTGACTGTCCTCATTCAAGTAGAAATTACACAAGGGACAGTCACTGTGAGATGTCCTCATTTGTGACAAGGACAGTCACACATGAGGACATCTCACAGTGACTGTCCCTTGTGTAATTTCCACTTGAATGTATTTCTATTCAACCACATTTATGGGCCCATTTGGACTGCGACACATAGTAGCATCTACAGAGAAGAATATCCCAGGTGTAACAAGTTGTAAGAATATACCAACAGTTCTAAGAAGTTCCCTAGCACATAGTAGCATCTACAGAGAAGAATATGGGTCAACGAGGTTGACTTCAAAGCCATGCAATCTAATGGTAATAGTAATATCATAATTTGACATACTATCAGAAATACTTCCTAAATAGACTATTCAATCTTATAAGAGATGGATTCATGAGAACTATTATTTATGAAATATGAGTCAATGACTTTAATTAAAAAAATTACACAATCTAATTCTTGTAAAAATATCAAAATTTGACACATTGAAAATACCTTCCAAAAGTATCGTTAATTGATTAATATGAATCACTACTCATGAAATATAATTTTATAAACCTAATCTAAAAACTACACAATAAAAATCTTAATAGCAATATTGTAAGAAACTATTCCCAAAAGCAAGCCTAACAAAATTTGATGAAAATAATTTTTGTTTCACTCAACTTTGACATTCACAACTTCCTCTTTTATTATAATAAGAAAAAAAATGTCTTTTTAGATATACCTCATGAACCATACTCGAATAATCTATCATTTTTCTTCTCAAAAACATATTTGCAGAGCCTGCTTCTTTTACTTGTTTGTACTTTTATCTCTCTGATGGAAAGGGTTCCTTCAGGACACATTTTTCCAAGTTCACTGCTTGAGATATTTGAGGAGGGTTCCCCTGCTTGAGTATCCATCCAACCCATATTCGAGTAGTTCTACAATTGCACAGTCTAAATTAATAATACTGACAATTGAATGACGAATGATGATACATAGAATTGATATAAACTAATCCTAAAAACACTAAAACATTATTAATATATTTATATTTCATAAATAAAATTGATATAAAAGATCTGGAAAGATACATTAAAAAATAGAAAAACAGTAATTTATAATAGAAGGAAACTTAAATTGCTATTTAAAAAAAAAACAAGAGTCTTAAATCTTATCATTTTGTTTCATTATCATCCATAAGTACACACCTCTAGCATAATAATTATATTTTACCACCCATAAAATGAAAAAAAGATTTTCACAAGAGAAATTGAAGCTAGATTATAAAAATGAACCATCTTATTGGAAACTGGAACTGTTATCATACCCAAAAGGACTACAAAATTTCACCTTATCATACCCAGATTGTTGCTTTGCCTGGCGGAGGGAAATTTGATCAGTAAAATTGACACAGAGTATGTTGTCTCCATTGTCATGCTGGATAACAAAACACCAACTTTAATGGGCATGTACTGTCCCTTGTGTAATTGCCACTTGAATGCATTGCTATTTGATGCAGGGGCATCCCTAATGCAAGCCAAAGACACCATGATTGAAGGAAGTTTCCATGAAGCCAAGGAGTCAAATCCTATCAATTGGAACATAAGATTTTCACCTTGGAGCTTTGAAGGATTGACTGGTGAAAGGTCCTTTTGATTGACAAATCAGAGTCTTTTTGAATGACAAATCAGAGTCTTTTTGAATGACAATAAATTAGAATAGGAGTTTTAGATGTTTTCTTGGTTTGTAATAAATATTAAGGATTGATTTTATCTCCTTATAAACATCCACTTGTTGGACACAAGACCCCTTGGTGACTTATAAACCTTGGGCATCTTTTGAGTCCTTGGATGAAATGAGCATAGTAAGTGTTTATTAGGTGTCTTTTAGATGTTGTTAAGAAGTTTGAAGGTCCAAAATAACTTTAATAAGGTTCCTAAAGTTTCAAAACACATTTTTAACCTTCTCGGCAAAGTTGTTTGCAAAGTTGTAATGCAACTTTAAAAGTTGCTTAGCAAAGTTGACATTTGTTGGATAAACTGTTCTAACCACCTAGATGGTTGAACCAACATTTGGAGAGCCTATTTTAGGCTTCAAATGGTCGAAGACAGATAGAGAACCAGTATTGTAATCATTTTGCTTTCATAAAAAATAAAAATAACCCTGTTTTAGTGCATTTCTGGTGAAAAATGAACTCTGTACGGCTGTACGGATGGTGGTTGGATGATAAAATTTTCCTAGAAGTTGTAATAGTGACATCTAATGCTTTGGAAGTTGGTTTGATTGATTCTCTTTGTTTTATATCTAAGTTATTTCAAATTTTCTGTGCATTGTTTACAAACCCTCATTTTCAGGGTTTGACTGATGTAAAGACCTTAACTCACATTTCAACCATTGGAATTCCTTCTTCCTTGGTGGAATGAGAGTTAAGGATGTATATTTGTATATTCTAAAAGCCCTGAGGCAGGGGGTTGCATCTGCATTTGTTGAGAGCGAGCCCTAGATCAAAAACTACCATGTTTTTGGCTGGGAAGATGGTAATCAGAATAAAATCAGAAGCTTGCATCGTATTGAGGACTTGAAAACTTGTGCATTCTTGTTTATCTGGATCAGGAGAACACTCCAAAACTCTGATCTTGGTTTCATACACCCATTTTCAATGCTTTGTTTTGGAACCCACACCTAAAAGCATGCATTAGGTCTGCGGACTCAATGAAGACATTGATATGCTGGAGTGGAGTCAGGGTTTGGGATGAGTTGGTGGTCTGTTAGAAATCCAAAAAGGGTACTCAGAAAACATATAACTTCTTAGAGTCCTTTGGCAAGTTGCAGAGTTATGGCTGCAGAGTAGGTTTGGGAGACCTACTAGGGTCACTAGGTCAGTTTGTTATTTTGATGTCTTGGGTTGTTTAGATCACAACCAATGCATGATTCTTGTTATTTAGATGATATCTAAGGGGTTTCTAAGTTTTTTTGTAGGAAGTAAGATCTAGAACCTTAAAAGTCTCTTTTGATAGAAAATCAGGGAACTTGTCCCTAAAAGGAAATTTGTTATTGAATGGGATTGAGTCCATAAGTTGTTGTGTGATCCTTGAAACCTTCAAATTCATTACTTTGCAAAGTTTAAACATTAACCTATAGAAATCAGACCCTAATTGATTGGTTGAGTCATTTTGGTGTCTTGAAGTGGGTTGGGACATAGATCCAAGTTTCTTGCTGACTACTCTGCATCACTATTGAACCACATTAATGCTTTTTTCCTTCAACAAATGAGGACAGTCACTGTAAAGACAACATGATAATGTACACTCACTGTAAGGATAGTCACAAATGAGGAAATCTCAGAGTGATTATCCCTTGTGTAATTGCCGCTTGAATACATTGCTATTGAACCACATTAATGCTTTTTTCCTTCAAGTGGCAATTACACAAGGGACAGTCACTGTGAGATGTCCTCATTTGTGACAAGGACAGTCACACATGAGGACATCTCACAGTGACTTTCCCTTGTGTAATTGCCACTTGAATTTATTGCTATTCAACCACATTTATGGGCCTGTTTGGACCACGGCACACAATAGCATCTACAAAGAAGAATATCCCAGGTGTAACAAGTTGTAAGAATATACCAATAGTTCTAAGAAGTTCCCTAGCACATAGTAGCATCTACAGAGAAGAATATACAACATGAGGGCAGCCACTGTAAAGACAACATGATAATGTACACTCATTGTATGTGTACATTATCATGTTGTCTTTACAGTGACTGTCCTCATTCAAGTGGCAATTACAGAAGGGACAGTCATTGTGAGATGTCCTCATTTGTGACAAGGATAGTCACACATGAGGACATCTCACAGTGATCGATTGTCCCTTGTGTAATTGCCACTTGAATGTATTGCTATTGAACCACATTAATGCTTTTCTTCTTCAACAAATGAGGACAGTCACTCTAAAGACAACATGATAATGTACACTCACTCTAAAGACAACATGATAATGTACACTCACTATAAGGACAATCACAAATGAGGACATCTCACAGTGACTGTCCCTTGTGTGATTGCCACTTGAATGTATTGCTATTCAGCCACATTAATGCTTTTCTTCTTCAACAAATGAGGATAGTCACTCTAAAGACAACATGATAATGTACACTCACTGTAAGTGTACATTATCATGTTGTCTTTATAGTGACTGTCCTCCTTCAAGTGGCAATTACACAAGGGATTTGTGTTTTCATTTGTGTTTTCAACAGCGCCGTAACCCTCCGCGAAATCACATCGGGATATAAGGGCAAAACAAACAAGAACGTTGTCATTTGTATTTTCAACAGCGCCGAGAGAGATAAACAAACTTAAAACTCAGACTTAAGAAAGATGAAGGCAATGCTTCAAAAGGCCGATGCCCTAAACATGGGAAAACACAATACCACCATTAAACGATGCCCTAGTCACCGTATCAATGCTACCAGCTCCGTACCAGTATGCTGACTGCTCACTTTCATCCTGTGATAAAGGTAACTTCATTAATCATACTTGAAATGGCAGCATACGAACTAAAGTTGATGAACATTTATAAACTAAAAGTTTAAAACTATAGATTACAAATGTAGTAGTTTCATACAAAAAGAACTTGATGTCTGAAATTTACCATTAGAAGTATCCAAAGGAATACCACAGTACTGTTGAACTTGGAGAATCGGAGATGATCTACACAGCAAGGTTCAATAGCTGTAAGGACTGTTACACCATCTTTAGCATTTGAATACATTTTCTCCTTGGCTTCTGGTGGATCCTCAAAGACCCCCAATGACGTTTTCCCTACAATTATCAATTGTTTGTCAGTATGAGATATTAATAAATAAACATTAATCACAATATTAGGCAAACAATGTTCTTGATGTCTGAATCTAAATCACAAAAAGCTCTAATAAAGCAGTTCTCAGTTTCACATTAAACTAAGTTTCAATTTCAAATGGTTATAATAATTTTTGCAAGTTATAAGTAGCTGGTTACAGTATATGACATAAAAAGAAAAAAAATCATTTCTATTCTTTTCTTCTTTTTCTCTTTCAACGAAGCTTTTGCACCACACAAATGAATACCAAGAATTTCTCAGGAGGTTTCAAGACCATTGCATACCAAACTTCTTCTCTGTAGATGCTACTGTGTGTCATGGTCCAAATGGGCCCATAAATGTGGTTGAATAACAATACATTCAAGTGGAAATTACACAAGGGACAGTGACTGTGAGATGTCCTCATGTGTGACTGTCCTTGTCACAAATGAGGACATCTCATAGTGACTGTCCCTTGTGTAATTGCCACTTGAATGAGGACAGTCACTGTAAAGACAACATGATAATGTACACATACAATGAGTGTACATTATCATGTTGTCTTTACAGTGACTGCCCTCATGTTGTATATTCTTCTCTGTAGATGCTACTGTGTGCTAGGGAACTTCTTAGAACTATTGGTATATTCTTAGAGCTTGTTACACCTGGGATATTCTTCTCTGTAGATGCTACTGTGTGCCGTGGTCCAAACGGGCCCATAAATGTGGTTGAATAGCAATACATTCAAGTGGCAATTACATATATTATAATGTATCTGTCTAGTCCTCATGACTGCTCATAACAGTACAAGTGATATTTTTTTGGGAGTGGGGAAAGGTTCGAGACTTTCACCTGTATGAAGAATCCTTTCTACCTAACACAAAAATGCACCCCATAAAACATCTGATTGGTTCAAGTATCTTTGAACCATTTGGGTCTATTGACAACACTAGACCAGTGTATACAGAATGACTAATTTCATGCAAGACAATGTGATGCAGAGTGGTCAGCAAGAAACTTGGTCTTAAGCCCCAACCCACTTCAAGACACCAAAATGTTACACCTAAGAAATTTAGCCTCTGATTCTATCAGACCAGTTTAAAATCTTTGTACTAGAGGGACTTCAAAGGTTTCAAGATACTTCTAACACCTTATTGACTCAATCCCAACCAAGACCAAATTTCCTTTTAGGGACAAGTTCCCTGATTTTCTACCAAAAGAGACTTTATTGATCCTAGGCTTTGCCAACCCAATCAAACATTTGAAAACTCTTAAGATTCCCTAAAACATGCAGAATCATGCATTGGTTGTGTTCCAAACAACCCAAGACATCAAAATCACAAATAGACCTAGTGACTCTAGTAGGTCTCCAAAACCTGTTCTGCAGCAATAACTCTTCAATTTGACAAAGGACCTTATGAACTTATATGTTTTTTGAGTACCCTTTTTGATGTTCTAACAATCCTCCAACTCCCAGACCCTGACTCCACTCCAGCATATCAATGTCCTTATTGAGTCCGCAGACCTAATGCATGCCTTTGGGTGTGGGTTCCAAAACAAGGCATTGAAAATGGGTGCATGAAACCAAGATCAGAGTTTGAAGATGTCCACCATGCTCTAAAGATCTAGATTCAACAAGGTTTGAGGTCCTTTACTTTCCGCTACCCTCTGATCTTGCATAATCCATCAACTCCTAGTCAAGAACATTGAGATTCTTGACCTAGGGCTTGCTCTCGAAATTCTCTGGCTTAGTATCCTGTTCCAAAGCTTTTAAAATATGAAAATAAACCCCCTTAACTTGCATTTTACAAAGAACAGAGGATATCCTATGGTTTATTTGCAAGTTAAGGCCATTTGAATGCAATAACCCAAAAAATGAGGGTTTGACAGAACAACAGATAAGAAAAAGGAATAACTTTGATATAAGGTGTCTTGAATCTACCAAATAAACTCTCAAAGCATAAGATATAAATACTCTAACTTCCACACTGGTCTGCCCTCCCTTTCACATCCGTACACTGTACAGTGCTTGAAGGAAATGCACAGAAAAGGCTCTGAAATAGTGGCTCTATCTGACAGAGAGTCCATGCTAGGCTTCATGACTAACCTAGAGCACATTCCTTGTTATGGAGGAAGTTTGAATGGTGAAGAACTTATGGAATGGATAGAGGACCTAGATAACCATTTTGACTACAAGTATCTTACGGATAGAGGACCTTGATAACCATTTTGACTCATTTAGTATCTTATTGAGCTTCACTTTGTTTCGAGAATATAGTTTAATATTCTCTACTAAACAGGGCCAACCACGTGAAGGTGGAAGCTCATTTGGCCCCACCCCCCTCCCCCTAACATCACTCTACATTCCCCGTTAACATCTAACATTCATTCATTCTTTCAATTATTAATAAAATGTAACATTCAATCAATATCACATGATAACATTCATTAACACATTAGATTCGTTAACACGCAACATTCATCAATATGAAAATAAACACATAATTCATGAACATTCATTAGCACATAATTAAATTCATTGAGACATAAAATTTAGTCATTATCAATTAAGGTATTTAGATGACAATCATTTCTTTTTTCTCTTTCTAATTTTTTTTTCTATGTAAGCTCTAAGAGAAGCATCAGTGTTATCATCAATACCCCCCTCATCAGTTGTTTTGTTCTCTGTTCTTGATGATCTCAAATTCCTATGCTGCTGCAAAGGGGGGTCCTCTACAATAACAAATAAAAGAGTTAAATTTAAAATATTTAATTATAATTGTTACAAGTATTTAATTATTTTAAAGAACATAACTGTGGCGCTCTTTAATTACCTGATCTGGCCACATCATTTTGTCTAGACTCAACCTCAACATGCTCATGAGCACCGACCCCTCGATCCTCTACAGTTGCTATACAAAATGTTACATTAATCCAAACACCAATTGTAATTACATATAAAAATTTTAATAGCAAATGTATACCTCCACCACTAGGATGCACATCATGCGAACCTTCATTATGCATAGATTGTGTAGAAGGATTGTCAGGCTGCATTCCAATATCCTACACATTGTTATCATTGCTTTCTTAAAATAGATATACTCACTTTATATTAGAACTTAACATCAAATAGACTAATTGGTAAAGTATTCAATTTGAAATAAATTTCATTTAGCTTATTTACCTGTGGCTCAGATGCATCATTATTTGAACCTTGCACACTGATTTCAGCTCGTAGCCATTCAGCCACGGCTCTATAGCCTTTTTGGAAGCCAATTCTCTTGTCCTCTTCTGTGAGGCATCTATTGAACTCTGACCCCTACACTTTTGCTTGGTATGGTGAATTTTACTTGCATTGTTTGATCAAAAAAAATTTCCTTGCAAT
Source organism: Chamaecyparis obtusa (assembly GCA_027943335.1). Classification (NCBI taxonomy): domain Eukaryota; kingdom Viridiplantae; phylum Streptophyta; class Pinopsida; order Cupressales; family Cupressaceae; genus Chamaecyparis; species Chamaecyparis obtusa. The sequence continues at coordinate 579,174 of BSBK01010255.1, read as the reverse complement.
ATATAAAAAAATTGATACAAGTTTTCATTTACTAATACTTACAACTCGTGCTTGAAGTTTGGAAAAACCACCAGAGCCAAGCTTGTGTGTCCCGTGCTTTTCTAATCTTGCCTTTGTTGCCTTTGATGTGTCAGGCAATCTATGAAAAGTTTGAAATATGTTAGAGACCGGTACAAGAAAAATTTAGAGGTGAATTAGTACATAATTACATTCTCAAAAGTATCACATACCTTGCTCTACTCTCTACTGGCGTAATTCCTTTTTTCATGTCGGCTTTATACTTTCCATCCAAAATAAAAGCCTACCACTCAGCCTCAAGAACACAGGGTGGACGCTCGTGCCTTGGGTTAACCTCTAAATATTTCCTGTACTGGTCCCTAATATACTTCAAACATAAACCAGCTCTTTCAAGGAGCTTGTTTCTCTCGAATGCACGAGGTCCAAAAAGCTGGGTCATACTATGTACAAGATCATCCTTCAACTTTTTATCTTGGTTATTCCACCTTTTAAGTAAAAAAAAACATGTTAGACTCATAAATGAAGAGAAGCTACCTTTAATATAGTTCAAGAAATTGATGAAAAGGAAAACTATTCTAGCAATGATATGAAATCAAAATAGTGGTTTGGGGTTTTAGTTAGGATATGATGTTCCACCATGTATGTATGGTGGGCCCGAATATATGCAAACACTCGTCACCAAGTTTTCACCAAAAAATATCATTCCCTACAAAATAATCATGGGATCATTAGTCGATGAAGAGTGATAAAAAACTAAATTACTATTATATCACTATAGAATAATAATAACTTTAAAGTACCTGGAACTTTGGCTACTTTTAAGGGAATGCCTTCATCATCGCTGATGATCAATACACAATCCTTCACCGTTCCCGTACTAGGAACACGGGAACATCCAGGAAATGATGTTGCATCGGGACTTGTTGCATCTCCTATTGCAAAAAATGAAAACCATTATCAAATGCCTCCAAGAAATAATACTTCAAGGGAAATAAATTGGTGCAGAGAACCCATGGCACAAACACAATCAAGGGATCTACATCGTAAACACATAACACTTAAACACATAACAAAAGAGAGAAAAAGAGGGATTTGTGTACCAGTAGATGGTGCAACAGTTGGTGCATTTAGGCTGTGTGTTGTTGACATGGCAGTCGGCAAGACATTTGTGGCTGTCCTGGATGGAGGCGGTGTTGTCATATCATCATGGAAAGGAGCTGAAGAATAAAATTGTTAGAGCATGCATAAATATAGAACGCGTGGACTAGCATGGACAAGATTGTTAGAGCATTAAAAAAAAAGATTGTTCGAGCATGTATTGTCAATGATTATGATCATTCCTATATATATTCAGTGGAAAACACAAGTGGGGAATGGAACATGTGATCTACCTGAACCACTTGCAATACCAGCCTCATCATGGGAATGGGGTTCAAAATTACGCAAATAACTCTATAAAGATAATGCATCCATATTTTAATTAATGTCATAAAAGAGCATAACATAAAAACCATTATTGAACTCTTGTAATAATTAAAAATTTCATTAATACTTACTTTAAAGTTTTCAGAAGTGCGCAACAACTCAGCTGCCCTGTCTTTTATTTCCTGAGTCTGAGGATGTATGGATACCAAACGTAGAAGTTCTTTCCCAATTTTCTTTAGCAGCTTTTTAATGGAACCGATCGGGTCATCGGTCTCTGCTAAATCAATAAAAAAAGGGTCCACAAGGGGGGACTCCTGAGGGACTGCAGGTTGCTTTCCCTCTCTCTGACCATCGGCCCTCTGTGACAACAATAGTATTAGTATTATCAAAATTACTCCAAAACAATGAAGAAAATAACATTAAAAAAAATAACATTTTGCTTCTATCTAGTTTGCACAATTACAATGAGTTTTACCTGCTCATGTGTAGATGAGCTAGGAATATCATCACCATCACCTTCGGGCAGTTGCTCCATATTGTACCCCTGTGTCAAAGATCAAGTATAAAAATGTTAGCCAAAAATTTAATAACTAAATGGTATGTTGGAGTCATTGATTAGAAGTTGGTTTAATAGTATGTACCACCCCCATGATAGTAGCCTTGTTTGTATCTATGCGGTTCAAATTGTAATCAATAAGCAGCTCTTCCCCTGCACGTATTGATTTTATCGCACAGATGAATACATGATTTCCCTTGCGCGCCTCAAATATGCAATTGGGTTGCTTTATAGTTGACCCAGGTCATGTACTATTTATAAAACCCGCAATATTCCCTGTTGCTTTTGGCCTTCCATCAATGTATATAGCCACACTTTTACTTTGATTATTGTCTTGCTGTTGTATATAATTTGCCGAGAGTGCATACCTATGCATACTTTTTTTATATTGAACAATATGCATCCAACTTTTGTAATCGTAACATGGTCCAACATACTCCATCAATTCAGAAACTTTGTTGTAAGACACCTTTATGCCATCCATAGAAAATAGGCCCAAACCATGTAATGATGATGGTGCTATGCGATATATCCTCTCATTAACACAAAAATCAGCGTTTATTGGAGGAAGTTCCTTGGGTACCCAATGTTTCTGTAGATGTTGGTACCTCAAGGGCACCTCGATGTCGCCTTTCATCCCATCATCATGAGAACATGACCCCCCTTGAGCAAGGAAAAATTTCATGTGTTTATTGAATTTCCTTCTAGTCCTTTGACCTCTAGTTAATCTCCCTATTCTAGATAAACTGCATGTCTCACTTTCCTCTTCTATTCCTATATTTCCCTCACTCGAGGAAGACACTTCTGACAAATACCTATTTGCTGGTACCTGCAAATGGGAGAGATCTTAGAAGACATCAATCTTACTATTGATAAGTGTATTAAATAGACTTTCTATAAGGTGTATTGACTTATACCTGTCGATCCATGAGACTGTGCGGGATGCTCTTGAAAGGGGTTCAATTTCCTGCAAATGTAATTCAATTATCGTGAGCATAATCACATCATAATCATAATCACATCCATCATAAGCATCACATAAAAATTAAAAACATTAAAACGTACACATTATAACACTTAAATCAGGCTCACATTAATATGTGTTTTAAATAGTTTTATTTAATTAATTTAGATTAATAGTTAATTTAGATTAGCAGTATTCTATTTGTAGTTGAAACTTGTAGCTTTTAAATAGATAATGAATAAACTATGTAACCATTTAAGACAAATATATTTCTATCAAGAAATGAATATTAAATACATTAAGGATTGATGGCATACCTTTAAATTTCATCATCATCATCCTCATCATCATCATCATCATCATCATCATCATCCTCATCATCATCGTCATCATCATCATCATCGTCATCGTCGTTGTCATCGTTGTCATCATCATCAACATCATCATCATCAACATCAACATCATCTTCATCATCATCATCAGTAGCAGCATCATCATCATCATCTTCTTCTTCTTCTTCATGAAAATTTGTCTCAGGAACATCATCCAATAATTGTCGATCATGATCATCATCTACATCATCTTCTACTTCTTTGGTATCTTCTTCTTCCATCGCATTATACTTTATCGGCCTTCCTCTCGGTTCATGTCTAACAACAAATGACCAACCCGGTTTATGTGAAACCTCTGAGTAAAATACCTGCTCACATTGGCTTGGAAGAACATAGGGCTCATCCCCAACTGGCTCAAACGACCTTGTATTAACCATTGTAAATCCATTATCATGTTCAATAACAGTTCTATTAGGATCATTTGGATTAAGTCGTAGCCTATACCATTTGACAATGAAGAGTACTAATTTGAAGGAACTAAAGTCGCACTCAAGTATATCATCCAAAATGCCATAGTATTGATTTTTAGAATCTTGAGGATCTAAGTCATTTCTAGATGAAATATTAGTCACTTGAAAGACTGCAGTTATTCCAGAATCACAAGTTTTCTTCATGTCATCCAACACTTTGACGTGAAATTTTTGACCATTACAGAACATACTCTTGTGGTGTTTAACCTGCAATAATATGTGAAACATGTCAAAATTATTATATCGTGAGTTGATAAACATACGGGTGATTAATAATTTTGTACGTACCTGGAAATCTCTTAAACCATATGCTAAATCTATTTCCCTTTGCATAACATTAGAATCTCCATTACGATGAGCTTCTTTAACCAATGAAGATACACCTTCCCATGTTAATGTGTGACCAGAATGTTGACATCGTTCAATCCATACCGTCATCCAATCAAGATTGTTTGCAATATATAAATGTAGTGCATCCCACTCTCGAGCAACTGTACAAAAAAAAAATAGACGACTTACAACCGATTTATTTTGAAGATTAAGAAATAATTTATTACAATAACATCTTATAATTTATTACCTGTCACTTTCCTCAATCTACCTTTCCCCATCAAGTACTCCCCTTTGAATTTTTTAAAAGGGTCGAGATCCCAAATGTGATTTACATGGATATTTGAAGCAAACTTAGGAAGATATTCAGTAATGTACACCATAGTCTGGTATACCATGTATCCCTCTACCATAGAACCCTCAGGATGTGCTCTTTGTCGAACCAAAGCCTTCAAAGATTTCAAGTGCCTCTCAACCATCCACATTGACCTAGTGTGTGCAGGTCCACACAATTCAATCTCCTCAACTTGGTGTATGAGGTAGTGTTCTTGTGCATTGAAAAAAGTTGGAGGTAGACACTTTTGCATTTCACACAGTAAATGAGGAATTCTTCTCTTCCAATAGTTTATATCTTCTTTATGGATTTCTTTAGATGACAACCACCTACATTAAGAGATTCAAGTCACAAAAAATATATAAATACGAGACTTTACAAAATAATATACAATAGATTACATAGCAAGAAAAACAAATCGCGAATATAATAAATATATACAACAAATTGAACAGATATTACTGCTTACCTCATGTATTTTCCAAGATCATATATCACTTGTTTGATGTTATTGTTGAAGTGCTCTGGGAGAGATAGAGGTAGCACGTACTGTAGTAATTATAAACCAATCATTTCATTATTTTCTAACATAACATAATGAATAGTACACCTAGTTTATGAATATATTGTAAATACAGAAGAACATAACTTACCTTGATGAAAGTATGCCAATCATGCATTTTGAGCCCTGGCCCAAATTCACTTTTCTTTGATATGAGATTGCTTATGTTCCTAGAAAATCCTGTGGGAAATTGAATTTTTCGTATGACTTCTTTTATGGCATCACTTTGCTGCTCCGTTAATAACCAAGGAAGGGCACTTATATTAATCTGATCTCTATTGCTATTTGAGTGAATGAAATTCTTCAGTGCATGATTGGATTCATGAATGTCATTACAAATTTTGACAATTTTTTATTTGTCACGCCTTCCATCCAGTATTTTCCACAATGTCTCTGTTATATTCTTTCCAACATGCATAAGATCAAACAAATGCACAATTTGTAGGTCCTCGTAGTAGGGAAACCTACTAAATTGTCTGGGATAGCTTTTTAGTCCCTTTGGAAGGTTGTCAGTAGTGCCTTGATGACCTTCACGATCATCAATTACATAATTAGTAAACAAAAATCACAATAGAAATATATAAATTACAAACATAAACCATTAAGTGGAACGACATTACCTCGATGATTAATTCTATTATATTCCAACTTCCATAGGCGAGGTGTCATTCTTCGTGGCTTTGATGTAGTCTCTTCTTTCCCATTGAAAAGATGTTTTTCCATACTTCGATACTTATGATTCCTGTGGAGGAAGTGTCTGTACTCATCAAACACATGCTTTCCTAAACTTTTTGAATGACGAGATTTCATCTTTGGACCACAAACTAGACATGCAAATTTTCCCTTTGTTTGAAGACCTACAAGATAATGATATAATTGGATTATTAAATATGTTGATTTTTATAATTAGAATTATCATGCGCAACTTGAATTCACTATAACATACCACAAAAATTTGTTAGCCCTGGGGCATCATGTATTGTCCATACAAGTATTGCATGGAATTGAAATTGTCTTTGTCCTATTGGTCTAGACACGTCATACATAGTGACACCGTTCCATAACTCCACCAACTCGTCAATAAGAGGCTCAGTATATACATTCATATCTTTAACTTGATATTTACCTACTTGAATGAACAGTAACATTACATAATTATTGTAACCATTTTATTGTAAGATTTGTAAGTACATGTAAATTAATAACTATCAAATGATAAAATACCTGGAACAATCATTGCCAACATAATGTGCTCCCTCTTTATTGACATCCACGGAGGAATGTTATTGTTGATAACAAAAATAGGCCACACCGAGCAAACAGATCTCATCTCTCCAAATGGATTGACACCATCCGCTGCCAATGAAAGCCTGAGATTACGAGGTTCTTCTTTGAAGTGTTGCCACTTTTCCTCTATGTGCATAAATGCTGAACCATCCGCAGGGATTCGAATAATTTCATCTCGACTTCTATTGCGTGCATGGTAATCCATAAATTGTGCCAAGCTAGTACACCTGAATAATTGTCGCATCCGTGGAATAATGGGGATGTAACGAAGAACCTTGTGAGGCACCTTTTTTGTTATTCGATCTGTTCGATATCTACTCGTATGAAATAAAGGGCATTGTGTTGCAAATTCATGTTCTTTATAATATATAATATGATCATTGGGACAAGCATGTATTGCTTGATACTCCATTCCAATATCTTTCATAATAGCAGATAATTCTCGATATGAGTGAGGTAGAATATTTGATGGTGGTAACAAAAAATCGCCTATCAATCTACAGCAAAAAATATAAGTTGTTAACATAAACAATATTAGTGGTACATTATTCACCCTTTGTTAACTATAAAGACATATATGACATACCTTAACATACGTGACATTGTTATGTTGGATAAACCATTCATAACCTTCAAGTTCAACAACAATAATATAGCAGAGAGAAGAGTTGTTTGGGAGTCTTTGTATAGGGGCTCGTATGCCTTCTCAAGTAGAGGTACATCGAGGCTATCATCATCATCATGATCAGATCCGCTTGGACTAAATGTGTCATGGATCAATGTATTTATACCATCATCTTCAATTGTGTTTTCTGGTGCATGATCATCATCTTCCATGGGATCATTATCTTCACCTTGGATATGCGCACCCCCATGTTCCTCCATATCATGTACTTCCCTGGGGAGATCAACCTATATAAAATTGATTAACATAAATAAACCATGATCTTCAACTCATCATCAAGTGATTTCATATGTATATAAATTGTTAAAATGATATAATGAACAACTTACCAGTGGATGATAGTCATGCCCCCCTTCAATGTGACCATTCTCCCTACAATGTCTCTTAACTGTTTTGATTAGCAGTCTTCTATGGTTTAAGCCCTTACAAATTTTGCAGGGACAATAACATTTTCCATCACCTTTTCTTTTCAAGTTAGACCACAATCTAGCGATTGTCTCCCTATTTTGTTCTTCACTTATATTATCTGACATGATCGTTCTTCGCAGGAAGCAAAAATTGGGCTATGAAAACTTCGGTCTACAACTTTCAGTGACTAAGCAAAATTGTCAAAAGTACACAAATCTTCTTAGACCTAGTTAAATCCTTTAATATTTTAAAAGTCTAGTTAAAATATACAATAGATTGAAAAATATACAATTTTCATGCCTGAGCGCACGGCTACGACTAGTGCAATGGTCTTCTTGCTTAGCTCTAGAAGCTCTCTAGCAATCAAAACATATAAGCTACAAGGCCTAACAATAATTTCAAAACATATAAGCTACAAGGCAAGACAAATTACATGACATGGCAAAAGGATTAAAATATACATTAGATTAAAATATATACAATTTTCAAACCTGAGCACGCGGCTATAACTCGTGCAATGGTCTTCTTGCTTAGCTCTAGAAGCTCTCCAGCAATCAAAACATATAAGCTATTAGAATTCATTAACTTTCTGTAATTGGAAAACTCTATTTGATATTAGACCGTAAACTACTACTATTCTCTCCATAAGAACTAAGTACAAAATTCTTTCAAGTTCACATCCATGATTCCCTTTAGATTAAAATATACAACAAAAATAAGCTAAAAGTCTAGTTAAAATATTCATTAGATTAAAAAATATACAATTTTCAAACCTGAGCGCGCGGCTATAACTCGTGCAATGGTCTTCTTGCTTAGCTTTAGAAGCTCTCCAGCAATCAAAACATATAAGCTACAAGGCCTAATAGCAATTTCAAAACAAGGGTCATCAAAAGAACCAAAAACAATGTGTGCAAACAATACCTTGTGAAGTGGTATAGACAATTAGAAGATGCTACTATGTGCTAGGGAACTTCGTAGAACTGTTGGTATATTCTTACAACTTGTTACACCTAGGATATTCTTCTCTGTAGATGCTACTATGTGCCATGGTCCAAACGGGCCCATAAATGTGGTTGAATAGCAATACATTCAAGTGGCAATTACACAAGGGACAGTCACTGTGAGATATCCTCATGTGTGACTATCCTTGTCACAAATGAGGACATCTCACAGTGATTGTCCCTTGTGTAATTGCCACTTGAATGAGGTCAGTCACTGTAAAGACAACATGATAATGTACACATACAATGAGTGTACATTATCATGTTGTCTTTACAGTGGCTGCCCTCATGTTGTATATTCTTCTCTGTAGATGCTACTACGTGCTAGGGAACTTCTTAGAACTGTTGGTATATTCTTACAACTTGTTACACCTGGGATATTCTTCTCTGTAGATGCTACTATGTGTCGTGGTCCAAACGGGCCCATAAATGTGGTTGAATAGCAATACATTCAAGTGGCAATTACACAAGGGACAGTCACTGTGAGATGTCCTCATGTGTGACTGTCCTTGTCACAAATGAGGACATCTCACAGTGACTGTCCCTTGTGTAATTGCCACTTGAATGAGGAACAAGGAGGAAGTGATACAATAATAGGGGGGTGATCATTTTAAAATGTGTTGGACACAGATATGTCCTCATTTTTGGGTATTTTAGCTCTCTAACAGCTGAATACCAGATTAAATAATAATGACAAAAGAAAAATAAACCCAACGTACTCAGAAATTGTAGCTGTGATTTTGTGGAGGGAATCTCTCTCGGCGCTGTTGAAAACACAAATGACAACCTGCTTGATTTCATGGAGGGAATCTCTCTCGGTGCTGTTCAAAACACAAATGACAACCCGCTTTGTTCAAAACACAAATGATAACCCGCTTGATTTCACGGAGGGAATCTCTCTCGGCGCTGTTGAAAACACAAATGACAACGTTCCTTTTTTTTTTTGCACTTATATCCCGACCAACATAAGGTCCATTTGTAATACAACATGATAATGTACACTTACAGTGAGTGTACATTATCATGTTGTCCTTAGAGTGACTATCCTCATTTGTTGAAGAAGAAAAGCATTAATGTGGCTGAATAGCAATACATTCAAGTGGCAATTACACAAGGGACAGTCACTATGAGATGTCCTCATTTGTGACTGTCCTTACAGTGAGTGTACATTATCATGGTGTCTTTAGAGTGACTGTCCTCATTTGTTGAAGAAGAAAAGCATTAATGTGGTTCAATAGCAATACATTCAAGTGGCAATTACACAAGGGACAATCACTGTGAGATGTCCTCATGTGTGACTGTCCTTGTCACAAATGAGGACATCTCACAATGACTGTCCCTTGTGTAATTCAAGTGGCAATTACACAAGGGATAGTCACTGTGAGATGTCCTCATTTGTGACTGTCCTTACAATGAGTGTACATTATCATGTTGTCTTTAGAGTGACTGTCCTCATTTGTTGAAGAAGAAAAGCATTAATGTGGTTCAATAGCAATACATTCAAGTGGCAATTACACAAGGGACAATGTCATGAGCCGTGACATATTGAACTTAGTATAATAATAAAATGATTAGATGATATATAATAATCTATTATTAACGGTATATAACAATAATATATAATTATTATCAAAAGATAATAATAATATATAGTTAGCATAATAAGTAATATGTTAATTAAATAATATTAAAATATTAATAAATAATATAATTATGATTATAATTATAATATAAATTAATAATAAATAATTATTAATAAATTATATATATTATATTATAATAATATATTAAGTAATAATATTAAATCAATTATTGATATAATAATTTTAATATATAAATAATATTAATAAACCTCTCAATATAAAACAATATGTTATCACTATAATAATATTTATTATAATATTATTAATATTACTAACATCATTAATTATAATATTTAATAATAAAAATAACATTAATAATAATAATAATAATAATAACATTTAAAGCAATATCGAATATCTGTAATCGATATACATCTACATCAAACATCTACATTATCTATCATGACGAGGAATGAAGAAGTGATACAACAATCACTAGTCATTACACATCGATACCATGAGAGGATGATTAATGAACCAAATACTATGAAGTCAAGATCAACATGATATGAATAAGGGATAGGTCGCTATGTGTTTCAAAAGATGTATTGATAAGCAAGAAGGATAACCATTCATATATTATAAATAATCATTAATTGCACAAGTTTAGACAATGACATATCCGATAAAGCAATATCAAACATGAAGACCCGCTAGCAAATATGCACCATCACTTCCTATGTTATCATGACAATAACATAAACTAGATTGAATTCTACTATCTATATCAATAGACACCACATAGGAGGATATCGACTAAAGGATTGAAAGATTATCGATTGTCTGAGATAAACCACATCTTGTAGAAACACAAAAGCATCAGTGATTATATCACAAGCTATTGATGAATGAGGCATCAGTCATGGATAATAAGTACAATGTATCCTTAAGTATTAACAGGAATGGAAGTCAATTTGAAGATCAAACTCCATTACCAGCAATCAACCAATAAATGGACAGTTATCAGAAAATGATATCGACTTATATCAGAGTAGAAAGATTGGATATAATCATAACAATATGGGATAAGGCAAGAGTTAATATCGATTGACTAAATACTAATGATAGTTAGACCAAACTAATACAAACACAATGGATGTTAACTACTGGTTGCACTACCAATTAGGGAAGATTACCTTCATAAAAAGATTTGATATTGAGTCAATCTGGGAGTTATCTATGATCAGAAAATAATGAAATAATATTATGTGAACTGTCGGATTATGGAAAGGTGTGATTAACAAAGGGACATGGAGGAAGAAACAAGACACGTCTCATTCATAGCATCTCTTCATTTTTTAAAGACAATATAAGAATGCATTCTCGTCAGTCACTCAAGGCATCATTAGAACTTTATTTACTTATCCATATTTGGATATACTCAATAGAGCATCTGCCTTTGGCAGTTTGGTTTCAAGTTTATCATTGCAGATCAGAGACAACACCATGATTGCACAGATAGAAAGGATAGTCAGAAATAGCATCAATATTTGAAGTTGCAAGCATATAATTCAGAATCTGAAATAGAAACATATCACTCATAGCGATATTACACATTTGCATAATTACATCATCATATCAGACACAGCAAATACATTGCTGTAAGCAATACTTATTGATTGTATATCGATATTGTTTATATCAGACATAGCATCATTATACTATCACTATAAGTGATAGGAAACATCATATTCATAGCATATTTCATATCATTATATCCGACAGTGCTATTAAACATATTGGTATCAATATCATCTTCCACACATATTGTGATTGAATCTAAAATAGCGGTTGATATCTTAAGTAATCTCCATTACTTAGTTTAATTATAAGTATCTGATAGAGTAAGTCTGAGAAGTGGAGTAATTGTTCCTGTTTTCCAAGTTAGCCAAAAAGGGGACATTACAGACAATCACTGTGAGATGTCCTCATGTGTGACTGTCCTTGTCACAAATGAGGACATCTCATAATGACTGTCCCTTGTGTAATTGAAGCGGCAATTACACAAGGGACAGTCACTATGAGATGTCCTCATTTGTGACTGTCCTTATAGTGAGTGTACATTATCATGTTGTCTTTAGAGTGACTATCCTCATTTGTTGAAGAAGAAAAGCATTAATGTGGTTCAATAGCAATACATTCAAGTGACAATTACACAAGGGACAATCACTGTGAGATGTCCTCATGTGTGACTATCCTTGTCACAAATGAGGACATCTCACAATGACTGTCCCTTATGTAATTCAAGCGGAAATTACACAAGGGACAGTCACTGTGAGATGTCCTCATTTGTGACTGTCCTTATAGTGAGTGTACATTATCATGTTGTCTTTAGAGTGACTGTCCTCATTTGTTGAAGAAGAAAAGCATTAATGTGGTTCAATAGCAATACATTCAAGTGGCAATTACACAAGGGACAATCACTATGAGATGTCCTCATGTGTGACTATCCTTGTCACAAATGAGGACATCTCACAATGACTGTCCCTTGTGTAATTCAAGCAGCAATTACACAAGGGACAGTCACTGTGAGATGTCCTCATTTGTGACTATCCTTACAGTGAGTGTACATTATCATGTTGTCTTTAGAGTGACTGTCCTCATTTGTTGAAGAAGAAAAGCATTAATGTGGTTCAATAGCAATACATTCAAGTGGCAATTACACAAGGGACAATCACTGTGAGATGTCCTCATTTGTGACTGTCCTTACAGTGAGTGTACATTATCATGTTGTCTTTAGAGTGACTGTCCTCATTTTTTGAAGAAGAAAAGAATTAATGTGGTTCAATAGCAATACATTCAAGTGGCAATTACACAACGGACAATCGATCACTGTGAGATGTCCTCATGTGTGACCTTTGTGAAGGCAAGTGCCAATTTGTACCCAAGTTACCAATATTGTGGCAAAAGTGGGAATGAAGCATTTAGGGGTCAAATTGGGAAAAGAAGTGTAGAAGTGGCCTATGTGAGGTCTAAATAGCCTAACTAAGTCATGGTTAGGGTCTTATGGTGTTTGAACAATAAGTTTTGAACCAAAATCCCAAAGGTTGTAACAAGTTGTCAATGTTGTCATTCACAACATTGACAACATTTGTGCAAGGGAGCATTTTCGATTAAGATGGTTATGTAACTATATGAAACCATTGAATTAGGCATCAGATCAACTATAAGAGGCCTCCATCGATCTGTGCAAAAGGTTGGGGGGAAAAACATTTGGAATTAAGAAGATTTGTAGAGTAACACGGTTTTAGTGAATTCTTGAGTTTTTTTGTTTCTTTGTTTTCAGTTGATTAATGGATTAGATAGCTCGCAATGTCTATTGGAAAAGTTAGTACAAGTTGTTTTTTTATTCTATGTTGTGTTTTTTTTGAGTTTTGAAGCATTCCAACTAGTTTGTTAATTCTTTTGTTAAGTACCCTATCATTGGTTTGAACCAGGCAGGTTGAACAAATGGAGTCTTAGCTCATCATTCCATTGTCAATTTTGTACGGGCTCTTGGAATGGGTGAGGAGACTCCATGTACTATATGTTTGGAAGGAGGGGCCCTGGGAAGCTCATTTTCTATGTTTGCAATGATTTCCTAGGTGAGTCAGTTGAGCATAGTTAGGGATGACAAATCATTACAAGAAGATTACAACAAGTTGAATGCATTGGTTGCTTCAACTAAAATCTCATGGAGAGGTAGACACACATCTAAAGAAGCCCCAAGTCAAATTAGATGATTGGGTGAGTTTCTTTGGCTGCTAAGAAAACAAACTCTTAGTCAGACTGTCCAAGTTGTGTCAAAATACTTGTTTTCAGGCATGGCTGTAGCATTTGGTGTACAAAAAATCTAGGAGGAGAAGACCTTAGATATCTTGGAGTTCTCAATAAAGGGCATCTGAATCCTAAGCCCTTTAGGTGGCTTAATATAAACAAAAAGGCTTGACAAAGGCCTAATTGCTAGCAGCCTATTTTTGGGTGCAATTGGCATGGTTTGATGAACCGGATTGAAGTATTGATGAAAAGTATAGGTGAAGGAGTAATATTGAAACCAATAGAGGTCCTAGTGGCCAGCCTCTCCATGGAGTAAAGTTCTAGTTGAATGTGTTTCAATTTGTGAAGACAAGACTAGGAGTGTCCTAGTAGCTAGATTGGTATTGAGCAGAGTTCGTTGTATTTCTTGTTGGTGTGCACTAGTTGAAGGAGTGGGATCTTGGGTAGAGATACCTAAAGAGTGTAGGGATAGTTAAGTACCCTATCAAGTCAAAACATTGGCCTAAAGAGACCCTAGTGAAGGATAGGGAGTGAGCAAGACAAAGTGTTACATCAATTAACAAGATCATTTTTTGGTAATTGTGTACATTATCATGTTGTCTTTACAGTGACTGTCCTCATTTGTTGAAGAAGAAAAGCATTAATGTGGTTCAATAGCAATACATTCAAGTGGAAATTACACAAGGGAATATCACTATGAGATGTCCTAAGTGTGACTGTCCTTGTCACAAATGAGGACATCTCACAGTGATTGTCCCTTGTGTAATTGCCACTTGAATGAGGACAGTCACTGTAAAGACAACATGATAATGTACACAAGTACCGTGAAGGTAGTCACAAGTTAGGGCTGTTTCATTGCATACCCGAAACAATGAAGACATTACAGTCCACAAAACATTTGTGCTTGAAAGATGAACAAATAAAATTAAACTTCTAAATAACCAAAGCCGCTAACAATAAATTCAACACAGATATGTCCTCATTTCTGGGTATTTTAGCTCTCTAACAGTTGAATACCAGATTACATAATAATGACAAAAGAAAAATAAACCCAACGTACTCAGAAATTGTAGCTGTGATTTCGCAGAGGGAATCTCTCTCGGCGCTGTTGAAAACACAAATGACAACGTTCTTGTTTTTTTTGCCCTTATATCCCGATGTGATTTCACGGAGGGTTACGGTGCTGTTGAAAACACAAATGACAACGTTCCTTTTTTTTTTTGCCCTTATATCCCGACAACATCGCAATTGCAAGTTAGGGCTGTTTCACTGCATACCCGAAACAATGAAGATGTTACGGTCCACAAAATGTTTGTGCTTGAAAGATGAACAAATAAAATTAAACTTCTAAATAACCAAAGCTGCTAACAATAAATTCAACATAGATATGTCCTCATTTCTGGGTATTTTAGCTCTCTAACAGCTGAATACCAGATTACATAATAATGACAAAAGAAAAATAAACCCAACGTACTCAGAAATTGTAGCTATGATTTCGCGGAGGGTTATGGCGCTGTTGAAAACACAAATGACAACGTTCTTGTTTTTTTTGCCCTTATATCCCGATGTGATTTCGCGGAGGGTTACGGCGCTGTTGAAAACACAAATGACAACGTTCTTGTTTTTTTTACCCTTATATCCTGATGTGATTTTGCAGAGGGTTACGGCGCTGTTGAAAACACAAATGACAACGTTCCTTTTTTTTTTGTCCCTATATCCCGACAACGTCACAATGGCGACGTTGCCAAATGTATTATCGTCGCAAATTGCGACGGTGTCGGGCTATATTTGAAAAAAAAAAGCCAAAACCGCATGACATTTGCCTGTCGTCGCAAATTGCCGTCGCAATTTCACCCCAAATGTATTAGTGTAGGAAGCACCAACCCCCATTATAGTTTTAGGAACACCCATTCCAAGGAGCACCAACATCTTGCTTGCTTTAGAAGCACCCACTTCAAGGAACACCCATCCCTTTCAATCTTGAAGCATCCACTTCTTATTTAGACACACAAGAAAATTTGATTAGAGGGACTCTGTTACAATACATTGCATATGAATCAAATCAATATTGCATTGATCTTGCCTTTGTTATTCCACTCTTTACACAAACCAGTCATAGTTTTGTCTTTAACATTGCTAACCCTGTAGTCTTCAAGTCAAGAAAGATAATCAAGATAAAAACTATCATCTTTTTCAATATAGTCTTTTTTCCCATTTTCTATAACAACATGACAAACATGCCAATGTACAATTTCATAAATATGCCCACGTACACAATCTACCATATATATGCATTTGCAATCATCACATGACTTTTGCAGACACTTACAACATTAGTTTATAGCCAAGTTTATTCAAGCTTGCAAAACCTAGTTACAAAATTGATTGGTGAAACTGATTGTAAGTATGACAAACATCTTCAATCTCAAGATCAGTAATCTTCCTTCCCAAATAAATAGTCACAACTTAAAGCTCTTACAATCTGATTATCAGTAATATCAGAATAATCTTTATATTAGTGTCAGCAATAAATTCAATATTCACATATTGTAAACCCTTATGTTTCTATGACATATGTACTGCATTCAATTTTATCATAAACACTACAAGTATAACCATACATTTAGACTTTTGAATCATTCTAAAAATATACTGGACATAGCTCTTTGTTGATCAAATATTAGATTGACACACATATATCTGGTATGCTCAAAGTGAAATCAATACTGATCAGTTATATAAATCCAAAGTATTCTGAGTTTTACTAATTCTCATATAAATTAGAAATGAAGACATAATAGAGATATCTTTGTAAAATAAAATTTAACTTACTACTGTCTCTATTTGGAAGGAATTCAAACCTTCATTTCCTTTGATCAACATTTCCTCATCTTTTCACATTTCTCATTCTCAGACACCGATCAATCTTTTATTTTGCGGTGTATAACAATTACTTCACTTCTCACATAAGACCACTCTTCTCTTTCAAATCAATTTCTTTCAGAAGAAAATATTCCTCTGCATTGAAAACATATGTTATCTATTTCAAATTGATCTCTTTCTCATCCTTTTTCATTCTACTCTCCACCTTTTCTTTATCGATGTATATTTCCATTTATAAGACATGTTTCGTGTGTTCATAATTGATCAGTTTTGATAGTTAGCTTTTATCAAAATTGTAATTGTTTTCTTTTATTTTCTTAACTCTAGGAACCAATTTACTTGTTTTTAATATATCTATTGATCATAACACAATCACCATTATAACATACAAGGTAAGTTTTTCAAAATATAGAACTACTAACTAAACTCTAACATTATTCACATACAAACCAACAACCAATTAAACAATACCCATCGATATTCATAAGCGGTTATCCATTCTCTAAATGCATAGATTGACACACTTATATCTAGTATGCTCAAAGTGGAATCAATATTGATCAGTTATTGTTATCCAAACTTCATTCAACCAATATATAAATCCTAAGCATTTTGAGTTTTACTAATTTTCATATAAATTAGAAATGAAGACATAACAAAGAATCTTTGTAAAATAAAATTTAACTTACTACTGTCTTTGCTTAGAAGGAAGTAAAATGTACATTTCCTATGATTGAAATTTCCTCATCTTTTTACATTTCTTGTTCTGATACACCGACCAGTCTTTTATTTTTTTGTGTATAACAATTACTTCACTTCTGTAACATAAGACCACTCTTCTCTTTCAAATCAATTTCTTTCAGAAGAACATCTTCCTCTGCATTGAAAACATATGTTATCTATATTTCAAATCAATCTCTTTCTCATCCTTTTTCATTCTACACTCCACCCCTTCTTTATTGACATATATTTCCATTTGTAAGCCATGTTTTGTGTGTTTACAATGGACCGGTTTTGACGGTTAGCTTTTATCAAAATTGTAATTGTTTTCTTTTATTTTCTTAACTCTAGGAACAAATGCACTTGTTTTTTTATATATCTATTGATCATAACATAACAACTATTATAACATACAAGGTAAGTTTTTCAAAATATAGAATTGCTAACTAAACTCTAATGTTCCTCACATACAAACCAACAACCAATTAAATAATACCCATCGATCTTCATAAGCAGTTATCCATTCTCTAAATGCATAGGTTGACACACGTATATCTGGTATGCTCAAAGAGGATTCAATACTGACCAGTTGTTGCTATCCAAACTTCTTTCAACCAATATATAAATCCAAAGCATTCTGACTTTTACAAATTCTCAGATAAATCAGATATGAAGACATAACAGAGATATCTTTGTAAAATAAAATTTAACTTACTACTATTTCTATTTGGAAGGAATTCAAACCTTCATTTCCTAAGATCGACATTTCTTGATCTTTTCACATTTCTCGTTCTCATACATCGATCAATCTTTTATTTTGCCATGTATAACAATTACTTAACTTCTTTCACATAAGACCACTTTTCTCTTTCAAATCGATTTCTTTCAGAAGAACATCTTCATCTACATTGAAAACATATGTTCTCTATTTCAAATCGATCTCTTTCTCATTTTTTTTCATTCTACACTCAACCCTTTCTTTATCGACATATATTTCCATTTATAAGCCACGTTTCATGTGTTGACAATGTATTGATTTTGATAGTTATCTTTTATCAAAATTGTAATTGTTTTCTTTTATTTTCTTAACTCCAGGAACCGATGTACTTGTTTTTAAAATATCTATTCATCATAACACAACAACCATTATAACATTGAAGGTAAGTTTTTCAAAATATAGAACTGCTAACTAAACTCTAAATTTCTTCACATACAAATGAACAACCAATTAAATAATATCCATCGATCTTCATAAGCGGTTATCCATTCTCTAAATGCATAGATTGACACACATATGCTTGGTATGCTCAAAGTGGAATCAATACTTATCAATTATTGCTATCCAAACTTCATCTAACCAATATATCAATGCAAAGCATTTTGAGTTTTACTAATTCTCATATAAACCAAAAATGAAGACATAACATAGATATCTTTGTAAAATAAAATTTAACTTACTACTGTCATTGTCTGGAAGGAATTCAAACCTTTATTTCCTCTAATCAACATTTCCTCATCTTTTTAAATTTCTTGTTCCCATACACCGATTAGTCTTTTATTTTTTTGTGTATAACAATTACTTCACTTTTTTCACATAAAACAACCTTTCCCTTTCAAAATGATTTATTTCAGAAGAACATCTTCCTCTGCATTGAAAACATATGTTATTTGTTTCAAATCGATCTCTTTCTCATCCTTTTTCATTCTACACTCCACCCTATCTTTATCAACATATATTTCCATTTATAAGCCTTGTTTCATGTGTTTACAATGGATCGATTTTGACAGTTAGCTTTTATCAAAATTGTAATTGTAATTGGCTCATGGATCTTTGTTCTCTTCTTCTTCTTGTTTGGTTCCTTGTTCTTTTAGCATGTTCCCCCAACTACTGTTTGGTGGTTTGTTGGTTTCTTGCTACTTTTGCTGTATGATTCCTATCCCATAGACCCTTGTTGGTCTTCGATTGGACATTAATAAATTTATCTTATCTTATCTTATCTTATCTTTTATTTTCTTAACTCTAGGAACCGATGTACTTGATTTTAATATATCTATTGATCATAACACACCAACCATTATAACATACAAGGTAGGTTTTTAAAAATATAGAATTACTAACTAAACTATAACATTCTTCACATACAAAACAACAACAAATTAAACAATACCCATCGATCTTCATAAACAATTATTCTTTCTCTAAATGCTTGTTACAAATCCATCTAAATTGTAATTATTTTCTTAACTCCAAGAATCAATGTACTTGTTTCTAATATATCTATTGATCATAACAGAACAACCATTATAACTACAAGGTAAGTTTTTCAAAATATAGAACTAATAACTAAACTCTAACATTCTTCAGATACAAACCAACAAACAATTAAATAATACCCATCGATCTTCATAAGCGATTATCCATTCTCCAAATGCATGTTAATAATCCATCTAAATTGTAATTGGTTTCTTTTATTTTCTTAACTCCAAGGATCGATGTAGTTGTTTTTAATATATCTATTGATCAAAACACAACAATCATTATAACATACAAGGTAAGTTTTTCAAAATATAGACCTGCTAACTAAACTCTAATATTCTTCACATACAAACCAACAACCAACTAAACAATACCCATCGATCTTCATAAGCTATTATCCATTCTCCAAATGCATGTTACAATGTTCTTTTGACAAATCAGTTATTTAAAAATTAAACATTCCCATCTTTAAAATGAAATTGATAACTGATAATACATATATTTTTCTTTCGCTTCTAATATCAAAATGATTATTCAATAACTTAGATATCTTTAATATCTCTTTAGGCTAATCGGTTGTATTAATCATATTTAATTCACTTTCTCTAAACAAAAAAAATGATCCTCATGAATTGGAATCTTGTTTGGTTCCATATATTGAATTGAAGAACTCAAAAAATTCAATCACTAAATAAGTGATGAATGTTCCATTAGAAGGAAAACTAATCCAAATGGAACAACAATGTATAAATTGTCTTTCTACTTTTACCACCGCGGTAATTAAAAAACTGATGTTTCTGATATATGATTTTATTTTAATTGATCAATGACAAACTGAAATAAATTATTGATATTTTAGTATGTTCTGATCATAATTAGTTAAAGTACAATAAAATAAAATTGAATAAATAATATGTTCTAAACCTCATCTTGACAATATGTAAAACATTTTTGATACTTGATTGAGTCACATTGATATCTTAGAGTTAACAAAATAAAATAAAACTGAGTCACCATTTTTCATTGTTGCATTTTTTAATAATATATTATACCCCACATTGATTTCACTTCAATGTGCTAAATTGAAACTTTTCTTCTCCAGACCATAGTAAATCTTTTTTTCTTGTCATGTTTATCAAATAGTCTTTCACCAATGCTTTTGCAAAAATGCGTTGTATGTCCAATGTTGTTACACTTATAACATTTTATAGTTTTATTTATCATGAACAAACTTTCCTTAATTGAGTTACAATTTTGAATCTTGTGACCATGGTTATGACAATTAAAACATATTTGACTTTTTGAGGCAAAAAAACTTCTTAACAAAATATACCTTCTTGAATTTTGTCTTTACCCTTAAGTGAAACAATAAACTAGTTCAAATCAATCTTCTTCTTAGGTGTTTTCTTGTCTATATAATTCTTAAAAGGATAGTTTTGCCTAGGCTAACGACACCTGAACCCCAACTTGGCAATATGTAAGACCAAGGTAAGACAGGTTGCCTTTCATAACTTTTCTTTTTGAACGAGTCACTTCCTTATTTTTTTAAGACCTATTTCTCTTCCATTAATTCTTAAAAGGTTAGTCTTGCTTCATCTCACCTCTTCTTCATCCCCAACTTGGCAATATGTAAGACCAAGGTAAGGAGAGTTGGATATAGAGCTTAGTCACGATGATACTTTTGAGTTGACAAAAAAATAAATTGAGTCACCACTTTTCATTGTTGCCTTTGTGAATATATTATACCCCACATTGATTTCACTTGAATGACTTAAATTGAAACTTTCTACCTCTTTATCATGTTTATTTTTTGCAAACATTAAAACCTTTCACAATTGCGAACTTTCAAAAGAGTCACAATTGTTCACAATTTTTTTTTTATGTTTTGTGAGTGTCACAACTTTTCATAACATTTCTTTCTGAATAAGTCACCTCATTTTATTATTATTTCTTTTTTTCTTTCATTTATTGTTTTAGAGAGCTAGAGTGGTCTCAGCTCACCGCTTTCTTTAACCCTAACTTGACAATATTTAAGACCAAGTTAAGACAATTTGGGCACTGAATTGAGTCACTAGCATACCTTTGAGTTCATAAGAAAAAAAAATTGCATCACCATTTTTTATTTTTGCCTTTGTGAATAACCACATTGATTTCATTTGAATGTCTTAAAATGAAACTTTCTCCTCTTTGTATCTTCCAATGTGGTGGAATCACATCTCTTCGTACAATCTTCTCTTTGCAATCGTCACAACCTTTTATAATCACCACTTTTTGAAAGAGTCAGAACCCTTTACCATTTTTTTATTTTGCAAGTGTCACAACCGTTCATAACTTTGTCTTTTGAACAATTCACTTCTTTATTTTCATCTTATTTCTTTATCTTTTCGATTAATCCTTATAAGGGTAGTTTGGCCCCAACTCACCCTTTCTAAACTCAAACTTGACAATATGTAAGATTAGGGTAAGACATGTTCGACACTTGATTGAGTCATAGAAATATTTCAAAGTTAACAAAAAATAAATTGATCGAGTCAACACTTTTCATTGTTGCATTGGTGAATAATATATTATACTCATATTGATTTCATTTGAATGTCCTAAATTGAATCATTCTTCCCTTCATATCTTTCAATGTGGGGGATAGTCACACTTCTTAGTCATATTTATCTTTTGCAATCATTACAAATTTTCACAATTTCCACCCTTCGAAAGAGTCACAATCGTTCACCATTTTTGTCCTTTGCGAGTGTCACATTTCATAATTTTGCCTTTTGGACTTCCATTAGTTCTTAGAGAGCTAGTCTTACCTCAGCGCAGTCACTCTTGAACCCCAACTTGTCAATATGTAAGACTAAGGTGAGACAAGTTGGGTGTTAGGCTAAGTCATAGGAATACCTCTAAGCTAACAAAAAAATGAATTGAGTAACCACTTTTTGCTTTTGTCTTTGCAAAAAAATACTTTATCCCACATTGATCTTTAGTGGGTTAGGTTTGCCCCAACTCACCTCTTTATAAAGCCCAACTTGTGAATATGTAAGATTAAGGTAAGAGAGATTCGACACTTAGCTAGGTCATGGGGATAACTCTGAGTCAACAAAATAAAAATAATTGAGTCACCACTTTTCATTGTTGCCTTTGTGAATTATATATTATACCTCACATTGTTGCCTTTCGATCTCTTTCTCATCCTTTTTCATTCTACACTCCATGCTATCTTTATCAACATATATTTCCATTTATAAGCCATGTTTCATATTTTTACAATGGATTGATTTTGACAGTTAGCTTTTATCAAAATTGTAATTATTTTTATTTTATTTTCTTAACTCTAAGAACCAATGTACTTGTTTTTAATATATCTATTGATCATTACACACCAACCATTTTAACATACAAGGTAGGTTTTTCAAAATATAGAATTGCTAACTAAACTATAACATTCTTCACATACAAACCAATAACCAATTGAACAATAGCCATCGATCTTCATAAGCGATTATCCATTCTCCAAGTGCATGTTACAAATCCATCTAAATTGTAATTATTTTCTTAACTCCAAGAATCGATGTACTTGTTTCTAATATATCTATTGATCATAATAGAACAACCATTATAACTACAAGGTAAGTTTTTCAAAATATAGAACTACTAACTAAAGTCTAAGATTCTTCAGATACAAACCAACAAACAATTAAACAATACCCATTAATCTTCATAAGCGATTATCCATTCTCCAAATGCATGTTAATAATCCATCTAAATTGTAATTGGTTTCTTTTATTTTCTTAACTCTAGGGATTGATGTAGTTGTTTTTAATATATCTATTGATCAGAAGACAACATTCAATATAACATACAAGGTAAGTTTTTCAAAATATAGAACTGCTAACTAAACTCTAATATTCTTCACATACAAACAACAACCAACTAAACAATACTCATCGATCTTCATAAGCTATTATCCATTCTCCAAATGCATGTTACAATGTTTTTTTGACAAATCAGTTATTTAAAAATTAAACATTCCCATCTTTAAAATGAAATTGATAACTGATAATACATATATTTTTCTTTCACTTCTAATATAAAAATGATTATTCAGTACTTAGATATCTTTAATATCTCTTTAGGCTAATTGGTTGTATTAATCATATTTAATTCACTTTCTCTAAACAAAAAAAATGATCCTCATGAATTGGAATCTTGTTTGGTTCCATATATTGAATTTAAGAACTCAAAAAATTCAATCACTAAATAAGTGATGAATGTTCCATCAGAAGGAAAACTAATCCAAATGGAACAACAATGTATAAATTGTCTTTCTAGTTTTACCACTATGGTAATTAAAAAACTAATGTTTCTGATATATGATTTTATTTTAATCGATCAATGACAAACTGAAATAAATTATTGATATTTTAGTATGTTCTAATCATAATTAATTAAAGTAAAATAAAATAAAATTGAATAAATAATATGTTCTAAACCTCATCTTGACAATATGTAAAACTAATGTAAAACATTTTCGACACTTGATTGAGTCACATTGATATCTTAGAGTTAACAAAATAAAATAAAATTGAGTCACCATTTTTCATTGTTGCATTTTTTAATAATATATCATACCTTACATTGATTTCACTTCAATGTGCTGAATTAAAACTTTTCTTCTCCAGACCATAGTGAATCTTTTTTTCTTGTCATGTTTATCAAATAGTCTTTCACCAATGATTCTGCAAAAATGCGTTGTATGTCCAAAGTTGTTACACTTATAACATTTTATAGTTTTATTTATCATGAACAAACTTTCCTTAATTTAGTTACAATTTTCAATCTTGTGACCATGGTTATGACAATTAAAACATATTTGACTTTTGGAGGCAAA
Organism: Chamaecyparis obtusa; assembly: GCA_027943335.1. Lineage (NCBI taxonomy): Eukaryota > Viridiplantae > Streptophyta > Pinopsida > Cupressales > Cupressaceae > Chamaecyparis > Chamaecyparis obtusa. The sequence continues at coordinate 554,598 of BSBK01010255.1, read as the reverse complement.
AAAACTTCTTAAAAAAATATACCTTCTTGAATTTTGTCTTTACCTTTAAGTGCAACAACAGACTAGTTCAAATCAATCTTCTTCTTAGGTGTTTGCTTGTCTATATAATTCTTAAAAGGAAAGTTTTGCCTAGGCTAACGACACCTGAATCCCATCTTGCCAATATGTAAGACCAAGGCAAAACAGGTTGCCTTTCATAACTTTTCTTTTTGAATGAGTCACTTCCTTATTTTTTTAAGACCTATTTCTCTTCCATTAATTCTTAAAAGGCTAGTCGTTCTTTAGATCACCTCTTCTTCATCCCCAACTTGGCAATATGTATGACCAAGGTAAGGAGGGTTGGAGAGTGAGCTTAGTCACGATGATAGTTTTGAGTTAACAAAAAAATAAATTGAGTCACCACTTTTCATTGTTGTCTTTGTGAATATATTATACCCCATATTGATTTCACTCAAGAATGACTTAAATTGAAACTTTCTACCTCTTCATCATGTTTGTTTTTTGCAATCATTAAAACTTTTCGCAATTGCGAACCTTCAAAAGAGTCACAATTGTTCACCATTTTTTTTTAATGTTTTGTGAGTTTCACAACTTTTCATAACATTTCTTTCTGAATAAGTCACCTCATTTTATTATTATTTCTTTTTTTCTTTCATTTATTATTTTAGAGAGCTAGAGTGGTCTCAGCTCACTGCTTTCTTGAACCCTAACTTGACAATATTTAAGACCAAGTTAAGACAAGTTGGGCACTAAACTGAGTCACTAGCATACCTCTGAGTTCATAAGAAAAAAAGATTGCATCACCATTTTTTATTTTTGCCTTTGTGAATAACCACATTGATTTCATTTGAATGTCTTAAAATGAAATTTTCTCTCCTTTTTATCTTCCAATGTGGTGGAATCACATCTTTTCGTACAATCTTCTCTTTGTGATCATCACAACCTTTTATAATCACCACTTTTTGAAAGAGTCACAACGCTTTACCATTTGTGTAATTTGCAAGTGTCGCAACCTTTCATAACTTTATCTTTTGAACAAGTCACTTCCTTATTTTCTTTTTATTTCTTTATCTTTTCGATTAATCCTTATAAGGCTAGTTTGGCCCCAACTCACCCTTTCTAAACTTGAACTTGACAATATGTAAGATAAGGGTAAGACATGTTCGACACTTGATTGAGTCATAGGGATATTTCAAAGTTAACAAAAAATAAATAGATCAAGTTAACACTTTTCATTGTTGCATTGGTGAATAATATATTATACTCATATTGATTTCATTTGAATGTCCTAAATTGAATCATTCTTCCCTTCATATCTTTCAATGTGGGGGATAGTCACACTTCTTAGTCATATTTGTCTTTTGCAATCATTACAATTTTTCACAATTTCCACCCTTCGAAAGAGTCACAATTGTTCACCATTTTTGTCCTTTGTGAGTGTCACATTTCATAATTTTGCCTTTTGGACTTCCATTAGTTCTTAGAGAGCTAGTTTTGCCTCAGTGCAATCACTCTTGAACCCCAACTTGTCAATATGTAAGACTAAGGTGAGACATGTTGGGTGTTAGGCTAAGTCATAGGAATACCTCTAAGCTAACAAAAAAATGAATTGAGTAACCACTTTTTGTTGTTGTCTTTGCAAATAATATACTTTAGCCAACATTGATCTTTAGTGGGTTAGGTTTCCCCCAACTTGTGAATATGTAAGATTAAGGTAAGAGGGATTCAACACTTAGCTAGGTCATGGAGATAACTCTGAGTAAACAAAATAAAAATAATCAAGTAGCCACTTTTCATTGTTGCCTTTGTGAATTATATATTATACCTCACATTGTTGCCTTTCGATCTCTTTCTCATCCTTTTTCATTCTACACTCCACACTTTCTTTATCAACATATATTTCCATTTATAAGCCATGTTTCGTGTGTTTGTACAATGGATCGGTTTTGACAGTTAACTTTTATCAAATCGTAATTGTTTTTTTTTTAATTTCTTAACTCTAGGAACCAATGTACTTGTTTTTAATATATCTATTGATCATAACACACCAACTATTATAACATACAAGGTAAGTTTTTTTAAATATAGAATTGCTAACTAAACTATAATATTCTTCACATACAAACCAACAACCAATTAAACAATACCCATCGATCTTCATAAGTGATTATCCATTCTCCGAATGCATGTTAGAAATCAATCTAAATTGTAATTGTTTTGTTTTATTTTCTTATCTCCAAGAATCGATGTACTTGTTTTTAATATATCTATTGATCATAACAGAACAAATATTTCTACAAGGTAGGTTTTTCAAAATATAGAATTGTTAACTAAACTCTAACATTCTTCACATACAAACCAACAACCAATTAAACAATACCCATCGATCTTCATAAGTGATTATCCATTATTCAAATGCATGTTACAAATCCATCTAAGTTGTAATTGTTTTCTTTTATTTTCTTAACTCAAGGAATCGATGTACTTGTTTTTAATATATCTATTGATCATAACACAACAACCATTGTAACATACTAGATAAGTTTTTCAAAATATAGAACTGCTAACTAAACTCTAATATTATTCACATAGAAACCAACAACCAATTAAACTATACCCATCGATCTTCATAAGCAGTTACCCTTTCTCCAAATGCATGTTACAATGTTTTTTTGACAAATCGGTTGTTTAAAAATTAAACTTTCCCATCTTTAAAATGAAATCGATAACTGATTTAATACATATATTTTTTGTTCACTTCTAATATCAAAATGATTATTCAATAACCAAGATATCTTGAATATCTCTATACGCTAATTGGTTTTATTAATCATATTTTATTCACTTTCTCTAAACATTAAAAAAATAACGATCCTCATGAATTGGAATCTTGTTTGGTTCCATATATTGAATTGAAGAACTCAAAAAATTCAATCACTAAATAAGTGATGAATGTTTTATCAAAAGGAAAACTTATCCAAATGAACAACAATGTATAAACTGTCTTTCTAGTTTTACCACCATGTTCGTTGAAAAAGTGATTTTTCTGATATATGATTTTATTTTAATCAATCAATGACAAACTTAAATAAATTATTGATATTTTAGCATGTTTTGACCATAATTAATTAAAGTTTCACAAAATAAAATTGAAATACCATTTTTCATTGTTTTATTTTTTAATAATATATTATAGCTAACATTGATTTCACTTGAATGTCCTAAATTGAAACTTTTCTTCTTCACACCACAGTGAATCTTTTTTTCTTGTCATGTTTATTAAATAGTATTTCACCAATGCTTCTACAAAAACATGTTTTATGTCCAAGGTTGTTACACTTATAACATTTTATACTTTTATTTATCATTAGGAAACTTTCCTTAATTGAGTTACAATTTTTAATCTTGTGATACTTTTATTTATCATGAACAAAATTTCCTTAATTGAGTTACAATTTTCAATTTTGTCACCATCGTTATGACAATTAAAAAATATTTGACTTTTTGAGGCACAAAGACTTCTTGAAGAAATATACCTTCTCTTATCAACTAATCTACATGTTCTAGCTTTATGACTAAAATCATTGCAAACATAACAATATCCTTGAAAAGAATGATTGTACCTGATTGACTTATTATGCTGAGAAATATGAAGAACCTCTTCTTTCTTTGTAAAATACCTTTGAATGATCCGCTAACATTAGTATTATTCTTTGATTTGATTTTGTCTTTACCCTTAAGTGCAACAATAGACTGGTTCAAATCAATCTTCTTATTAGGTGTTTTCTTGTCTATAAAATTCTTAAAGGTATAGTTTTGCCTAGGCTAACCCCACCTGAACTCCAACTTGGCAATATGTAAGACCAAGGTAAGACAGGTTGCCTTTCATAACTTTTCTTTTTGAATGAGTCACTTCCTTATTTTTTAATACCTATCTCTCTTCTTTTAATTCTTAAAAGGCTAGTGTTGCTACAGCTCACCCCTTCTTCATCCCCAACTTGACAATATGTAAAACCAAGGTAAGGAGGGTTGGAGACTGAGCTGAGTGACGATAATACTTTTGAGTTAACAAAAAAATAGAGTCACCATTTTTCATTATGGCCTTTGCGAATATATTATACCCCACATTGATTTCACTTGAATGATTTAAATTGAAACTTTCTACCTCTTCATCATGTTTGTTTTTTGCAATTATTAAAACCTTTCACAATTGTGAACCTTTAGAAGAGTTACAATTGTTCACCATTTTTTATCTTTTGTGTGTCACAACTTTTCATAATATTGCTTTCTGAATAAGTCACCTTGTTTCATTATTATTTCTTTTTTTTCTTTCATTTATTGTTTTAGAGAGCTAGTGTGGTCTCAACTCACCGCTTCTTCAACCCTAACTTGACAATATGTAAGACCAAGGTAAGATAAGTTGGACATTGAACTGAGTCACTAGCATATCTTTGAGTTAATAAGGAAAAAAATTTGCATCACTATTTTGTATTTTTGCCTTTGTGAATAATATATAATATCCCACATTGATTTCAATTGAATGTCTTAAAATGAAACTTTCTCCCCTTTTTATCTTCCAATGTGGAGGAATCACATCTCTTCATACAATCTTCTCTTTGCAAACATCACAACCTTTTATAATCACCACTTTTTGAAAGAGACAACTGTTCACCATTTTTGTACTTTGTGAGTATCACAACCTTTCATAACTTTATCTTTTGAACAAGTCACTTCCTTTTTTTTTTTCTTTTTTCTCTTCCATTAATCCTTATAAGGCTAGTTTTGCCCCAACTCATCGTTTCTAAACTCCAACTTGACAATATGTAAGATTAGGGTAAGACATGTTCGACACTTGATTGAGTCACAGAGATACTTCAAAGTTAACAAAAAAATAATAGATCAAGTCAACACTTTTCATTGTTACATTTGTGAATAATATATTATACTCATATTGATTTCATTTGAATTTCCTAAATTGAATCATTCTTCCCTTTATATCTTTCAATGTGGGGGATATTCATGTCTCTTCGTCATATTTATCTTTTTCAATCATTACAAATTTTCACAATTGCCACCCTTTGAAAGAGTCACAATCGTTTACCATTTTTTTCCTTTGCGAGTGTCACATTTCTTAATTTTTCCTTTTGGACTTCCATTAGTTCTTATAGAGCTAATCTTTCCTCAGCACAACCATTTTTGAACCCCAACTTGTCAATATGTAAGATTAAGGTGAGACAGGTTGGATGTTGGGCTAAGTCATAGGAATACCTCTAAGTTAACAAAAATATGAATTGAGTAACCACTTTTTGTTGTTTCCTTTGCAAATAATATACTTTATCCCACATTGATTTCATTTGAATGTCCTAAAATGAAAGATTGTCCTTTTTGTCTTCCATTAATCTTTAGTGGGTTAGGTTTGCCCCAACTCACCTCTTTATAAAGCACAACGTGTGAACATGTAAGATTAAGGTAAGATAGATTCGACACTTAGCTAGGTCATGGGGATAACTTTGAGTCAACAAAATAAAAATAATTGAGTCACCACTTTTCATTGTTGCCTTTGTGAATAATATATTATATCTCACATTGTTGCCTTTGTGAATAATATATTATATCTCACATTGTTGCCTTTCAATCTCTTTCTCATCCTTTTACATTCTATAATCCACTGTTTGTTTATCGACATATATTTCCATTTATAAGCCATGTTTCATGTGTTTACAATGGATCAATTTTGACAATTAGCTTTTATCAAAATTGTAATTGTTTTTCTTTTAATTTCTTAACTCTAGGAACCAATGTACTTGTTTTTAATATATCTATTGATCATAACACAACAACCATTATAACATACACGATACATTTTTTAATATATTGATTTGCTAACTAAACTCTAACATTTTTCACATACAAACCAACAACCAATTAAATAATACCTATTGATCTTTATAAGCGATTATCCATTCTCCAAATGCATGTTACAAATCCATCTAAATGCATGTGTACACTTTTTTCCTCGATGAATTTTTTTGGGGCCTACATATTTTTAGCTATTTCTAGGCCGACATGTTGTAACTCATTCTAACCCTAAAGTGGCAAAATAATGTATAATATGGCTTAGGGTTAGGGATTTCATTATGTATGGTTTTAGTACTTGCAACAGAATTGAGCTTTAAGGGATTACATATTGTAATTAGGTTGTAATCACTAGATAATAATAATATTGGACTCGTTGTTTGTGGATGTAGCCCAAGGATTGGGTGAACCATGTTAAATCCGTGTCTTGTGTTTTCTTCTGTGTGGTTTATGTTTTTTTGATAATTGGTTATATTCGCATGTAATTTTTATTTATGTCTTGTTAATCCTAACAAGTGGTATGAGAGCGAGGTTGTTTTCAGTTATCCTCTGTAGGAAGATCTCATGGTTGAGTGGGAGAAATGGAAAATGAGGGTAGACTAAAGGTTGACAAGTTTAATGGGTAGAACTTTCAATTATGGAAAATGCAAATGGAGGACTATCTCTATCAAAAGGATCTATGGTGGCCGTTGGAAGGAAAAGCCAAAAAACCAAAAAGCATTTCTGATGAGGACTGGACAATTCTTGATAGAAAGGCTTTTGGTAGTATTCGATTATGCCTGACACAATCGGTGACATTCAATATTACACAAGCAATGACAACTAAAGATTTGATGAAAACCCTAGCGAAGTTGTATGAAAAACCCTCCGCTTCAAATAAGGTATTTCTCATGAAGCGTTTGTTTAATATGAAAATGGTGGAAGGTGGGTTAGTTGTTGATCATTTAAATGAGTTTAATACAGTTACCTGTCAATTAGCTTCTGCCAATGTTATTTTTGATGAAGAAGTCATGGCTCTCTTGATTTTGTGTTCTTTGCCTGAAAGCTGGAATGACCTGGTAATGTCTGTTAGTAACTTTGTTTCTAGTTCTAATACCCTAAAATTTGATGATGTTATTGGTATTATTATGAGTGAGGAAATTCGTAGGAAAATCTCAGGTGGATCCACATCAGGTAGTGTCTTAAATGCACAAAGCAAAGGTAGAACCAATGAGAGAGAAAACAACTCTAGAAATCATGGGAAATCAAGAGGAAAATCAAAGGGAAAGAGGTCCGAATCCAAAGGGCCAAATGATTGCTGGTATTGTGGAAAACTAGGTCATAAAAAGAAATATTGCTGGTCTTGAAAGAATAAAGGAGACAAACAAGAAGGTAACAAGGAGGCAAATGTGGTAAGTAATAAACCCGAAGATGATGCCTTGTTTCTTTCTTTAGAAAGTATTGATGATTCATGGGTTTTAGATTCTGGGGCTTCATTTTATGCTACACCCCATAGAGGTTACTTTCTTGATTATGTCCAAGGGGATTTTGGGCTAGTTTATTTGGGAGATAATGAACCCTGTCAGATTGTTGGAAAGGAAAAAAATTAAGATTAAGTTGCAGAATGAAAATCATTAGCTACTACAAGAGGTAAGACATGTTCCAAGGCCAAGTAGGAATTTAATTTTAGCAGGGCAACTGGGTGACGAGGGTTGCACAATTACTTTTAATGATAGAAATTGGAAGGTTTCAAAAAGTTCCTTAGTAGTAGCAAAAGGTGTGAAAGTAGGCACCTTATATCTTTGTACAGGTCATACTGTTATTTCTACTTTAATTATTTCAGAAGATAATGAATGTTCAGGAACAATGGCTACATTTGAGAAGGAATAACATCAAACTGTTGCTATAGGCTTTGACACAACACTCTAACACAACAAACTCAGGCACTTGAGTGAAAAATGTATGAAATTACTTCATTCAAAGAAAGTTTTACTTGGTCTGAAATGCGTCAATATGGATTTTTGTGAAAGTTGTGTTTATGGAAAACAAAAGAGAGTTAGTTTTGTAAACAGTGGGAAGGAAAAGAAAAATGAGAGATTAGAGCTTGTGCATACAAATGTATGGGGACTAGCTCATATATCTTCCCTTGGTGGCTCTCTGTATTATGTTATATTTATAGATGATGCAACAAGAAAAGTATGTATTTTTTCCTTAGACAAAAATCTGATGTATTTCAAACTTTTAAGAAATGTAAATGCTTGGTTGAGAATGAGATTGGTAAAAAGCTAAAATGTCTCAGATCTGATAATGGTGGTGAGTATTATAGCACAAAATTTGAAGATTATTGTTCCTCTAATGGTATTTGTAGGCAAAAAACTATACCAAGGACTCCACAAGAAAATAGAGTGGTTGAACACATGAACATGACAATAATGAAGCATGCAAGGAGTATGAGGTTGCATGCTAGGCTGCCCTTAAACATGTGGATAGAGGCTGTAAACACTATTGCTAATTTAATTAATAGAGGTCTCTCTACTCATTTGGACTATGGTATTCTAGAGGAAGCATGGAGTGGAAACAAGGTGAGTTATTCTTTTCTCAAAACTTTCAGTTGTGAAGCTTTTGCACTTATAGATTCTGAAAATAGAACCAAGCTGGAAGCTAAGTTATAGAAACATGTATTTGTTGGATATGGCATTGATGAATTTGGTTATAGGCTTTGAGATTTTGAAAATCATAAAATTGTAAGAAGTAGGAATGTCATATTCAATGAGAAAGTGTTGTACAAAGATCTATTATAGGAGCATGAGAAGAAAGAAAATGACTATGTAGTACTAGATGATACTCCAAAAGATGATGTTCCAGTAGTTCCTTATGCTCCACAACAACAACAATAATAAATACCACACACCCTAGTGAATGTTAGATGGTCAACAAGGCTCAGTAGACCTCCTGAAAGATTCTCTCCCTTTTTGTATTCTATTTTGTTAACAGATGCTGGCGAATCTGAATGTTATAATGAAGTTGTGCAATTGGATACAAAAATTCAGTGGGAGTCTACAATGACAGAGGAAATGGATTCCTTGTTGAAAAACCATACTTGAGATTTATGCAAGTTACCCGTAGGTAAAGGGGCTTTACAGAATAAATGGGTTTACAGGCTAAAAGAAGAGGATGAAGGTAAGAAAAGATTTAAAGCCAAGTTAGTTGTAAAAGGATTTGCATAGAAAAATGGCATTGACTTCGATGATATATTTTCTCCAGTTGTTAAAATGACTTTTATTCGTACTGTTTTAAGTATTGTGGCTGCTGAAGATTTGCATTTAGAGCAGCTTGATGTTAAAACAACTTTTCTTCATGGTGACTTGGATGAAGAAATATATATGGTACATCCAAAAAGATTTGAGGTCAAGGGTAAGGAGAATTTGGTGTGTAGATTGTAGAAAAGTTTATATGGCTTGAAGCAAGCCCCTCAGCAATGGTATATTAAATTTGACACTTTTATGAATGAGCATGGATACATTCAGTATCATTCTGACCATTGTGTTTATTTTAAGAGGTTGGATGATGATAGCTACATTATTTTATACTTATATGTTGATGATATGCTTGTAGCTGGGTCTAACATGAATCACATTAAGGGATTGAAACAAAAGTTAGCACATTCATTTTCTATGAAGGATTTGGGGGCAGCAAAACAAATCCTTGGTATGAAAATTTGTAGAGATAGAAAAAATAGGAAGTTGACTTTATCTCAGGCTGATTATATTGAGAAGGTGTTGCAACGTTTCTCTATGGAGAATGCCAAAGCTGTCAACACACCTTTGCCTAGTCATTTGAAATTGACTAAGGAGATGTGTCCTAAGACATCAGAAGAGGAGACTAAAATGTTTAAGGTACCTTATGCTTCAGTTGTAGGGAGCTTAATGTATGCTATGGTATGTACCAGGCCAGATATTGCACATGCAGTGGGAGTTGTTAGCCGATATATGAGTCACCCTGGTATTGAGCATTGAAATGCAGTCAAATGGATTCTCAGATATTTGAGAGGTACATTTAGTAACTGTTTACACTTTGGGGGATCTACTACTACTGTACTAGGCTATGTTGACTTAGATTTGGTAGTAGATATAGATAGTAGATGGAGTAATACAAGCTATGTATTTACTGTTGGTGGGACAACAATGAGTTGAATTTCTCAACTACAAAAGGTGGTTTCTTTATCCACTACAGAGGAAGAGTATGTTGCTCCTACAGAGGCAGCCAAGGGGATGATATGGCTTCAATTCTTCATGGAATAATTGAGACATCCATAGATGGATAATTTTTTGCATACATATAGCCAAAGTGTCATTCATCTTGTGAAGAATTTTGCTTTGCACTCAAAGAAAAAACACATATAGTTGTGGTACCATTTCATTTGGTCAGTTTTGGATGATGGGAAGTTAAAGCTGAAAAAGATTCATACAGATGATAATCTAGTAGATATGTTTACAAAGGTAGTAACAAAGGAGAAGTTGAACTCATGTTCAGCTTCAGTTGGTCTTCTAGACCGAATAGAATAAAGGAACAACTGAGTCCAGGGTGGTTTGATCCAGTGGGAGCCTCATGTGGTAGCAGTATTGCTACTTGATCAGTCTCAAAGTGGGAGATTGTTAGCTTGTGGTGATTGATCAGGAAAGTACTATATATTTTTGACTATTTTTGGGCTGACATGTTGTAACTCATTCTAACCCTAAAGCGACAAAATATTGTATAATATGACTTAGGGCTAGGGATTTCATTATGTATGGTTTTAGTACTTACAACAGAATTGAGCTATAAGGGATTACGAATTGTAATCAGGTTGTAATCACTGGATAATAATAATATTGGACTTGCTGTTGGTGGATGTAGCCCAAGAATTGGGTGAACCACGTTAGATCTGTGTCTTCTATTCTCTTCTATGTGGTTTATGTTTTTCTGATAATTGGTTATATTTGCATGTAATTTTTTTTCTTTTTAAAGCCAAAGTGGTCTAGCCACCGTAATTATATTTATTTGCATATAATTGTTATTTTTGTCTTGTTAATCCTAACATAAACTTCATCTTGACAATATGTAAGACCAATGTAAGACATGTTTGACACTTGATTGAGTCACATTGATATCTTAGAGTTAACAAAATAAAATAAAATTGAGTCACCATTTTTCATTGTTTCATTTTTTAATAATATATTATACCTCACATTGATTTCACTTGAATGTCCTAAATTGAAACTTTTCTTCTCAAGACCATAGTGAATCTTTTTTTCTTGTCATGTTTATCAAATAGTCTCTCACCAATGCTTTTGCAAAAATTTGTTGTATGTCCAAGGTTGTTACACTTATAACCTTTTATGCTTTTATTTATCATGAACAAACTTTCTTAATTGAGTTACAATTTTGAATCTTGTGACCATGGTTATGATAATTAAAACATATTTGACTTTTTGAGGCAAAAAAGCTTTTTGAAAAAATATACATTCTCTTATCAACTAATCTACATGTTGTAGCTTTATGACTAAAATCATTGCAAACATAAAAATATCTCTGAAAAGAATGATTGTACCCGATTGACTGATTATGCCAAGAAATATGAAGAACCTCTTCTTTCTTTGTAAATACCTTTGAATGATCCTCTAACATTAGTGTTATCCCTTGATTTGATTTTATATTTGTCCTTAAGTGCAACAATAGACTAGTTCACATCAATCTTCTTCTTAGGTGTTTGCTTGTCTATAAAATTCTTAAAGGGATAGTTTTGCCTAGGCTAACCCCACCTGAACCCCAACTTGGCAATATGTAAGACCAAGGTAAGACAGGTTGCCTTTCATAACTTTTCTTTTTGAATGAGTCACTTCTTTATTTTTTTAATACATATTTCTTTTCCATTAATTCTTAAAAGGCTAGTGTTGCTTCAGCTCACCCATTCTTCATCCCCAACTTGGTAATATGTAAGACCAAGGTAAGGAAGGTTGGACACTGAGTTGAGTCACGAGGACACTTTTGAGTTAACAAAAAAATAAATTGAGTCACCACTTTTCATTGTTGTTTTTGTGAAGAATATATTATAGCCCACATTGATTTCACTTGAATGACTTAAATTGAAACTTTTTACCTCTTCATCATGTTTGTATTTTGCAGTCATTAAAAGCTTTCACAATTGCCAACCTGAGGAATAGTCACAATTGTTCACGATTTTTTATCTTTTATGAGTGTCACAACTTTTCATAACTATGCTTTCTGAATAGGTCACCTCCTTATTTTATTATTATTATTTTTTTCTTTTATTTATTGTTTTAGAGAGCTAGTGTGGTCTCAGCTCACCCCTTTTGAACCCTAACTTGACAATTTGTAAGACTAAGGTAAGACAAGTTGGGCATTGAACTGAGTCATTGCCATACCTCTTAGTTAATATGAAAAAAAGAATTTAGTTACCATTTTTTATTTGAATGTCCTAAAATGAAACTTTCTCCCCTTTGTATCTTCCAATGTGGAGGAGTCACATCTTTTCATACAATCTACTATTTGCAATCATCACAACTTTTTATTATCACCACTTTTCAGAAGAGTCACAACCCTTCACCATTTTTGTACTTTGTGAGTGTGAAAACCTTTGATAACTTTTTCTATTGAACAAGTCACTTCCTTATTTTCTTTTTATTTCTTTATTTTTTCCATTAATCCTTATAAGACTAGTTTTTCCCCAAATCACCCTTTCTAAACTCCAAGTTGACAATATGTAAGATCGGAGTAAGACATGTTCGACATTTGATGAAGTCACAGGAATACTTCAAAGTTAATAAAAAATAAATAGATTGAGTCACCAATTTTCATTGTTGCATTTGTGAATAATATATTATACCCACATTGATTTCATTTGAATGTCCTAAATTGAATCATTCTTCCCTTTATATCTTTCAATGTGGGGGATAGTCACACCTCTTCGTCATATTTGTCTTTTGCAATCATTACAAATTTTCACAATTTCCACCATTTGAAAGAGTCATAGTCGTTCACCATTTTTGTACATTGTGAGTGTCACCTTTCACAATTTTCCGTTTTGGACTTCCATTAGTTCTTAGAGAGGTAGTCTTGCCTCAGTGCAGCCATTCTTGAACCCCAACTTGTCAATATGTAAGACTAAGGTGAGACAAGTTGGGTGTTTGGCTAAGTCATAAGAATACCTCTAAGCTAACAAAAAAATGAATTGAGTAACCTCTTTTTATTGTTGCCCTTGCAAATAATATATTTGATCCCACATTGATTTCAGCTGAATGTCTTAAAATGAAACATTCTCTTTTTTCTCTTGCATTAATCTTTAGTGGGTTAGGTGACTTGCCTCTTTATAAAGCCCAACTTGTGAATAAGTAAGATTAAGGTAAGAAAGATTCAACACAATCATTTACAATTGCCCCTCTTTGAAAGAGTCACAAACCTTCATTATTTTTGTGTGTCTTTTGAATGAGTCACTTCCTTATTATCTTTTAATTCATTTTTCTCTTTTATTAATTTTTAGAGGGCTAGTTTTGTCTTAGCTCAACCATTCTTAAACACCAATATGACAATATGTAACACCAAGGTAAGGTAGGTTGCATTTGATAACTGTGTTTTTTGAAGGCATCACTTTTTAATTTTTTTTTCTTGAACCGCAACTTGACAATATCCAAAACTAAGGTAAGACATGTTGGACATTGAGTTGAGTCAAGAGAATACCTTTGAGTTAACAAAAAAAAAGAATTGAGTCTCCACTTTTCATTGTTGCCTTTGTGAATAATATATTATACTCCACATTGATTTCATTTGAATGTCTTAAATTGAAACCTTCAACCTTTTATATCTTATAGTGTGGGGTAGAGTCACACCTCTTCATCATGTTTATTTTTTGCAATTATTATAAACCTTTCATAATTGTCATGTTTCAAAAGTGTCACAACCATTTACCATTTTTGTTCTTTGCGTGTGTCATAACTTTTCATATTTTTGCCTTTCAAAAAATAACATTTCATAATTTTGTCTTTTGAAGAAGGCACTTCCTTATTTTATTATTATTAACTTTTCTCTTTTATTTACTCTTAGAGAGCTAGTCTTAACTCAGCTCATCACATCCTAAACCCCAACTTGGCAACAAGGTAAGACAGGTTAGGTGTTCTAGACTGAGTCATGATGATATCTTTAAGTTTTTTTTAAAAAGATTGAGTAACCACTTTTTATTGTTGATTTTGTGAATAATATAGTATACCCTACATTGATTTCACTTGAATGTTTTAAAATGAAACTTTCCCCCTTTATATTTTCCAATGTGGGGTAAAGTAACACATTTTCATCATTTTGTCTTTTGCAATTATTACAACTTTTTAGGATTATGACCCTTCGAAAGTGTCACAACTCTTCACTATTTTTGTCCTTTACGAGTGTTACAATCTTTCATAACTTTGTCTTGTGAAAAAGTTCTCTTTATTTTATTATTGTTATTTTTTCTCTTCCATTTATTCTTAGAGAGCTATTCATTCATTAGTTCACCCCTCCTGAACTCCAACTTGGCAATATGTAACACTACAGTAAAGAAAGTTTAGTTTTAAACTGAGTCACAGAGATACCTCTGAGTTAAAAATAAAAATGAATTGAGTTACCACTTTTTTATTGTTGCCTTTGTGAATAATATATTATATTTCACATTGATTTTATTTGAATGTCCTAAAATGAAATCTTCTCCCCTTTGTATCTTCCAAAGTGAGGGAGAGTCACACATTTATACATTCTATTTCAGGGAAAACTTTAAGAAATTGCTCCCTAGAAAAGGTGTAAAATCCCAACAAATCTTACATTATTTTGGGTGGAAAAAAATAATAATGTTGGCAAATTTTTTTAATTTGAAAGGAAAAAATATTAATTTAACTAATGATTTTTTTTCAATTATATGAAAATTCTAGAAAATCCTAACGAATCTTTCATTGTCGAAGAAAATCACATCTAGAAGTACACATACCTAGCAACCATCATTTCACCATTATTGTTATATGGATCCTAATTAATTATCAGACTTGAAGGTTAAATTTTCCCCACTTTTATCGCTACAATTTCCCTCCAAATTATTGAATGGGGGTTTTGGGGTAGTGCCTCTGGAAGCTCAAACGACTTTAATATTTAGTAAGGTGTCCTAAGTTAATTTTATATCATCTGACATATAGTAAGCCTATTTTTTTATAGCCGTTGGATGATCCTAAATCAATGACATAAATCCTATTTCAAGCCAAACTTTTAAATGACATGAAGTTCCAGAGAAAGTCTCCAAAATAAATACATGTGTCCACAATCAAATTTATTTCGAGCCAAACTTTGAAAGGATAAAAATTTCTATGAAGAGTCTCTGGAATAGAGACACATGCCAAATCTATGTACTTAACCTGTACCCTAACTTAAATTTTGACTACATATTGGAAAATATGACCATCGATTACGACAAATTTTGGAAATTGTAGATGAAAATATTCAATTTACTATGTTGAAAAATTAGATTCCATTGGCGAAGTCATCACTGAAATACAAATAATTCCATATCACTATTGGCAATTGGTCTATGCATGGGACCCAATTTTTATAAAGTGCGGCGACATGGCCACTCCGAAAGTCCAATTTTTTTCGCCAAATTCTACGTCTCTGACGAGTGAAATTCACCAATTGTTGAATATTCACCACTAAATTTATCCTTGATGTTCTCTTTGCAATCGTCACAACTTTTTATAATTATCATTTTTTTCTTTTTGCAATCATTACGACCTTTCACAAATGTCACTTTTCAAAAGAGTCACAACCATTCACAATTTTTGTCATTTGCGAGTGTTACAATCTTTCATAACTTTGCCTTCTGAAAAAGTCACTTCTTTATTTTATTTTTATTCTTTTATTAATTCTTAGAGAGTTAGTCTTGCCTCAACTCATCCTTTCTTGAACTCCAATTTGACAATGTGTAAGACCAATGTAAGATAGGTTGGGTGTTGGGATGACTCATTAGGATACATTTGAAATAACAAAAAATATGAATTGAGTCACCAGCTTTTATTGTTAGTTTTGTAAATAATCTATTTTATCCCATATTGATTTCACATGAATATCCTAAAATGGAACCTTCTCCCCTTTGTATTTTCCAATGTAAGGGAGAGTCACATCTCTTCATACATTTTGCTCATTGCAATCATCACAACCTTTGACAATTACTACTCTTTGAAAAAATATGAACCTTCACCATTTTTTGTGCTTTGCGAGTGTCACAAACTTTCATAAGTTTTCCTTTTGAATAAGTCACTTCCTTATTTTCTTCTTATTCTTTTTTGTTTTTCAATAATCGTTACAGAGCTAGTCTTATCTTAGCTCACCTTTTCTAAACCCCAACTTGACAATATTTAAGACCAAGTTAAGACACGTTTGACATTTGATTGAGGCACAAAGATACGTCTAAGTTAACAAACTGAAAAAAATTGAGTCACCACTTTTCATTGTTGTGTTTGTGAATAATATATTATACCCTACATTGGTTTCAATTGAATGTTCTGAATTGAAACCTTCTTCCCTTTATATCTTTCAATATGTGGGAGAGTCACAATTCTTCATCATGTTTGTCTTTTGTAATTATTAGAACCTTTCACAATTGCCACCCTTTGAAAGAGTCACAATCCTTCATTTTTGTCCTTTGCCTCTTCTATTAAATCTTAGAGAGCTAGTGTATCCTTAGCTCACCCAATCCTAAACCCCAACTTGACAATATAAAAAATTAAGGAAATTCAAGTTTGGTGTTGGGTTGATTCATGAGGATACCTCTAAGTTAATAAAAAAATTAAGTCACCACTTTTCATTGTTGCCCATGTGAAAAATATATTAAACCTCACATAAAATTGATTTGAATGTCTTCGTAAAATGAAACATTTTCGAGGTCTGCATGTGTGCTCTTCCATTTTTTCTTAAAATATAATTAACCTTGTTTAAAAGGCCTTCTCACTGGATGGAGAGATGGAGGTTCCCTATCTTGGTTGCAGGTCTGCATGCGTGGGATTTGTGGAAGCATTTCAGTAGTGGGGTAGTTTTTTGTTTTTTGCGATGGGTTTTGTTTCTGATTGGTGTTTGTGGGGATTTTTTCTGTTTGCTAGCAGCTGTTTTGGTTTTTGTTTTTTTCCTGGCTTCAATCTTTGCATGGCAGAGATTTCTATGGCATCAGTTGTGGAGCTTTCTCACATGGACAAGGCTCATAATGGGGCCTCTTCAAGAATGCATGCACAACAAGCAGATACATTTATACGAGTGTTGATCCTAAAATGAAGAAGGTTAATGGGTGTCTTCCTAGAACCCAAGATCACCCAGTTTTGGTCATTTCTCCTAATTTGGTGGAAGAAGATGTCTCATATTGGAGTAGACATGCTCTGATCTGTAAGTTTCTTGGCATTCAAATTCCTTTGTCCACTCTGGAAGCTTGGATCCAGTGTTCTTGGCAGATTGAAGGAGATATGGAAATTATGCTTGCAGCAAATAGCTATTTTATGGTTATTTTATCAAATATGGTAGATCACAATAGAGTTTTTGAAGGTGTCCTGTATTTTTATAATCAAGCTGGATTATTTATTAAACCATGGCATGAAGGTTTTAATTTAGTTGAAGAGATGCCTTCTCAAGTTCCTGTTTGGGTTCGTCTTCCTTGCCTCCCCTTGGAGTTTTGGTGAGAAGATATCTTACATAAAATTGCTAGTCTCTTGGGAAATCCTGCAGCGGTTGCTACACAAACCCTTGATAAAAAGGTGATTTATTTTGCCTGAATTTGTGTTTTAATAGATCTGAATAATCCTCTATCAGATTCCATGGAAATTTGTTTGGGATCTTCATCATGGATTCAGTAGTTAGATTATGAATCTCTACCTTTTCGATGTCAGTTTTGTCATGAGTATGGCCATCTCTTGTGGTAATGCCCTAAAGTTCATAAGGAAGCTCATTCCCCCTCTTTGGAACCTCCTCCTCTGGGTAAATAGGACAAAGGGAAAGCTCCCATGATGGCTGAACCTTAGGGAAATGACAAGGAAGGATTTGTACCAGTTAAAACTAAGGCTAGAGGATGAGGTCAGAAGAGGACATTCAAGGATAGGTAGATAGATGGAGGCTTTAACAGGTTTGAGGTGTTGGAAAATTTAGCTTTGGAAGAAGGAGTCCCACATGTGGTCACTTCTAATAGTGTTGGGGTTAGTATGGAGGTTGTACCAATTCTTGAACAAGAACCAATTCAGGCTATTCAGGGACAACAAGTGGCTCAAGTGACTTTAAATAATTCCATAGAGGATGACATTATTTTGGCAGATTTAGCTAAAGAAGTTTTAGTTTCATCTCAAAATAAGGGTTCATCTCACTGACTGGGAGTGCAATAACAACCCCTTAAGAAAGGTCTTGCTGATAGCTCCTCAAAAGGGTGGAAGATGGACATTGAGAAGATAAAAATGACTAGAGATTTGTTGTTGGAATGTGGGTTTGTTAAACCTATTGATGCTCACTTTTCTCAAACCCCTCCATGATCATTCTCTCTTGGAATGTGAGGGGTTTGAATAGCACCTATCGTCAAAAAGATATTCATGATTTGATTGCAATTAATTCTCTGGATGTCTTTTGTGTTCAAGAGACTAAGGTTTCTATTGAGGTTATGCATCAGTATGCTCCACGCATTTGGTTCGCTGGTCATTGTCAAAGTATTGGTTCGTAAGGGAATTCTAGAGGTTTGGCTTTGTTCTAGGACCCTCAGAAGATTTCTCCCCATTGGTGGATTTCTAGTCATTACTCAACCTCTATGGTGGCTATTGCCTTGGACTCTGGTGAGACTATTCTTATGACAAATGTTTATGCCCCTATTGACATTCTTGGGAAGATTCATCTCTGGGATCACATTAGGTATGTGCATTCTTGTGCTCCTTATTTTCCTTGGATTTTAGGAGGTGATTTTAATTCTATTTTAAGTCTTGAGGAGAAAAGAGGAGGTTGGCCTAGGCTTGGCCCTGCTTCTGATCTTTTTCAAGCCCAGGTGGATGTTCTTTCTGTTATTGATGTTAAGCCTTCAAATGGGGTTTTCACTTGGAACAAAAGATGGAGTGGTCAGGAAGTTATCTTAGAATGTTTGGATAGGTTTCTTGTTTCTTGTTATTGGGTTGGAGGTGGCTTGATTACAAGTTCTGAACTTCTTGATTGGAGAGGTTTTGATCATTGGCCAATTAAGTTCTCTTCTTCTCCTGTTGCACTCCCTAAGAACCCTTCTTTTAGATTCTAGCTTATGTGGCTTTGAGACTCATCCCTTTATGTTTTGGTGGCTAAGTGGTGGAGAGAAGGTGGCCTAGCTTATGGCACAACTATGTTTGTCTTTGAGAAGAAACTTAAATATGTCAAATATCATCTTAAGAGATGGAATACCTCTTGCTTTGGAAACCTTTAGTCTAGAAAGAGGAATGCTCTAGATCATCTTGCAGTGATTACTCACCAAATCAGGGACTTTGGGCTTATAGAGGCTCTTGGCAGGGTAGAATCCCAAGCTATGTGGGATGTGGAAGAATGGGAACTTCATGAAGAGATTTACTGGAAACAAAAGGCTCGCATTGATTAGCTACAGGAAGGAGATAGAAATACTACTTTTTTTCATCATTCTATTCAGGCTCGTCATAACAAAGGGTATATTTCTTCCCTTGTTACAACAGAAGGACTACAGATTTTCTCTTAGTCTTCTATGACCAAGGAAGCCCTTCAATTTTATTCTACCCTTTTTGTTGAAGATTCTTGGCCTGTAGCTGAGGAGAACTTGATACTTTCTTGCATTCCCTCTCTTATCACCAATGCAATGAATGATTCTCTTATTCATCAAATTTTGATGTCAAAACTTGAAGAGGTTGTGTTTCAGATGAATAAAGGTAAAGCTCCAGGCCCAGATGGCTTCCCTATGGAATTCTTTTAGGAATTTTGGGAAATTATTAATATGGATCTCTTGGAGGTGGTTAAGGAATCTCTTCAGAATAAGCAAATGCTTCGTGCATTGAACTCCACTTTACTGACTCTTATCCCCAAGAAAGAAGGTGCTGACAATCTTGACTCATTTCATCCCATTGCTCTTTGTAATGTTGCGTACAAAATTATCACCAAATTGATTTCTGAAAGACTCAAGATATGCCTCCCAGTTGTGATTTCGGACAAACAAGGCAGTTTTGTGGCTGGTAAGAAAATTCTTGATGGGATTTTTATTGCTTCTGAAGTTATTCACTCTATGCATACATTAAAAGAGAGAGCTATGTTCATTAAGTTGGATATGGCTAAGGCTTATGACAGAGTCAAATGGAGTTTTCTCCAAAAGATCCTCTTGGCCTTTGGTTTCTGCCAACAGTGGGTGAACTAGATTATGAGTTGTGTTTCTTCAACTTCTTTTTTTGTTCTGTTGAATGGTGTTCCTTCAGAGCCCTTTGGTGCCTCTAGAGGACTTCGTCAAGGGGACCCTATTTTTCCTTACCTCTTCATCATTCTGGCTGAGGGTCTGGGCCTCTTTCTTAAGCTTTGTGCTCACTAGAGTTTGATTCATGGGTGGAAATGGGGTGCTGGCTTGCCTCCTCTTTCACATCTTCAATTTGTGGATGATACTTCATTTATGGGACATGCCCGTCTTTAGGAAGCTACTTCTTTTAGGCATACTTTGGATGTGTATCTTGTAGCTTCAGGTCAAAAAGTTAATGAGAACAAATCCTCCATTTTTTTCTTCAATACTCCTGAGGCTATTCAGAGGCATATTGTTGCTATTTTGAGGTTTTAGATTGGGTCTCTTCCCTTTGTTTATTTGGGTATTCCTCTTACTGTTGGTAGACATCTTAGATCTTCTTGGCAAGTTTTTCTTGATAAGCTATGACAAAAGGTTAACCATTGGACTCATCATTGGCTATCAACTACTACTCGCCTGACTCTATTAAAGTCAGTTATTCAAGCCCTTCCTATTTACAGGTGTTTTGTTCAAGCTGCTCCTATGTATTTTCTTCGGGAATTCAATGCTTTGTCCCATCAATTTCTTTGGAGTGGGAACCTTTCAACTTCTAAATGGAGTCTAGTTAAATGGGAAACTATGTGTAGACCTTAGAAGGAGGGTGGCCTTGGCCTACGATCAGCTATTTTAAATGGACAGGTTCTCATTGCAAAGCTTTACTAGTGTTGGTGTACTAACCAGCATCAACTTAGGGCTCATATTCTCACCCATAAGTATTTTCCAGATATTGATGTGGTTGAAGTTCACCGCTTTCCTTTGGAAGGAAGAGGATCCATGATTTGGAATATGCTAAATTTTGGAGCTCAATTGGTTAAAGATGGTCTCTTTTGGATTTGTCATTCGGGATCACAAGCTTTATTTTGGCTTGACTCTTGGGATGGGCACCCTCCTATCCTTTCCACTCATCCACAGCTCATGCCCTCTATCAAAATTTGAGTGCTCCTGGTTGGGACACAGTTGATTTTTATAAGATAGGGTGTGTTAGAGGTTTGGATCCTTCCTTTCATTGGAAACACCCATCTGAATGGCCTCTAGGAGGATCTGAGGAGAATAGGAAGGAGTTGTTTCAGATTTTGCAGTCTCGTGAGTGTAATACTTTGGTTGGTAATGATGTTCTTGCTTGGGACATTGAGAATTTGTCTGGAAAATTTTTAGTGTTGGCAAGATATGTTGAGCTTCTTCGACAGACATTGGGGGACATCCAGGTGCCTTGGTGGAAGCAAGTCTGGTACAAGTTTTCTTGGCCCAAATGCAATTTTTTTATGTGGTTGGTGGTCCATAGCTAGTGCCTTACATGGGATAATTTATGCAAGTGTGGCTTCCAAGGACCCTCAATGTGTGTTCTATGCCGGACTAGTGAAGAAAATGTCTCTCATCTCTTTTTCCAATGCTCTTTCACTAGACATATTTGGCACTCTTGGTGGAATGTGTGGAACCATTCCTGTTGGCATGTTTCTTCACTACCATAATTCTTTGCTCGTTGGGATAAGGCTCCTGTGAAGACTTCATTTCTTCAAGTTGCCTGGACTCTTGGACCCTCCTTTATTATTTGGCATATCTAGTTGGAGAGGAACTGTCGTATCTTTAAGGATGAGTTTTTGGAGGTTCCTCACTTATCATGGAAAATTCTCCATTCTTTGGGGGAAACTATTTTTGCAAAATGTGACACTTTTGAGGCCATGGAACCAAGGGAGGATATTTTCAATAATCACCTGAATATTCCCCCCTCACATGGAAAACTGCTAAGAAAGATGTGTAGACATCCCTTGTGAAAGATAAATAGGGTGGGGAAGTGGAGTGCCCCTCTGTAGGGTGTTCTTAAAATCAACACGGATGGGTCTTCCAAGGGCAATCCAGGCCCTGCTGGTATTGGTGGTGTTGGTAGAGATAGTACGGGAGATGTTCAATTTTTGTTTTCAATTTATAAAAGTCATCACACTAACAACCTGATGGAGGCCATAGCTATTTTGTATGTTGTGAAGAATGCTTGTGACCTTGGTTGGAGAAGGCTTATCTATGAATCCGAGTCTCAAGTGGTGATACGTCTATTGAATCAGCAACATTCTGAAGTTGTTAGTTGGAAGTTAGCTTTGATTGTGGACCAGATTCATAATTCATGTACTTCTTTAGAGTCTGTTACTTTCACTCATATTCCCAGGGAATGGAATAGTGTTGTTGATTGTTTGGCGAAGTGGGCTTCTAACCATATGTGTAATTGGAATATTGTTGATAAGAATCAACTTCCGATGGGCTTGTCCCATCAATTTGATCACTTGGTTGATCTTGATAGGGCTGTTTGATGCCCTTTCTCTGTTTGTTCCTATTTCTCTTTTAGTTTGAATAAATTTTCACCCCTCTATTTTTTTAAAATGAAACATTTTCCCCTTGTATATTCTAATATGGGAAATAGTCACAACCCTTCACAATTGCCACTCTGATCGACATTTCCTCATCTTCTCACATTTCTCGTTCTCACACACCGATTAGTCTTTTATTTTGCTATGTATAACAATTATTTCACTTTTTTCACATAAGACCACTTTTCTCTTTAAAATTGATTTCTTTCAGAAGAACATTTTCCTCTGCATTGAAAACATATGTTATTTGTTTTAAATCGATCTCTTTCTCATCCTTTTTCATTCTACACTCCACCCTTTCTTTATCGACATATATTTCCATTTATAAGCCATGTGTCATGTGTTTACAATGGATTGGTTTTGACAATTAGCTTTTATTAAAATTGTAATTGTTTTATTTTATTTTCTTAACTATAGGAATAGATGTACTTATTTTTTATATATTTATTGATCATACCACAACAATCATTATAACATACAAGGTAAGTTTTTCAAAATATATAACTGCTAACTAAACTCTAACATTTTTCACATACAAACCAACAACCAATTAAACAATACCCATCGATCTTCATAGGCGATTATCCATTCTCCAAATGTATGTTACAAATCCATCTAAATTATAATCGCGTTCTTTTATTTTCTTAGCTCCAAGAATCAATGTACTTGTTTTTAATATATCTATTGATCATAACACAACCATTATAACTACAAGGTAATTTTTTCAAAATATAGAACTGCTAACTAAACTCTAACATTCTTCACATACAAACCAACAACCAATTAAACAATAACCATCGATCTTCATAAACGATTATCCATTCTCCAAATGTATGTTACAAATCTATCTAAATTTTAATTGTTTTCTTTTATTTTCTTAACTCGATGAATCAATGTACTTGTTTTTAATATATCTATTGATCATAACACAACAACCATTATAACATACAAGGTAAGTTTTTCAAAATATAGAACTGCTAACTAAACTCTAACATTCTTCACATAGAACCCAACAACCAATTAAACAATACCCATCGATCTTCATAAGCGGTTATCCATTCTTTAAATGCATGTTACAATGTTTTTTTGACAAATTAGTTGTTTAAAAATTAAACATTGTCATCTTTAAAATGAAAGCGATAATACATATATTTTTCTCTCGTTGCTGATATCAAAATGATTATTCAGTAACCAAGATATCTCTAATATCTTTGTATGCTAATCGGTTGTAATAATCATATTTAATTCAATTTCTTTAAACATAAAAAAAATGATCCTCGTGAATTGTAATCTTGTTTAGTTCCATATATTGAATTGAAGAACTGAAAAATTTCAATCACTAAATAAGTGATGATTTGTTCTGTCAGAAGGAAAACTTATCCAAATGAACAAAAATGTATAAACTGTCTTTCTAGTTTTACCACCATGCTCATTAAAAAGTGACGTTTCTGATATATAATTTTATTTTAATCGATCAATGACAAACTGAAATAAATTATGGATATTTTAGTATGTTCTGACCATAATTAATTAAAGTCCAATAAAATAAAATTGAATAAATAGTCAGTTCTAAACCTCATCTTGACAATATGTAAAACCAATGTAAGACATGTTTGACATTTGAGTGAATCACATTGATATCTTAGAGTTAACAAAATAAAATAAAATTGAGTCACCATTTTTCATTGTTGCATTTGTGAATAATATATTATGCATCACATTGATTTCACTTGAATGTATTAAATTGAAACATTTCTTCTCCAGACCATAATGAATCCTTTTTTTTTTCTTGCCATGTTTATCAAATAGTCTCTCACCAATGCTTCTGCAAAAATGTGTTGCATGTCCAAGGTTGTTACACTTATAACATTTTATACTTTTATTTATCATGAATAAACTTTCCTTAATTGAGTTGAAATTTTCAATCTTGTGGCCATGGTTATGACAATTAAAACATATTTGACTTTTTGAGGCAAAAAAACTTCTTGAAAAAATATACCTTCTCTTATCAACTAATCTACATGTTGTAGCTTTATGACTAAAATCATTGCAAACATAAAAATATCCCTGAAAAGAATGATTGTACTCGATTGATTGATTATGCCAAGAAATATGAAGAACCTATTCTTTCTTTGTAAATACCTTTGAATGATCCTCTAACATTAGTGTTATCCCTTGATTTGATTTTGTCTTTGTCCTTGAGTGCAACCCCTTGATTTGATTTTGTCTTTGTCCTTGAGTGCAACAACATAATAGTTCAAATCAATCTTCTTCTTAGGTGTTTTCTTGTCTATAAAATTCTTAAAGGGATAGTTTTGCCTAGGCTAACCCCACCTGAACCCCAACTTGGAAATATGTAAGACCAAGGTAAGATAGGTTGCCTTTCATAACTTTTTTTTTTGAATGAGTCACTTTCTTATCTTTTTAATACTTATTTCTCTTCTATTAATTCTTAAAAGGTTAGTCTTGCTTCAGCTCACCTCTTCTTCATCCCCAACTTGGCAATATGTAAGACCAAGGTAAGGAAAGTTGGACACTGAGCTGAGTCACGAAGATACTTTTGAGCTAACAAAAAATAAAAATGAGTGACCACTTTTCATTGTTGCTTTTGCGAAAAATATGTTATACCCCACATTGATTTCACTTGAATGACTTAAATTGAAACTTTTCACCTCTTCATAACGTTTGTCTATTGCAATCATTATAAATTTTCACAATTGTTAACCTTTGGAAAGGTCACAATTGTTCACCATTTTTATCTTTTGTGAGTTTCACAACTTTTCATAACTTTGCTTTCTGACTAAGTCACCTCCTTATATTATTATTATTTCTTTTTTCTTCCATTTATTATTTTAGAGAGCTAGTGTGGTCTCAGCTCACCCTTCTTGAACCCTGACTTGACAATATGTAAGACCAAGGTAAGACAAGTTAGGCGTTGATGTGAGTCACTAGCATACCTCTAAGTTAATAAGAAAAAAAGAATTGAGTCACCATATTTTATTTTTGCCTTTGTGAATAATATATAATATCCCACATTGATTTCATTTGAATGTCCTAACATGAAACTTTCTCCCCTTTGTATCTTCCAATGTGGAGGAGTCACAAATTTTCATACAATATGCTATTTGCAATCATCACAACCTTTTATAATCAGCACTTTCAAAAGAGTCACAACCCTTCATCATTTTTGTATTTTGAGAATGTCACAACATTTCATAACTTTGTCTATTGAACAAGTCACTTCCTTAATTTCTTCTTATTTCTTTATCTTTTTGATTAGTCCTTATAACGCTAGTTTTTCCCCAACTCACCCTTTCTAAACTCCAACTTGACAATATATAAGATCACAGTAAGACATGTTTGACACTTGATTGAGTCACATGGATACTTCAAAGTTAACAAAAAATAAATAGATTGAGTCACCAGTTTTCATTGTTGCATTTGTGAATAATATATTATATCGACATTGATTTTATTTAAGTTTTTTTAAATTGAATCATTCTTCCCTTTATATCTTTCAATGTGGGGGATAGTCACACCTCTTCGTCATATTTGGCTTTTGCAATTATTATAAATTTTCACAATTGGCACCCTTCGAAAGAGTCACAGTCGTTCACCATTTTTGTACATTGCGACTGTCACCTTTCATAATTTTGCCTTTTGGACTTCCATTAGTTTTTAGAGAGCTAGTCTTGCCTCAACGCAACCGTTCTTGAACCCCATCTTCTCAATATGTAAGACTAAGGTGAGACAGGTTGGGTGTTGGGCTAAGTCATAAGAATACCTCTAAGTTAACAAAAAAATGAATTGAGTAACCAATTTTTATTGTTGCCTTTGCAAATAATATATTTTATCTCATATTGATTTCATCTAAATGTCCTAAAATGAAACATTCTCCTTTTTCTCTTCCATCCATATTTAGTGGCTTAGGTTTGCCCCAACTCACCTCTTTATAAAGCCCAACTTGTGAATATGTAAGATTTTTGGTAAGACAAATTCAACATTTGACTAGGTCATGGGGATAACTCTGAGTTACAAAATTAAAATAATTGTGTCACCACTTTTTATTGTTTCCATTATGAATTATATGTTATACCTCACATTGATTTCATTTGAATGTCTTAAATTGAAATCTTCTTCTATTTATATCTTCCAATGTGGGGGTTGAGTCAGACCTCTTCATGATGTTTAATATTTCTAATTATTACAACCCTTCACAATTGCCACCTTTAAAAAGCGTCACAACACTTCACTATTTTTATCCTTTGGAAATGTCACAACCTTTCACAACTTTGCCTTATGAAAGAGTCACTTTCTCATATTCTTTTTATTCATTTTTTTTTCCACTAATTCTTAGAGAATTAATGTTGCATGAGCTCACCCATTCCTTCTTGAACCCCAACTTGGCAATATGTAAGATTAAGGAAAGTTAGGTTGGGTGTTGGGTTGAGTCATAGAGACACCTCTAAGTTAATAAAAAAAATAAATTGAGTAACCACTTTTCATTGTTGTCTTTGTGAATAATATATTATATCTCACACTGATTTCATTCGAATTTTCTCTTAAAATAGAACCTTCTCCCTTTTGTATCTTGCAATGTGGAAAAGAGTCACATTTTTTTTTATCATATCTTTCATTTGCATTTGTCACAGCCGTTTACAATTGCCACTCTTTGAAAGAGTCACAAACCTTCATTTTTTTTAATTTGTTTTTTGAATGAGTCACTTCCTTATTCTCTTTTAATTTATTTTTCTCTTTTATTAATTTTTAGAGGGTTAGTTTTGTCTTAGCTCAACCATTCTTAAACCCCAATTTGACAATATGTAACACCAAGATAAGGTAGGTTGCCTTTCAGAACTGTGTTTTTTCAAGACATCACTTCTTTATTTTGTTCTTATATGCTTTTGTGTTCTATTAATTATTAGAGGGCTAGTCTTGGTTCAAGTGACCCCTTGTTGAACCCGAACTTGACAATATCTAAAACTAAGGTAAGACATGTTGGACATTGAGTTGAGTGATGAGAATACCTTTGTGTTAACGAAAATAAGAATTGAGTCACCACTTTTCATTGTTGCCTTTGTGAATAACATATTACACTCCAAATTGATTTCACTTGAATGTCCTAAATTGAAACCTTCTACATTTTATATCTTATAGTGTTGGGTAGAGTCACACCTCTTCAACATGCTTATTTTTTGCAATTATTACAAATCTTTCACAATTATCACCTTTCGAAAGTGTTACAATCATTTACCATTTTTGTCTTTTGTGTGTGTCACAACCTTTCATATTTTTGCCTTTTGAAGAACAATATTTCATAACTTTGTCTTCTGAAGAAGTCACTTCCTTATTTTATTATTATTGATTTTTTCTTTTTCATTTGCGCTTAGAGAGCTAGTCTTAACTTAGTTCATCGCATCCTGAACCCCAACTTTACAATATGTAAGACCAAGGTAAGACAAGTTGGATGTTGAACTAAGTCACGATGATACCTTTAAGTTTAAAATAATAATTGAGTAACCACTTTTTATTGTTGATTTTGTGAATAATATATTATACCCTACATTGATTTCACTTGAATGTTCTAAAATAAACTTTTCCTCCTTTTATATCTTTCAATGTGGGGTAAAGTAACACATTTTCATTATGTTTGTGTTTTGCAATTATTATAACTTTTCAAGATTAGCACCCTTTGAAGGTGTCCCAACTCTTCACTATTTTTGTCCTTTACTAGTGTTAACCTTTCATAACTTTTTCTTGTGAAAAAAACATCTTTTTATTTTATTGTTATTCTTTTTTTCTCTTCCATTTATTCTTAGAGAGCTAGTCATTCATTAACTCACTCCTTTTTGAACTTCAACT
The DNA here is from genome assembly GCA_027943335.1 of Chamaecyparis obtusa. Lineage (NCBI taxonomy): Eukaryota > Viridiplantae > Streptophyta > Pinopsida > Cupressales > Cupressaceae > Chamaecyparis > Chamaecyparis obtusa. Next base: position 525,990 of record BSBK01010255.1, on the reverse strand, counting down.
TGACAATATGTAAGACCATGGTAAGACAAGTTGAGTTTTAAATTGAGCTACAGGGATACCTCTAAGTTAAAAATAAAAATGAATTAGGTTACCTTTTTTTTATTGTTTCCTTTGTGAATAATATATTATATTTCACATTGATTTCATTTGAATGTTGTAAAATGAAATCTTCTCCCTTTTGTATCTTCCAAAGTGAGGGAGAGTCACACATATTTATACAATCTGCTCTTTGCAATCGTGACAACTTTTCATAATTATCATTTTTTACTTTTTTCAATCATTACGACCTTTCACAATTGCCACCATTCAAAAGAGTCACAACCCTTCACAATTGTTGTCATTTGTGAGTGTTACAACCTTTCATAACTTTGCCTTCTAAAAAAGTGACTTCTTTATTTTATTTTTATTCCTTTTTTTCTCTTATTAGTTCTTAGAGAGTTAGTCTTGCCTCAACTCATCCTTTCTTGAACTCCAATTTGACTATATGTAAGACCAATGTAAGACATGTTGGGTGTTATGATGGGTCATGAGGATACCTCTGAAATAATAGAAAATATGAATCGAGTCACCAATTTTTATTGTTGGTTTTGCGAATAATATATTTTATCCCATATTGATTTCATTTGAATATCCTAAAATGGAACCTTGTCCCCTTTGTATCTTCCAATGTAAGAGAGAGAATCACATATCTCTTCATAAATTCTACTCATTGCAATCATCACAACCTTTGACTATTACTACTTTTCAAAAAAATACAAACCTTCACCATTTTTTGTGTTTTGCGAGTGTCACAACCTTTCATAAATTTGCCTTTTGAATAAGTCACTTCCTTATTTTCTTCTTATTCTTTTTTGTTTTCATTAATCCTTAGACAACAAGTCTTGCCTTAGCTCACCTTTTCTAAACCCCAACTTGATAATATTTAAGACCAAGGTAAGACACGTTTGACACTTGGCTGAGGCACAAAGATATGTTTGAGTTAATAAACTGAAAAAATTTGAGTCACTATTTTTCATTGTTGCATTTGTGAATAATATAGTATACCCTACATTGGTTTCAATTGAACGTTCTAAATTGAAACCTTCTTCTCTTTATGTCTTTCAATGTGCAGGAGAGTTACAACTCTTCGTCATGTTTGTCTAAATTATAATCATTAGAACCTTTCACAATTGTCACCATTTCAAAGAGTCACAACCCTTCATTTTTGTCATTTGGCTCTTCCATTAAATCTTAGAGAGGTAATGTTGCTCCAGCTCAATCAATCCTAAACCCCAACTTGACAATATGTAAAATCAAGGAAAGTCGAGTTTGGTGTTGGGCTGATTCACGAGGATATCTCTAAGTTAATAAAAAAATTTGAGTCACTACTTTTCATTGTTGCCTTTGTGAAAAATATATTAAACCTCACATAAAATTGATTTGAATATCTTCGTGAAATGAAACATTTTCCTTTTGTATATTCAAATATGGGAAAGAGTCACTACCCTTCACAGTTGCCACTCTGAACAACATTACCTCATCTTTTCACATTTCTCGTTCCCATACACCGATTAGTCTTTTATTTTGTTGGGTATAACAATTATTTCACTATTTTCACATAAGACTACTTTTCTCTTTCAAGTCGATTTCTTTCAGAAGAACATCTTCCTCTTCATTGAAAACATGTGTTATTTGTTTCAAATCGATCTCTTTCTCATCCTTTTTCATTCTACACTCCACCCTTTCTTTATCGACATATATATCCATTTATAAGCCATGCTTTGTGTGTTTACAATGGATCACTTTTGATAGATATCTTTTATCTAAATTGTAATTGTTTTCTTTTATTTTCTTAACTCTAATAATTGATGTACTTGTTTTTAATATATCTATTGATCATAACATAACAACCATTATAACATAGAAGGTATGTTTTTCAAAATATACAATTGCTAACTAAACTCTAATATTATACGCATATAAACCAACAACCAATTAAATTATACCCATTGATCTTCATAATCAATTATCCATTCTCCAAATGCATGTTACAAATCCATCTAAATAGTAATTGTTTTCTTAACTCCAAGAATCGATGTACTTGTTTTTAATATATGTATTGATCATAACACAACAACCATTATAATTACAAGGTAAGTTTTTCAAAATATAGAACTACTAACTAAACTCTAACATTCTTCACATACAAACCAACAACTAATTAAACAACATCCATCAATCTTCATAAGCAATTATCCATTCTCCAAATGCATGTTACAAATCTATCTAAATTGTAATTGCTTTCTTTTATTTTTCTTAACTCCAAGAATTGATGTACTTGTTTTTAGTATATCTATTGATCATAACACAATAACTATTATAACATACAAGGTAAGTTTTTCAAAATATAGAATTGCTAACTAAACTCTAAAATTCTTCACATACAAACCAACAACCAATTTGAACAATACCCATTGATCTTCATAAGCGGTTATCCAATCTGTAAATGCATGTTACAATGTTTTTTTGACAAATCAGTTGTTTAAAATTTAAACATTCCCATTTTTAAAATTAAATCGATAACCGATAATACATACATTTTTCTTTCACTTCTAATATCAAAATGATTATTCAGTAACTAAGATATCTTTAATATCTTTGTATGATAATTGGTTGTAAGAATCATATTTAATTCACTTTCTCTAAACATAAAAAAAATGATCCTTGTGAATTGAAATCTTGTTTGGTTCCATGTATTGAATTGATGAACTAAAAAATTTAAATCACTAAATAAGTGATGAATGTTTTGTCAGAAGGAAAATTAATCCAAATGAATAACAATGTATAAACAATCTTTCTAGTTTTACCACCGTGTTCATTAAAAAAGTTTCTGATATATGATTTTATTTTAATCAATAAATGACAAACTGAAATAAATTATTGACATTTTAGTATGTTCTGACTACAATTAATTAAAGTCTAATAAAATAAAATTGAGTCACCATTTTTCATTGTTGCATTTGTGAATAATATATTATATTTCACATTGATTTCATTTGAATGTCCAAAATTGAAACTTTTCTTCTCCAGACTATAGTGAATCATTTTTTCTTGTCATGTTTATTAAATTGTATTTCACCAATGCTTCTACAAAAATGTGTTGTATGTCCAAGGTTGTTGCACTTATAACATTTTATACTTTTATTTATCATGAACAAACTTTCCTTAATTGAGTTAGAATTTGTAATCTTGTGACCATGATTATGACAATTAAAACATATTTGACTTTTTGAGGCAAAAAAACTTTTTGAAAAAATATACCTTCTCTTATCAACTAATCTACATGTTGTAGCTTTATGACAAATCATTGCAAACATAACAATATCCTTGAAAACAATGATTGTTTTTTATTGACTGATTATGCCAAGAATATGAAGAAAACCTTTTCTTTCTTTGTAAATACCTTTGAATGATCCTCTAACATTAGCATTATCCCTTGATTTGATTTTGTCTTTACCCTTAAGTGCAATAACAGACTAGTTCAAATCTATCTTTTTCTAAGGTGTTTGCTTGTCTATAAAATTCTTAAACGGATAGTTTTGCCTATGCTAACCGGCATCTGAACCCCAACTTGGCAATATGTAAGACCACAATAAGACATGTTGTCTTTCTTAAATTTTTTTTTGAATGAGTCACTTCCTTATTTTTTAATACCTTTTTCTCTTCCATTAATTCTTAAAAGGCTAGTCTTGCTTCAACTCACCCTCTTCATCCCCAACTTGGCTATATGTAAGACTAAGGTAAGGAAGGTTGGACACTGAGTTGAGTCACGAGAATACTTTTGAATTAAAAAAAAATTGAGTCACCACTTTTAATTGTTGGTTTTGTGAAAAATGTATTATATCCCACATTGATTTCACTTGAATGACTTAAATTGAAACTTTCTAACTCATCATCATGTTTTTTTTTGCAATCATTAAAACTTTTCACACTTGCCAACTTTCAAAAGAGTCACAATTGTTCACCATTTTTATCTTTTGTGAGTGTCACAACTTTTCATAACTTGTCTTTTTGAATAAGTCCCCTCCTTATTTTATTTATCTATTTTTCTTCCATTTATTATTTTAGAGAGCTAGTGTGGTCTCAGCTCACCCCTTCTTGAACCCTAACTTGGAAATATGTAAGACCAAGGTAAGACAAGTTGGGCATTGAACCGAGTCACTAACATACCTCTGAGTTAATAAGGACAAATGAATTGAGTCATCATTTTTTATTTTTGCCTTTGTGAATAATATATAATATCTCACATTAATGTTATTTGAATGTCCTAAAATGAACCTTTCTTCCCTTTGTATCTTCCAATGTGGAGGAGTCACATCTTTTCATACAATCTGCTATTTCCAATCGTCACAACCTTTTATAATCACCACTTTTCGAAAGAGTCACAACCCTTCACCATTTTTGTATTTTGCGAGTGTCACAACCTTTCATAACTTTGTCTTTTGAACATGTCACTTTCTTATTTTCTTCTTATTTCTTTTTCTTTTCCATTAATCCTTATAAGGCTAGTTTTGCCCCAACTCACCCTTTCTAAACTCCAACTTGACAATATGTAAGATCATGGTAAGACATGTTTGACACTTGATTGAGCCATAGAGATACTTCAAAGTTAACAAAAAATAAATAGATTGAGTCACCAATTTTCATTGGTGCATTTGTGAATAATATATTATACCCACATTGATTTCATTTAAGTTTCTTAAATTGAATCAATCTTCCATTTATATCTTTCAATGTGGGGGATAGTCACACCTCTTCGTCATATTTGGCTTTTGTAATTATACAAATTTTTACAATTGCCACCTTTCGCAATAGTCACAATCATTCACCATTTTTGTCCTTTGCAAATGCCACATTTCATAATTTTATCTTTTAGACTTCCATTAGTTCTTAGAGAGTTAGTCTTTCCTCAATGCAACCATTTTTGAACCCCAACTTGTCAATATGTAAGACTAAGGTGAGATATGTTGGGTGTTGGGCTAAGTCATAGGAATACCTTTAAGTTAGCAAAAATAATGAATTGAGTAACCACTTTTTATTATTGCCTTTGAAAATAATATATTTTTTCTCACATTGATTTCTTCTAAATATCATAAAATGAAACATTCTTCTTTTTCTCAACTGGTGAATATGTGAGATTAAGTTAAAATAGATTCAACACTTGGCTAGGTCATGCAGATAACTCTGAGTTAACAAAATAAAAATAATTGTGTCACCAATTTTTATTGTTGCTTTTGTGAATAATATATTATATCTCACATGGATTTCATTTGAATGTCCTAAATTGAAACTTTATTTTTTTTATATCTTCCAATGTGGGGGGAGAGTCACACATCTTCATGATGTTTAATGTTTCTAATAATTACAACCCTTCACAATTGCCACCTTTAGGAAGTGTCACAACACTTCACTATTTTTATCCTTTGGGAATGTCACAACTTTACTTTATGAAAGAGTCACTTTCTTATATTCTTTTTATTCATTTTTATTTTTCACTAATTCTTAGAGAGTTAATGTTGCTTCAACTCACCCATTCCTTCTTGAACCCCAACTTGACAATATGTAAGATTAAGGAAAGTTAGGTTGGGTGTTGGGTTGAGTCATATAAACACCTCTAAGTTAATAAAAAAAAAATATTGAGTAACCACTTTTCATTGTTGTCTTTGTGAATAATATATTATATCTCACACTGATTTCATTTGAATTTCTTCTTAAAATAGAACCTTCTCCCTTTTGTATCTTCCAATGTGGAAAAGAGTCACATCTTTTTTATCATATCTTCCATTTGCATTCATCACAACCATTTACAATTGCCACTTTTTGAAAGAGTCACAAACCTTCATTATTTTTTTCTGTCTTTTGAATGAGTCATTTCCTTATTCTCTTTTAATTCATTTTTCTCTTTTATTAAATTTTAGAGGGCTAGTCTCGCCTTAGCTCAATCATTCCTAAACACCAATATGACAATATGTAACACCAAGGTAAGGTAGGTTGCCTTTCATAACTAATTTCTTTTAAGGCATCATTTTATTTTTTTCTTATATGCTTTGGTGTTTCATTAATTATTAGAGGGCTAGTCTTGTTTCAAGTCACCCCTTCTTGAACCCGAACTTGACAATATCTAAAACTAAGATAAGACACGTAGGGCACTGAGCTGAGTCACAACAATACTTTTGAGTTAACAAAAAAAAAAATTGAGTCGCCACTTTTCATTGTTGTCTTTGTGAGTAATATATTATACTCACATTGATTTCACTTGAATGTCCTAAATTGAAACCTTCTACATTTTATATCTTATAGTGTGGGGTAGAGTCACACCTCTTCATCATGTTTATTTTTTGCAATTATTACAAACCTTTCACAATTGCCACCTTTCGAGAGTGTCACAATCGTTTACCATTTTTGTCCTTTGCATTTGTCACAACCTTTCATATTTTTGCCTTCCGAAGAACAACATTTCATAACTTTGTCTTTTGAATAAGTCACTTCATTATTTTATTATTATTGATTTTTCTCTTTCATTTTCTCTTAGAGAGCCAGTCTTAACTTAGCTCATCGCATCTTGAACCCCAACTTTACAATATGTAAGACCAAGGTAAGACAGGTTGGACGTTGGACTGAGTCACGATGATATCTTTAAGTTTAATAAATAAAATTGAGCAACCACTTTTTATTATTGATTTTGTGAATAATATATTATACCCTACATTGATTTCACTTGAATGTTCTAAAATGAAACTTTCCCCTTTTATATCTTCCAATGTAGAGTAAAGTAATACCTTTTCATCATGTTTGTGTTTTGCAATTATTACAACTTTTCAGGATTACCACCCTTCGAAGGTGTCACAACTATGCACTATCTTTGTCCTTTACAAGTGTTACAATCTTTCATAACTTTGCCTTGTGAAAAAGTCATCTCTTTATTTTATTATTATTATTTTTTCTCTTCCATTTATTTTTAGAGAGCTAGTCATTCCTTAGCTCACCCCTTCCTAAACTCCAACTTGGCAATATGTAAGACCATGGTAAGGCAAGTTGAGTTTTAAACTGAGTCACGAGGATACTTTTGAGTTAAAAATAAAAATGAATTGAGTTACCACTTTTTTATTGTTGCCTTTGTGAATAATACATTATATTTCACATTGATTTCATTTGAATGTCCTAAAATGAAATCTTCTCCTCTTTGTATCTTCCAAAGTGAGGGAGAGTCACACATATTTCTACAATCTGCTCTTTGCAATTGTCACAACTTTTTATAATTATCATTTTTTGCCTTTTTCAATCATTATGACCTTTTACAAGTGCCACCCTTCAAAAGAGTCACAACCCTTCACATTTTTTGTCATTTTGCGAGTGTTACAACATTTCATAACTTTGCCTTATGAAAGAGTCATTTATTTATTTATTTCTTTTATTAATTTTTAGAGAGTTAGTCTTGCCTCAACTCACCCTTTTTTGAACTTCAATTTGAAAATATGTAAGATCAAAGTAAGATAGGTTAGGTGTTGGGATGAGTCATGAGAATACTTCTAAAATAACAAAAAATATGAATTGAGTTACCAATTTTTATTGTTGGTTTTGCGAATAATATATTTTATCCCATATTGATTTCACTTGAATATCTTAAAATGGAACCTTCTCCCCTTTGTATCTTCGAATGTAAGGGAGTGTCACATCTTTTCATACATTTTTCTCATTGCAATCATCACAACCTTTGACAATTACTATTTTTTGAAAAAATACAAATCTTCACCATTTTGTGTGCTTTGCGAGTGTCACAACCTTTCATAAATTTGTCTTTTTATTTTTTGTTTTTCATTAATCCTTAGAGAGCTAGTACTGTCTTAACTCACCCTTTCTAAACCCCAACTTGACAATATTTAAGACCAAGACACATTTGACACTTGGCTGAGGCACAAAGATATGTTTGAGTTAACTAATTGAAAAAATTTGAGTCACCACTTTTCATTATTGTGTTTGTGAATAATATATTAAACCCTACATTGGTTTCAATTGAATGATCTAAATTGAAACCTTTTTCCCTTTATATCTTTCAATGCGTGGGAGAGTGACAACTCTTCATCATGTTTCTCTTTTATAATCATTAGAACCTTTCACAATTGTCACTCTTTGAAAGAGTCACAACCCTTATTTTTGTCCTTTGCCTCTTCCATTAAATCTTAGAGAGCTAATGTTGCCTTAACTCACCCAATCATAAATCCCAACTTGACAATATGTAAAATCAAGGAAAGTCAAGTTTGGTGTTGGGCTGATTCACGAGGATACTTTTAAGTTAATAAAAAATTTGAGTCACCACTTTTCATTGTTTCCTTTCTGAAAAATATATTAAACCTCACATAAAATTGATTTGAATGTCTTCATAAAATGAAATATTTTCCACTTGTATATTCCAATATGGGAAAGAGTGACAACCCTTCACAATTGCCAGTCTTTGAAAGAGTCACAAACTTTCACCATTTTTGTTCTTTGTGAGTGTTACAACCTTTCATAACTTTATCTTTTAAAGGAGTCACTTTCTTATTTTATTTTTATTTTGTTTTCCCTTTTATGAACCTTTTAAGCTCTAGTCTTGTCTCAGTTGAACCCTTCCTAAACCCCAACTTGGTAATATGTAAGACCAATGTAAGGTAGGTTTCATTTCATAACTTTTCTTTTATGAGGAGTTACTTTTTTATTTATTTTTTAATATATTTTTATGTTCTATTAATTCTTAGAGGGCTAGTCTTGTTTCAACTAACCTCTTCTTTAACTCCAACTTGACAATATGTAATACCAATGGAAGATATATTGGGCATTGAGCCAAGTCACAAGAATATATTTGAGTTAATAAAAAAAGAATTGAGTCACCACTTTTTATTATTGCATTCACGAATAATATATTATACTCAACATTGATTTTACTTGAATGTCCTAAAATGATACCTTGTCCCCTTTATATCTTCCAATGTGAGGTAGAGTCACACCTATTTATCATGTTTGCATTTTGTAATCATTACAATCTTTTGTAATTGCCATCTTTTGAAAGAGTCACAACCCTTCACCATTTTTGTACTTTGTGAGTGTCATAACCTTTCATAACTTTTCCTTTTGAAAGTCACTTTTGCATATTCTTATAATTCCTTTTTCTCTTTGATTAATTTTTAGAGAGTTAATGTTGCCTCTGCTCACCCATTCTTGAACCCCAACTTGGCAAAATATAAGACCAAGGAAAGCTAGGTTTGTTGTTGAGCTAATTCACAAGAATACCTCTAAGTTAATAAAAAAAAATTGAGTCACCAATTTTCATTGTTGCCTCTGTGAATAATATATTATACTTCACATTGATTTTATTTGATTATCCTCGTAAAATGAAACATATCCCATTTTTGTATCTTCTAATGTGTGGAAGAGTCACATCTCTTCATTATATCTTCCTTTTGCAATCGTCACAACCTTTCACAAATGTCACTCTTTGAAAGAGTCACAACCTTTCACCATATTTGTCCTTTGTGAGTCTCATAACCTTACATAACTTTGTCTTTTCCATGCGTCACTTCCATATTTTCTTTTTATTCATTTTTCTCCTCTATTAATCTATAGAGGGTTAGTCTTGCCTTACCTCAACCCTTTTTGAACCCAACTTGACAATATGTAAGACCAAGGTAAGACATGCTTCTTTTCATAACTTTTCTTTTTTAAGGAGTCATTTCCTATTTTTTTCTTTTACACGTTTTTCTTTTCCATTAATTCTTAAAGGGCTAGTTTTGTTTCAGTTCACACTTTTTGAACTGTAACTTGGGAATATGTAAGACCAAGGGAAGACATGTTGGACATAGAGATGAGTCACAATAATATCTTTGGGTTAACAAAAAATATAATTGAGTCACCACTTTTTATTGTTGCTTTTGTGAATACTATTTTACCCCACATTGATTTTATTTGAATGTCCTAAAATGAAATAGTTTCATCTTTACATCTTCCAATGTGGGTTGGAGTCACACCTATTTATCATGTTTTCCTTTTGTAGTCATTACCACCTTTCATAACTGCTACCCTTCGAAAGATACACAACCTTTACCATTTTTTACCTTTGAGAGTTACAACACTTCACAACTTTGTTTTTTGAAGGAGTCACTTCCTTATTTTATTTTTATTTATTTTTAACTTTCACTAGTTCTTAGAAAGCTAGTATTGCATCAACTCACCCCTTCTAGAACCCCAACTTGGTAATATATAAGACCAAGGTAAGACAGATTAGGTGTTCGGTTGAGTCAGGGGGATATCTCCAAGTTAACAAAAAATTGAATTGAATCACTACTTTTTATTGTTGCATTTGCAAATAATATATTTTATCCCACATTGATTTCACTAAAATGTCTTAAAATGTAACCTTCTTCCTTTTGTATCTTCTAATGTGGGGGAGGGTCACATCTTTTCATACAATCTACTCTTTGCAATTGTCACAACATTTGACAATTATCACACTTTGAAAGAATCATGTCCCTTCACCAATTTTGTCATTTGTGAGTGTCATAGTCTTTCATAACTTTATCTTTTGAATAAGTCACTTCCTTATTATATTCTTATTTTTTTTGTCTTCCATTAATATTTAGAGGGCTAATTTTGCCCCAACTCACCCCTTTCTAAACCCCACCTTGACTACATGTAAATAAGACCAAGGTAAAGTTGGTTCAACACTTGACTGCATCACAGAGATAACTCCGAGTTAAAAAAAATAAAAATAATTTAGTCACGGGGATACCTCTAATTAAACATAAAAAAATTTGTTACCGCTTTTATTATTTTCTTTTTGAATAATATATTATTTCCCACATTAATTTCATTTGAATATCCTCCTAAATTGAAATCCTCTTCCCTTTGTATCTTCCAATGTGAGGACAATGATATCTCTTCATCATGTCCACCCTTTGCAATCACACAACTTTTCATAATTGCCTCAACTCACCCTTACTTGAACCCCAACTTGGCAATATGTAAGTCCAAGATAAGAGAAGTTAGACACTGGGATGAGTTGTAGGAATATCTTAGTTAACAAAAAAAATTGAGTCACCATTTTTCATTGTTGCATTTGTGAATAATATATTATACCCCACATTGATTTCACTTGAATGTCCATCTAAAATGAAACATTTTCACCTTTATATCTTTCAATGTGGGGGAGTCATTTTTTCATCATGTCTACCCTTTTCAATTATCACAACCTTTCATAATTGCCACCTTTTGAAATAGTCAAAATCTTTCACTAATTTTGTCTTTTGTGAGTGTCACAACCTTTCATAACTTCGCTTCTTGAAAGAGTCACTTCCTTATTTTTATCTTTATTCTTTTTTTTTTTCATTCATTAAGTCTTAGAGGGAGTCTTGCCTCAACTCACCCCTTGTTAACCTCAACTTGACAATATGTCAACTTGACAATAAGTAAGACAAGTTGGACATTGAGCTTAGTCACAATGATACCTTTGAGTTGACAAAAAAAAAAGAATTAAGCGACCACTTTTCATTTTTGTTTTTGTAAATAACATGTTATACCTCACATTTATGTCACTTGAGTGTCCTTGTAAATTGAAACATTCTCACGTGTATATCTTCTAATGTGGGGGAAGTCACACATCTTCATCATGATTATCTTTTGCGATCATTACAATATTTTACAATTACAACCCTTCGAGAGAGTCACAACCTTGACCATTTTTGTCTATTGTGAGTATCAAATTTTTTGGGAGACCTTGGCAATTTGATAGACATGTTATGTTTTATGGTCATGCCAATACATATGTGGTAATGCATGGTGGATCCAGTCATAAGTTATTACCCTTACATGAAGTTGGAGCTAAGGGATGTGGAGTTATCAGGTGTTGTCCTTATGAAAAACATCAGGAGTAGAGAGTTGATGAACCTATCCTTGTGGATGAAAGGAAGCCAAGTTTGAAAGGAAGAAATGATGATACAGCTGAGGAGTTTATAGAGATTAAGAGGCAGATGGACTTTCTGACAAAGATAGTGCAACAAATGATGGAACTAGTAGCAGAGAGGACTGTAGATGATGCTGAGCTGATTAGTAAGTCTAGAGAAGATGTGATTCACTGAAGTGTTGGTGTAATCAAAAGTGGAAAAGATAGTCAAAATCAATTTCTATCAGTAGCAGAAAGGAAAGATGAGAAAAGTGAAAGACAAGTTGATTTGTTGAGTGTGACAGTGGATAAAGTAAAGACAACATGGAATGAAGGAACATAGAAGATATGGGTTAAGAATAGATATGGGATACCTATTCTTATTCCCTTCAAAAGTTCATGAGAACTTTCTTTCATTTACCTAGGGTGTCTAATGTAGGAGCATCTTGGGCTTTGAGAAATCTTGCATCAACCAAAAACATTTCCTGTTTTCTGTTGTTTGAATTATAATGATTTCATTTATTGGTTTCATGTTGCACAAATCTTACATGATGTTGAGGACCTATTTGGGAACCTTCTTTTATGAGCACATGAAAATTGGATGGACCGTTTCAAAGATATAGTTGTTTTCCTTGCCGCTTGAGTCGTATTTTCCTGCAGTTTTTGTGCTGATTGCGCATTGTGGTTCCATTGATCCTTAAGGAATCAACCTTTGCACTCTTAGGGCCTTTAAGAGGACCTAAATACTATCATCTCCTAAGAGTACAAGTCCTGATTCATTATGAATAAAAAGTTATGACCATTTTTCTCAGGTACCTATTTTCAGCCAGTTTACACGTGAAACGTAGAGTGTTTCTTCTTGCGTGGTTCCGTGTGATGAGATGGGGCCTTGAAAAGTTAGGGGAATGTTCTTTGATCATGTGTGGACCTAAATCCAAAAGTACATCATGTTTGGTTGTTTCTTTATTTAGTTTTGGTATCTTTCCTTAGGTTGGACCTATATTGAAATTAATTGCCTAACTGGCCGACTTGTGGCTTTGCTGGCTATATATTAAGAACTTGGGTAGATGTTTAGGGGGTGGTAGGATAGATTGGTAGTATTAGGAGAGTATAATCATAATTAGATCCTGTGAGATCTTGTAGATCAAATGTTTTATCTGATATTGTAACAACAGAGCTAGTGGTTTGCATGCTTGGAGACAAGGAGATTGCTTGGAGGCTTGCGAGCTCAAGTTTAGATCTACCTTAGTGTTTCCATCAGTTGCTGATGTATTTTAGAGTTGGGATAGCTTGGATACTTTGTAAATTAATTGTATAAGGCCACATCCTAGAAGGCCTCACAGCTGGGCATGTTGAATGAAATTTTTTTTGAATCATTATTGTGTTGAATTTCGTTGTGCTTATTGTTGTTATAACTAGCAGTGTAGGCTTGGACTGTCCATTATTGGATCCTCCATCCCTACCTTGCATCACCTTTGTATCTTCTAATGTGGGGGAAATCACATCTCTTCTTCATATATGTGCCCTTTGTAATCGTAACAACTTTTCACAATTGTCATTATTTTAAAGAGTCACAACCCTTCACCATTTTTATCCTTTGTGAGTGTCACAACCTTTCATAACTTTGTCTTTTGAAGGAATCACTTCTTTAATTTCTTCTTATTCTTTTTTCTCCCCCATTAATAATTAGAAAGCTAGTCTTGCCTCAATTCACCCCTTCTTAAACCCTAATTTAGCAATATGTAAGATCAAGGTAAGACATACCATGCACTGGGCTGAGTCATGAATGCCTCTGAGTTTACAAAAAAATAATTGAGTCACCATTTTTTATTGTTGCCTTTTTAAATAATATATTATACTTCATATTGATTTAATTTGAATGTTCACCTAAATTGAAACTTTCTTCATTTGTATCTTCTAATGTGAGGGAGAGTTGCATCTCTTCAGCATGTCCACCATTTGTAATTGTCACAAACTTTCACAATTGCCACTGTTTAAAAGAGTCACAACTCTTCACCATTTTTGTCCTTTGCGAGTGTCTTAAGCTTTCATAACTTTTTCTTTTAAAAGTGTCATTTTTTCTTGTTCTTTTTTTATTCGATTAATTTTTAGTTGGCTAATCTTTCTTGAACTCAACCCTTCATGAACCCGAACTTGACATTATGTAAGACCAAGGTAAGATAGATTCAGCATTGGGTTGATTTGTAAGATACATTTGAGTTAATAAAAAATAATTATGTGAACACTTTTCATCGTTGCCTTTTTAATAATATATTATACGACACAATGATTTCATTTGAATGTTCTAAAATGAAACCTTTTCCTCTTTATATCTTCCAATGTGGGGGAGAGTCACACCTCTTCATCATGTTTGACCTTTGCAATCATCACATTTTTTCACAATTTCCACACTTTGAAAGAGTCACAATCCTTCATTAGTTTTTTTTGCAAGTGTCACAACCTTTCATAGCCTTGTCTTTTGAAGGAGTCATTTATTTTTTATTTTTCTCTTTCATTAATTCTTAGAGGGCTAGTCTTGCATCGTCTCACCTCTTCTTAAACCCCAACTTGACAATATGTAAAACCAAGGTAAGACAGGTTGGTCATTGAGTTGAGTCATAGAGATATTTTTGAGTTAACAAAAAAAAGAAAATTGAGTCGCCACTTTTTATTTGTGCCTTTTGTGAATAATATACTATACCCCACATTGATTTCACTTGAATGTCCTCATAAAATGAAACCTTCTCCCTTTATATATTCTATCTGGGGGGAGAGTCACACCTCTTCATCATGTCTGTTCTTTGCAATTGTCACAACCTTCCACAATTTACACCCTTCGAAAATATCACAATCCTTCACAATTTTTGTCATTTGTGAGTGTCACAACCTTTCATAACTCTTCCTTTTGAAGGAGTTACTTCCTTATTTTCTTTTCATTCATTTTCCTTTTCCATTAATTATTTCTTGAATTACAGCTTCCCTTTTTTCTTGCTTCCTCTCTCCTCATCCAAATGAAGTTATCTTCTCTCTTTTTGTATCTCATGTTTGAGGGAGTCACAACTTTTCACTTCAGTACTTTTCACCCTTCATTAACTTAATTTTAAATATGTTATATTTAAATTTTGCTATATTTTAAAGCTAATATTATTGTTTATTATTAAATCTTATTTTGAAAGGGGGATATTACACCAAACCACTTATCTCATGATTGTTAATTAGACAAAAGTCACCAATTCTTTAGAGTTGAAAAACAAATCTGCATTTTTTCAACACGTTGCTTGTACCCTATTAAAAACTTCCTGAAATTTGTTGCAAAATTTTGTGAATTTGGAACCCATAGCCACTCTCAATTTGAGAAATGACTCTTATGTCATAAATCACCCATGCTACAAATATTTACATTCTTCTTTGTCTTATTTACAAGTTGTTAATGAATGTACAAAACATATCAACACAAAATTGGATTTCACAACCTTTCAATTACAATTTCAACACTTTATGTAACTCTCCTAAGTATGACTCGATACTTTAATTACTACACCAAAATAAATAAACATTATTATTTAATCATAAAGTTCAATTCAAAAGTCTCTATATGTTGTTGCTATGTTATTTTGAATAGAAGTAAGATTCGTTACAGAGCTTGTGTTTTGCTTCCTCCACTTTATCAATTCAAATATATTTTTATTGGCTTCCAAATGCCACAATATAGGCTATTATCTTCTCCATGAGCTTTAACAGAGCATTGAATATGAAAATTCGTTCGGTATCATCCACAATTTCCCTAGTTGCTAGGCATTTGGTATAGACAACTACGATTTCTCTATTAATGGAGTTTGATTCTTAATTATTGTTGCATCTTTTTCTCTTGGATTGAATCTTATATTATTCTAATACCAAAGTGAATTTGGCGGAGAAAATATACAAATTACTTCATGATTGCATCCAATAATAACAATTGCTATATTGATTTCTTTGGGATATCTTTACCTATTTAGGGTAAATTTTACATTTTCTTACTTAGGCTTATAATGCCTTTGATTTCCCTTAGAGTAACCTAGAAATCTTATGGTGATGTATTTGAACCAACTACCATTACCTACAACTTAAAACTATTAACATTATTTATTTAATTATTATCACTAACATCAATTTTATTTATTACTAATCTAATAGGCTATAGATTTAATACAAAATCTCCAATACAAACCTTATGGAAAACAAGCTTAGACTTATGTGGCTAAAACAAAATGAAAGAAAATTTGAAGAATGAATGCTTGGCTTAAAACACAAGAAGAAACTAAAACCAATCAAAAGGATAACCAGAGAGGAAACTCTTTATATGGATTTAGTATTCATTGATTCAACATAAACTTGTTTATGATAGGCCAATCAAAAGACATAATGTAAATCAATAAGAAACTAACAAGCAAGAGTGGCAACAAATGAGTTGAAAATACTTTAATAAAATGTGGTGATTACTTAGCTAGATAAACATACTAAGCAATGTACATATAAAGACTTCCAAAACATGGAAAACAGGATTAGATCTACTATAAATATATTTAATCATAGGTAAATATATGTGATAAAAGCATAAGTTACCTCAAATTTCACAATACAAAAAATGTTGAAACACCATATTGGGAAACCATTTAACAAAAGAAAATCTCATGTGTACTAAAATTTGTCAATATCACAATAATCTCAAGGAAATCTAAA
This sequence comes from Chamaecyparis obtusa, assembly GCA_027943335.1. Lineage (NCBI taxonomy): Eukaryota > Viridiplantae > Streptophyta > Pinopsida > Cupressales > Cupressaceae > Chamaecyparis > Chamaecyparis obtusa. Next base: position 509,318 of record BSBK01010255.1, on the reverse strand, counting down.
TATGAGTAAAAGGGAGTGTAGATAATAAGTTAAACTTGGGTTTAAGAAAAGACCCATTGAACATTGTGTATGTAGTAATAATGTAGGAGTTTCTAACTCTCTCATAATAGGTGCCGACATTCTAAATATTTGATGGTCATTTGTGACTCCCATGTTCCCAAATTTGTGTAATAAGTCATAAAATGAGGGTGTAGACACCTAAATTTGATTACACAATTAAGTAATCATATTAAGTTCTCTCCTAAGGCATTTTATTAACTAAATATCATTTATTTAATTAATTTATGTCATCCCCTAGTTAATTAATTTGATTAATTAACTATAGCCCAATTAATTATCTAAATGAAAAACTCATAGTCTGATAATTAATTAAATCCCCTTCCTCTATTAATTTAAATGGATGTCTTTATCTATTTAAATTAATTCATAAACCTCCATTTTCCCCCCACTTGGAATTAAATAATGCATTTAATCCAATTTAAGCACATGGATACTAACTTCAACCCCCAACCAAACCCATTCCAATAACCTAACCTTGGGTTCCTACTCAACCCAACCCATTCACATACTAATCATCCTTAATTAGCTAATGACCCATGGTTAGCTAATCCAACCCTCCACTCATTCTCTCTCCTCCCATCACATCCTCCTAATTTTTCCACTTGCCTCCTAATCTAAGCATAATCACCTCGTAAGCATTTGCACAATCATAATCTATGGATTAAGAAATATTAACCCAACCCAAGTCAACCCTCATGTTACATCCTCACATCCCCCAATTTCTTCACCTCATGTCCACCTTAAATGCTCTTACACACCTCTTACACACTTCATCTCCTTCTTACACATTTGTCCCCTCAAACATCTCCCAAAATGGTTACAATCCCCCATACCTTCCAACCTCTCTCATTGTGACACTTGTCACAAGGAGATGCATTTGTGAAAGCACAATCCATGTGCTCTCTCTCAAATGCATCTTGACCCTTCCTCAGGTTTTCATCTTGACCGTCCATTCACCTCTCCTCTTGCTTATGAATTGAACCCTCATCTCTTCACAAATCATCCACCTTCCATGAAAAGTTATAATTCTAATTTGAGAGCTTAAAAACTACCAAATTACCATTACTATGCCAAAATCATCCCAAACTCATACCCTTTGAAGCTCGAGCACGCATCCATTCTTGGACAATCCAACATTTGGAGCTATTTGGAGAGTGAGGTTTGCATTGTTTTGTATTGTTTTGTTTCCATTTTCTAGGTCTAATCTTAAAGGTAGAAAATATGCCTTGTCATTGAATGTTTAGCTTGCTTCATATTCATAACAACTAGGTTTTATTGCTTAAATTTATTGGCACACCTGATGGGACCTACTTCTAGGGTCATTTTTCTCTCAATCTCATCTTTTTTACTTTGCAAAACTAACCAAAAACTAATGTGTATTGTTGTTTGAGTGTCTTTGCAAGGTTTTTTGGGGTTTTTTGCAAGTTTGAGAAGGAAGATAAAACATTTGCACTGACCTTCCTGCGCTTGAATTTTGCACAATAAAAAAAACACAGGTCAATGGGATCACAAGTACGATCCGCGGGATCACATTCCTGCAAGAAAAACTTCTTTCTTTTGTTTTTTTCTTCTCTTGGGTCACCAGTATTTTTTTTATAGTTCGCGGGATCGCGAATCCACAATGGGGGAACATGGTTTGATGGTGCAGGATCACACTATAATATTGTAAGCCATAAGGCATTCAAAACTGACAAAAAACCTCAAAATTTGTACACACATATCTGCTAAAAGATTTGAGGGATCACGAGTTGACCTTGCAGGATCACAATTGCACGTATCACATTTAATTCTTCTCACTTGTTTTTTTTGTTCTGTTTAAATCTTTTTTGAACTGACAGACTTGTGGGATTGTAAGTACGGTCTACGAGATCAAGAATTTTGTCAGTTGTGGGATTGTAGGTATCTTTGGTGGGATCATGAATTATTATTAAGAAAACAAAATTTACTCACTTAATCTTGGGCTTTTAAACATGACATTGCATGTACTCACAACACGCTAAACTTTTCAATTTGGGCATAAAATCAACAAGGGATAAAATTCACAATCAAATTTTCACACTTCAAAATTTTGGTGCTTAAAACAAGCCCAAATCAAATCTTGAGTGCTTAAAAGGAAATAAAGAAAGCAATTCTCACACTTCATTTTTGGGGCTTAAAAGGAATCCAAAACACAATCTTGAATGCCTAAAAGATAAACGAACATTTGCAATTTTTTAAGTTCAAAGCATTTCAAAAGTTTTTATTTCAAAGCAAATAACCTTGCATGATAAACATGAGTGTCTTATGTTCTAGGATATAAAACAATTAACTTAAATCTAGGTTCAATTTGGAAATGAATACTTTTTGGCGTGTTTGAAGGAGTGTTTTTCAACACTACCTTAGAGCTTTGTTTTTTTTTGCAAAAACTTTGTTAAAAATATGTGACATGAAAACAATTAACTTGTATCTATATCCTCTCCCCTCACCTTCATGGAACTTGGGTGAAGAGAAATATCAAGTTCAATTGACTTCAGTTCTAGCGAGGCTTGTCTAGAGAGAAACACTTCCTCTTTAGAGAATGACCTCAAACTGGTAATGCCCTGATTGGTATATAAATAAGGTGTTGAGAAAACTCTTGCCTTATCCTCTCAAACTTAGGTGAGGCATGTTGATGGGAGCCCAAGGTAGGTGAATATCCCTATGATTTTGGCATGGTCAACTAGGCTCTTAAGTGAGTCACACGCATACAAACTAATTAGAAGGACATCACAGATCTTACTAAAATCCATTAATCAGAAACCTACCTAATCTATCTCCGAAGGCTTTCTAATCTTTGTGCAAGGAGAATAGTAATCTTCCCAAGACACTCATCATATTGTGCCATCCTTGAGAGCTTAGAACCGGATAATATGACATCATGACTGGAGCCATTATGTGCTTGGTGATGGTCATATTCTAATTAGCTCTTGGATGTGTGCCTAAGTCAATGAACAAAGATTTTTTAGTCATGCTGATTCCTTAAGGTAGAAATTTCTTGTGTGTGTTTTCAAAGTTACCAAGCCCAGTGAAAACATTTGTTCAAACATACACAAAACAAAGTTACAAGTTCATTGCCAAAGAGATCATTTGCCTATTTTCCCATAAGATTATTTTGTCTCTTGTGGGATTGTTTGTCAACCATTCCAAGGATAATCCAAATTTGCTCAAAAACCAAGCCAAGGTACACTTACCACAATCACTTCCTAGCTTGATAGATCCAATATTCAAAGATTGAAGATATTTTGGACTTATGACCGAATCGGTGAAACACAATAAGGCCAAGTTACCAATACCATGTGTATATCAAGAGAAAAAAGGTCATTGAAAGGAAGCTCAAAGATCATCAATACATCATAACTACAACCCAAAAAGAAGGCAAGTACCAAGAGAAGTTAGATAGCATGGGTTACAATGCAAGAATCTTCAACAATTTGCAACACGCTTCCAAGTTAATCGTCATTTTTTTAGACTTGAAAGTGAGGACTAGAAGGCATATCTCATCCTTTTCAAAACTCATGAGACTGTCTCAACATTCCTCCATCTTAGATCATCTCCTAAGTGCATTTATGTCATCCCCTTAGGAAGCCTAAAGTTGGTTAGAATCATCCTTTATCCAAATTAAATTCCCAGATCACCCACTATCCAAAAGCCACTTTGAGTTCCTCAAAACCTCATCCAAAAATCAAAATAATCTGAGCTACACCCATTAAACTAAGCATTGTCTAGGGTAGCTGGTACTTACTCTTGTAGGCCTCATCATCTCGATCCAGAGATTGGTCTGCACCAGTAAGGATCCCATTGTCCAAAGATCACAAATCTATCTAAGGATGACAATCCTCCATATTTTGATCCCATATCAGGAAAATCAATTCATTTTGACTTTTAGTCACCCATTTTTTAGGACATTACTACCCGTATCATCTAGGTCCTTCTCATCTAAGCATCTCAGGTCCTACATCTAAGTCACATCATCCTCAATAAATCTAGAACCATATCGCAAATATCCCCTTGTCATATCTCCATCCTCCCCATCCTAGGACTTTACATTTCATGCCTATTGAGACATGATCAAAGAAGAGGAAAGGAATGGACCACAACCAAGCCACTAGTTCACCAGATCCAAACAACCCCAATGACACCATGGTAACATATGACCCTCAACTGCCGCTAGTTGAGAATGTGTGCGCACACCCCACCAAAACATCCACCATGGATTCTATGGAAGCATTCATGTGCCATTGAGGACACACACAAATGGTTAGTGCAATCGATGGTGAATTATCACCAATACAGGTACTTTGATCTATATCAGATGTAGTAGATGATGTTGGTGTATCTCCTACTCCACAAAATCAATCCACTATGAGATGCACCCAAGATTAAAGTACAAATTATCAAATCATAATTAACACAACCAAATATAGAAAAATAAGGATTTAATAGGCATAGACTATGAAGACGTTGATGTTTGCATGCCCCTTGTTGCCAACATTGCACTCAACAATCTCAGATGGACGTTGGTCGACCTCCTAGGAGGATTCATCTACACTTGATCACCTGAATAATACATTGTTAGCAAAGACATTTTGAAATAATAAAAGTAAGAGTTAACTTAAGAAGTTTTTGAATGTTCCAAAGAAAAAATTTCTTGTAACTTGTCAACTTAAGGATTATTTTACCTAAGGTGGCCGGAGCTCTACTAGTACCGACCTCACCGTGATGTCCATGACTAGCTACTTTAGCAAGCAAAAAATCCTGTAACAAGAAGACATACATATTTTAGTTCACGACATAAAAGAGTATAAAATATAAACTTTTATTGAACTTTTGTTATACTAAAGATTCATTACTTCTTACTTCAAAACAATGTGCTTGTGCCATCAATTCAGCTATCCTCTTCAGCATCTCCTCAGTTGGATTTGCATCTTCCAAAATGCTAATAATTTCTGCATTGACTCTTTTTAGTTTTTTCTTCACCATATATATTATATTAGAGATTTATGGGATATCCTCATCTATATCTACAACTATTGCCTCTATTGTTGCAGGTGCTTTTCCCCTATCCTGAACATCAAATTATGATAGAAATATCAATAAAACTATCATAATAACTCTAAAACCCTAAATAAAATAACATAATAATATAACATTTTTCAACTATCTAATTTGTACAATTTCAATAAAGTTTACCATTGCTGAAGAATGGGTGGGAGGAGCATCCTCGTAACCTCTATCATGTGGGGGATCCATGTCATCTTGTCACAAAGATTAAATATAAAAACTTCAGCAAACTGAAAGCAATAGACTTAGCAAAAAAACTTATTAATAAAATGGTATATTGGAGTCATAAACTTGAGGTTAGTTTAAATGGTATATAGTACTTACCACCCTCATGATAGTAACTTTGTTTAAATCTATGCGATTTAAATGGTAATCTATTAGCAGTTCTTCCCTTGCACTTATTGATTTTATCACACATACAAAAACTTGATTCCCCTCACGCGCCTCAAATATGCAATTGGGTTGCTTATTAGTTGAGGAAGGTCGCGTACTATTTATAAAACCCACAATATTCTTTGTTGCTTTTGGTCTCCCATCAATGTACATAGAAAATCTTTTACTTTGATCATTTTCTTTCCATTGTATATAATTTGCTGAAAGTGCATACTTATGCATACTTTTTTTATATTGAACAATCCGCATCCAATCATTGTAATTGTAACAAGGACTAACATACTCCACCAATTTAGCAATTTTTTTGTAACATACCTTTATCCCATCCATGGAAAATAGGCCCAAACCATGTAATGATGATGGAGCTATGCGATATATTATTCTCATTAACACAAAAATCAGTGTTAATTAGAGGTAGCTCATTAGGTACCCAATCTTTCTCAAGATGTGTGTGATGGAATATGGATGAAGTGACTAAGAGGGGGGGGAGGGTGAATCAGTCAACCATAAAACACTTCACTATTATTTCTTTCCAGATCCCTTAGGATATCTTAATGAATATTATCTGTTTAACACTCGGTAAATAGATTGCAGTAACTTGGTAGATGCAGAGAGTATTAGTAAAATTATCTTTTAGATATTCATCACCACTTGTATATGATTAAGATAACTATTAAGAACACAAGAGACACAGGATTTAACATGGAAACCCAATATGGGAAAAACCACCAATGTATCTAGATACTGATTTTCACTTTTCTGAAGTGATGCCCGGTTAGAAGCCAACCCGGTAAAAGGTTACAAAACACACTATTAGGTGTGACCTTGTTACAGGATTTAATCACCCTGCTAGGAGTGGCCTAGTAAGAGGTCTTGAGAACAATTCAATGGAATTGTCACCTTGTTAGAGGATTTACAATATGGTTGTTAAACCAACTCGGTTAAGAGATTTAGAATTCACTATTACAATGATAAAAAGGTAACAATGAAAATGACCTGTATAATAATGCAACTGCCTTGCTGATTATAGATCTATGTTCTGTATAAGTGAGATCCTTCCTGATCGAATATATCTCTGCTGCTCCTCAAGGATATCTAGTCATCCTTGACAATTTTGCACACACCTTTCCTATCTTTCTTCTGTATATCTTCTTCTATATGTGTTCTTTATTTTTCACACTTGACCTTTTATTTATATGATTTTAGATTTGTCAAATCGGCATTACTTAGTATAATAGTCAGCTGAATTAAGCAAACTTTATTTGCAAAGATCCTTCAAGGGCCGACAGTTCTCGGTGACCATAATGAAATTTTCTACAATCTTTTGGAGACCGAGAGAACTCGGTAAACACTGATAATCCTTTTTCTTTGATAACCGAGTGAACTCAGTAAATGCTAACTTTTCTTTGACAACCGAGTGAACTTGGTAAATGCTGATTTTTCTTTGATAACTGAGTGAACTCGGTAAACACTAATTTTAATGCCAGGCAGACCGACTGAGCTCGATAGGTACTGATTGTTGTGGACTATGACATTGTGCGACATCAAAGACAATACATAATTTGAGTAGCAATTTTCTTTAGACAATTGTTTCCATCAATCTCCCTCTTTGGCATTGATGGCAACACAATATGTCATAGCATAAGAAATTTTGAAAGGATTAGCTCGGTTCAGATTCAAATCTCCCTCTGTCAGCAAACTTCCTTTTTCTTAAAAACTCTTCCTCCTAACTATTGAAAATTTCTTGAAGTAATAGCAAAGACATAGCAAAGACACTCCCTCTTTGACAACACATGCCAAAGACAATTTACATATTACCGGTGTAAACTAATGTACCTCAAGTACTAATTCATATGCAACGATTCCTTGAATATGCTGCATCAACTTGTTGATTTTCAATCATGTTCTGGTTGATGCATCACTAAAACTGTATTTAGTGAGCCTCGGATAGGGGAATGACCCCTAACTTACCTCTTAGATACACAAATGCATCCTTGGGTAATGGTTTGGTGAAAATGTCTGCAATCTACTCTTTTGTATGAATATATTCTAATCTGATTTCCTTGTCCTGCACCAATTCTCTGACAAAGTGATATTTAATAGAAATGTGCTTGGTTTTGGAATGCATTACTGGATTCTTCAAAATGTTTATTGCACTTGTATTGTCACAAAATGTAACAACTGGTTCTTTGATCTCAACCTTCATACCTTGTAATAAATGTTTAAACCAAACAATATTTGAACAATTTACTGTAGCAGCAACATATTCTACTTCAGCTGTGGATTGAGATGTGTAATTTTGCTTTTTACTGGTCCAGGATACCAGTCTTTTTCCAAGAAAAAATGCTCCACCACTTGTACTTTTTCTGTCATCAATGTTCCCTACCCAATTAGCATCAGTAAACACTTTTAAGTCTAGATTGCCTCCAAATTTATACCACAAACCATATTTTTCAGTTCCTCTTAAGTACCTTAAGATTCTTTTGATTGCCATCATATGATTTTCCTTAGGTTTTGCTGAGAATCTTGCTACTATACTGACTGCTAAGGCAATATCAGGTCTTGTATGTACTACATACTGCAATTTTCCAATCATAGATCGGTATAAGGTCTGATCTACTTCTTTTGAATCATCATTTTTGGTAAGTTTCAGTCCAGTACACATGGGCGTACCAACTGGTTTTGAATCTTCCATACCAAACTTCTTAAGTATTTCCTTAATGTATTTAGATTGAGTAATGTATATACCATTCTTGCTTTGCTGAATTTGAAGACCAACAAAGAATTTTATTAAACCAAACATAGACATTTCAAATTCTTTGTTCATTTGCTCTGAAAATTCTTTGCACTGATCATCATTCCCTGTAAATATAGTATCATCTACAAATAATTCTGCCAATACAATTTTGTCATCTGGTCCTTCTTTAATATACAGATTGCTATTATCATTGGCTCTTTTGAAATTAATCTGAATCAGATAGTTATGGAGTCTTTCATACCATGCTCTAGGAGCTTGTTTCAAACCATACAATGCTTTGTGTAACTTGCAGACTATGTCCTTTTTATCTGGATCAACAAAACCTTCAGGTTGCTAAATGTAGACTTCTTCATCAAGAATTCCATTGAGAAATGAAGATTTTATATCCATCTGATATACCTTAAATCCTTTATGTGCTGCATAAGCAAGTAGAGTTCTTACACCTTCTAATCTTGCAACAGGAGCAAAAGTTTCACCATAATCTATACCTTCTTCTTGAGAATAACCTTTACATACCAATCTAGCTTTGTTTCTAGATACTTGACCATCTTCATTCAACTTATTCCTGAATACCCATTTTGTTCCAATTACATTCTTATCTTTAGGTCTAGGTAAAAGAGTCCATGTTTTGTTCTTTTGTATTTGTTCTAATTCTTCATTCATTGCTTCAATCCAACTTTCATTTTTCAATGCATCTTTGATATTTCTAGGTTCAAAATCAATAAGCAAACATGTACCTTTTAGCTTACTTCTTGTCATAGTACCATCTGATTTGTTTCCAATAATTTGATCTGGTGTATGATGCCTTCTGACATATTTGGCTAGTATAGGTTCCTTGCTTTTTGAATGAGTCATGTTGTTGTCTTCTAGGATCTCTTCTTTAGATTTCTCTGGCTCGGTAGATATTTTCTCGGTAACTTCAGGCTGAGACTCGGTTTGAATTTCTTCCTGTGACTCAGTTTGAACTTCTTCCTATGACTCGGTTTGAACTTCTTCCTGTGACTTGGTTACTGTGCTAGGCTCGGTAGATATAGTTTCCTTATTGATAGTTGTGTCTGGCAATGTTTCAGGTTCAATGTAAATGAATCTCTTATAGTTTTCATGTTCCCTTTTGCTTTCTTCTTCAGTCTTTTTTGCAAACTCATCAAATTTTACATGTATACTTTCTATGACTTTGTGAGTAGACAAGTTCAGACATTTGTATGCCTTACTTTTGCTAGAATATCCTAGGAATATTCCTTCATCACTTTTCACATCAAATTTATTTCTTCTGGATTCTTTTAAGATATAACACTTGCTACCAAATACTTTTATGTAACTTACATTGGGTTTATAGCCATACCATAACTCATAAGGAGTTTTGAATGTGTCTTTCTTCAATTGTACTCGGTTCAAGGTATGAACTGCAGTGCTGATAGCTTCCTTCCAGTACTTTATGGCGATGTTATTTTCTATCATTAAAGTCCTTGCACAATCCATAATAGATCTATTTCTTCTTTCAGCTATTCCATTCTACTCAGGAGTTCTAGGAGTTGATACCTATCTTTTGATTCCTCTTTCAATGCAAAAGTTGTTAAATTCATGGGAGATGAATTCACCACCTCTGTCTGATCTTAAGCATTTCAATCTTTTCCTTGTTTCCTTTTCCACTCTTGCCAAGTACCATTTGAACTTTTCAAATGCTTCTGACTTTTCTCTTAAATACATAGCAATCATCATTCTAGAATAATCATCAATGAAAAGAATAAAGAATTTATCTCTAGTATAGCTTTCTATTCCAATAGGTCCACATAAATCAGTATGCACAATTTCCAAAATCTCTTTAGACTAATATTTCTTACTCTTAAAACTAGTCTTACTCATTTTGCCAATCTGACAATTCTTACATAGACCAGTATCAGGTTTCTTCAAAGTAGGAATTCCTCTTACCTTCTTGAATTTTCTTATTTTCATCATGTTATCAAAATTCACATGACATAACCTTTTGTGCCATAGCCAACTTTCTTAAATTTGAGCAATAAAACATGAATATTCACTGAGATCAAGATAAAATAAGTTACCTTTTGTTTGTTTGCCTGATCCAATGAGTTTTCCTTTTTCATCTAGCAGTCTTGCTTGACTATTCATGAATTCAACCTTGAAACCAGTGTTGATTAGCTGTGCTACACTTAGAAGATTATGTTTTAGTCCTTCAACCCAATAAGCATTATCACCTATGAGTTCTTTGGTTAATGAGATTCTTCCTTTTCCTTTTATACAACAAGGTTCATTGTTTCCAAATCTTACATTGCCATTATCACAGTCTTCTAGGTATTCAAATTTTGTCTTGTCACCAGTCATGTGATGTGAACATCCACTGTCTATTATCCATATATCATCTTTGCTTATATGAGAAATAAGTGCCATCTTATCTTCATCATCATCAGATTCATCTTTTATAGCAATAAAGATAATTTCTTCTTCACTATCATCAAAATCTTTAGCCATAAAACATGTTTTCTTACCTTTATCCTTGAATGATTTGAAATTCTTTTTGCCATAGTACTTGTGACCTCTCTTCTCTTCCTTGGCTTGCTTGTTTGGGCACCTAGCTGCAATATGTCCAATTTCTTCACATGAAAAATAGATTAAAGGAGTTTTACCTTTATATTTACCTTTCCCTTTAGAGTACTTCTTTGCAAGTAGTGCTTCTACAATTTCAAGATCACTATCAGAACTTTCTTCTGATACTTCTTCACTTTCTGACTGAACTTCTTTTATTTTCTTGTTCTTCCTTAGTGAAACCTTGGCCTCAAATGTTGACTCAATATTTTTGGAAATTGGAACATAGTTGTCATAGTTGTCTAATTCAAAGGCTGTCAATCTTCCAACTAAAGCATCCAAAGTTATATTGTGGTTTGTTTCACATCTTCTTTCTTGAATAGCTGATACTCTTATTGCATAGATAGGGAGTAATGTTCTGAGTACCTTGCTTATAATAGTTTCATCAGTGATTGTTCCTCTAGAAGCTCTAATTGCACTAACACTTGCTTTGATCCTTTCAACATATTTTGAAATGTTTTCATCTTCTTTCATATTCATCTTGTCAAACTGTCCTCTTAGGCTTTCTGCTTTGGCTCTTTTCACATTTGCATCACCACCATATATTTTCTTTAGTTTGATCCACATTTCATATGCAGTAGTGCATTCTTTAATTTTATCAAATTCTTCATAGCTGAGAGCTGATGCAATGTCTATCATCATGGTGTTATGACTCTTTTTCTCTGTAATGTCTTCAACAGTTAATGCGCCAGTAGGAACTGTGTATTCTTCATTAATGTATTTGCATCCTGAATCACCAATGGAAGCTAGATGAAGCCTCATGAGACCTTTCCATGCTGAAAAGTTATCTCTATTGAGATTTGGAATTTCTCTCTTGTAAGACATCCTGATCTTTAGCTTAGGTCCTTGAAACCCTTCCTGCAAGCACCAAAAGCTCTGATACCAATTGATGGAATATGGATGAAGTGACTGAGAGGGGGGGGGGTGAATTAGTCAACCATAAAACATTTCACTATTATTTCTTTCCAGATCCTTTAGGATATCTTAATGAATATTATCTGTTTAACACTCGGTAAATAGATTGCAGTAACTTGGTAGATGCAGAGAGTATTAGTAAAATTATCTTTTAGATATTCATCACCACTTGTATATGATTAAGATAACTATTAAGAACACAAGAGACACAGGATTAAACGTGGAAACCCAATATGGGAAAAACCACCAATGTATCTAAATACTGATTTTCACTTTTTTGAAGTGATGCCCGGTTAGAAGCCAACTCGGTAAAAGGTTACAAAACACACTGTTAGGTGTGACCTTGTTAGAGGATTTAATCACCATGCTAGGAGTGGCCTGGTAAGAGGTCTTGAGAACAATTCAATGGAATTGTCACCTTGTTAGAGGATTTACAATATGGTTGTTAAACCAACTCGGTTAAGAGATTTAGAATTCACTGTTACAATGATAAAAAGGTAACAATGAAAATGACCTGTATAATAATGCAACTGCCTTGCTGATTATAGATCTCTATTCTGTATAAGTGATATCCTTCCCGATCGAATATATCTCTGCTGCTCCTCAAGGATATCTGGTCAGCCTTCACAATTTCACACACACCTTTCCTGTCTTTCTTCTATATATCTTCTTCTATATCTGTTCTTTATTTTTCACACTTGACCTTTTATTTATATGATTTTAGATTTGTCAAATTGGCATTACTTAGTATAACAGTCGGCTGAATTAAGAAAACTTTATTTGCAAAGATCCTTCAAGGGCTGACAGTGCTCGGTGACCATAATGAAATTTTCTACAATCTTTTGGAGACCGAGAGAACTCGGTAAACACTGATAATCCTTTTTCTTTGATAATCGAGTGAACTCGGTAAATGCTAACTTTTCTTTGACAACCGAGTGAACTCGGTAAATGCTGATTTTTCTTTGATAACCGAGTGAACTCGGTAAACACTAATTTTAATGCCAGGAAGACTGACTGAGCTCGGTAGGTACTAATTGTTGTGGACTATGACATTGTGTGACATCAAAGACAATACATAATTTGAGTAGCAATTTTCTTCAGATAATTGTTTCCAATAGTGTGTATCAGAAGGGCACCTTGATATCACATTTGGTCTCATCATCATAATAACATGACCCCCCTTTAGCAAGGAAAAATTGCATGCATTTATTGAATTTTTTTCTAATCTTTTGATCTCTAGTTGATCTCCCTATTTTAGTTGTACTACATGTAGAACTTTCATCTACCATTCCCTCATTTCCCTCATTCGATGTAGATAGATCTGACAAGTATCCATTTGGTGGGTCCTGCAGTCCATCAAATGAGATATTGTCATGTGCCTGCTTCAAATAGAATTTTGATAATAATTAAATAATATATATAGAATAATCAAGTCGTGACCCATATGGTTCTTCTTTGTCTATATGTGGGAGATATAAAATGTAAGTTGAAAGTGAAGGAAAGACACAAAAACAAGAATCATATAAAAGGATAAACAAAAAGAATATAACATGTTGAACTTTCTGCATTGATTTTTCTACACATTATATGATTATATAATATGTCTATTTATAACATACGTGCTCAGAGATAAACAAGAAGAATATAAGAAAATTATGTCTATTTATTGACTTATACTCGCTGATCCATGTCACTATGCAGAATCCTCTCCAAAGGGGTTAAATTTCTTGCATATATGCTAATCATTTATCTTAAGGTAGCTAAAAATTACATGATACGTATGCTACAAATAATGTAGAAGACAATATGAACAATATGCAAGATCGTAAACATGAACAAATTACCTTTACCTTATATATGGAATGCAAGATCGTCAACAGAAGGGGTGACGATGTCTATAGTCAATTACCTATTTGTAGAAAGGGTGAAAATCAAACAAAATATATATGTATCAGCAACAATTAATTGAACATCATAAGAAAAACATTGGTAATTATAAATCACATATGTTGTAATCATTAGAATTGAACACAATAAATTTGTAAACATTGGAATTGAAATCAATATTAAATATATATACTAATCAATATAAATAATTAAATCACATACTTTGTACATTTAAATCATGTCATTGGTCATCTTCTTCATCCATCTCATCATCATCATCATCATCATCATCTTCTTCTTCTTCATCATCATCATCATCATCAATATCTTCTTCTTCCATAACATTATACTTTATCGGTCTTCCTCTTAGATCATGTCTAACAACAAATGACCAACCCTGTTTATGTGGAACCTCTAAGTAAAACACTTGCTCACATTGGCTTGGAAGAACATAGGGCTCATCTCGAATAGGCTCAAATGACCTTGTATTAATCATTGTAAATTCATTATCATGTTGAATAACAATTCTATCAGGATCATTTTGATTCAGTTGTAGCCTGTACCATTTGACGATGAATAAAACTAATTTGAAGGAGTTGAAGTCGCACTCAATTATATCATCCAAGATGCCATAGTATCAATTTTGAGATTGTTGAGGATGTATGTTGTTTCTAGATGATATATTAGTGACTTCAAAAACTGCAGTTATCCTAGAATCACAAGTTTTCTTCGTGCCATCCAAATTTTTAATGCAAAATTTGTGGCCATGATAGTACATAGCTTTGAGGTGCTTGACCTGAAATTTTTCAAGCGTGTGAAAATTATTTGCATCGTGAGTTGATATGAAACATATGGGTCATGATCATTAATAAATTTTTACATACCTCTCTACCTCTTAAACCATATGCTAGATCAATTACCATTGGCGTAACATTGGAATCTCCATTACGATCAGCTTCTCTAACCAATGAAGCTACACCTTTCCATGTTAATGAACAACTATTTTTTTGACATCATTCAATCCATACCATCATCCAATTAAGATTGTTCACAATATACAAATGTATTGCATCCCACTCTCGACCAACTGTATAAAAAAAATACACTAATTACAAATAACTTATATTGAAGATTTATAAGCATTATTTAACTACAATAACATCTTATATTTACCTCTCACTTTCCTCAATCTACCTTTTCCCATCAAGTACTCCACTTCAAATTTGTTAATGGAGTTGGGATCTCAAATACAATCTACATGGATCTTTGTTGCAAATTTAAGAAGATATTCACTAATGTACACCATGATCTGGTATACCATATATCCCTCCACCATAGAACTCTCAGGATGTGCTCTCTATTGAACCAAGTCTTTCAAAAATTTCAAGTGCCTCTCAACCATCCACATTGATCTAGTTTGTACAAGTCCACACAATTCAATCTCCTCAACTTGATGTATGAGGTAGTGTTCTTGTGCATTGAAAAAAATTGAAAGTAGACGCTTTTGCATTTCACACATAAGATGAGAAATTTTTCTCTTCCAATATTTAATATCTTCTTTATTGATTTCTTTTGATGACACATAAAATGAAAAAAAGATGACATAACTTAGCATATGTATCATTGCTACATTGGATAAACCATTCATAACCTTCAAGTTCACCAACAACAATACAACGACAAGAAGAGTTTTTTGGGAGCCTTCGTATAGGGGCTCGTATGCCTTCTCAAGTATAGGTACACCAAGGTCATCTGCATCAACATCATCATCATCATCATTATCATCATCTTGATCATTGTGATCTTCTTCCATGGGATCATTACCTTCTACTTCTATATTCACACCTCCATGTTCCCTCATTTGGAAATCCACATTCTCTAGATTGTCATGGTCCATAACATGAAACCTAGGGTGGTTGACCTATATCAAAATGATGACCTTAAATTAAACATGACCATGATGTCATCATCAAATCATGTCTTATGTATTTTATAAATTATTGAAATACATACCAATGGATGAAATTCGTTTCCCCCTTTAATGTGACCATGCTGCCTACAATGTTCCTCGACTATTTTGATTAGATATCTTCAAGTCTTTAAGCCCTTACAAATTTTGTAGGGACAATAACATTTTCCATTACCTTTTCTTTTAAAGTTAGTCCATAATCTAGCAATTGTCTCCCTATTTTGTTGTGGGTTGATATTGTCAGACATGGTCTTTCTTGAATGGAATGACTCGTTGGTGGAAGAAGGATGATTTGTTTGCAACCTGCAGATACAAATCGTCACTAAACAACCATGTTCTCAACTCTAATTTTCTCAATGCAAAGGGACATTTATCATACCATAGAAACATGATTATTTTTATATGGAATACACCAAGGACTACCATCATAAATATTGACCATTTACAATCATGAAAAGTAAACGTAAATCAAATAGATCATTTTTTTTATCAGCATGTGTAGTCTCCGTGTATATGAAAAATGAAAGAAATATCAAGTTGAAATAAAATAGTGAACAAAATAGTATTCCACATAGAGTGAATGAAATATATCATCAAAAGAAGGTGACAAAATCCTGTCACGAAGCATAGACATAAGAAATTAAAAAGGGACAAAAGACAAGAAATAAGAAAAATCATTACAATTATAGAAAAATCATTAAGACTATAGAAAAATCATTAAGACTATAATCACAAAAAGAAACACTCTTTGTCAACAATGTTCAAAATCATTAGGACTATAGAAAAATAATTAAGACTATAGAAAATCAAATTTTAGAAATGGACGGTTTTGATGCTTTTCCATTACAACAATTGAGCATTCATCATTTGGTATTGTGTATTCCATTTAAGTATGTCAACAATGTTCAAAATCCTGTCACCAAGCACAGACATAGGAAATCAAAAAGGGACAAAAGGCAAAAAATAAGAAAAATCATTAGGACTATAAAAAAATCAAGTTCTAGAAATGGACGGTTCTGATGCTTTGCCATTACAACAATTGAGCATTCATGATTTGGTACTTCTTGGTGTATTCCATTTAAGTATGACAGACACAAAGTATTCCATTTACATTTGACAAACATGCAGATTTGACCAAGCATTTATGTAAGGGTTAAGGACCTATAGGTATATTTAAGTTTGTTATATGGCCATTGATGCAATTATTATCAATTGCACTTCAAAGTGCAAAGATGCCAAAAAGATGTAAAATTGCTTTTTTATGCAATTATGGCCTAAAGGGATAAATGAGGGTTTAGTAGAGGTTTAGGGAGTTTAGGGGATTATGATAGGAACCTAAAACCTTTTGAAAGGTTAAAGATGATGCAAGAAAGATTAAAGTGGTCGAAGTTGACAATCATATAATTGATTGTGTAGGTTAAGAAGTTGAAAATCAATTTGTAAGGGGATTTTGGTCTGTTTTGTATGTGAGTTTTATGGGAGAGGAGTCTTAGAAGTTGTGGGGAGGTGTGTATGGTCAAAGAAGACAATGTAATGAACTACCAAGCAATAACATTATAATTCTTTACAAACAGTCACTTCTCTGCTCTTGAAGACATAGTTTGGTGTTTATATTATTAAACTCTCTATTCAATGCAACATTGATAGGAAAAGCATTCATTGATTGGTATTATAAGTTTTGATCATTCCATGTACTGATTATATTATTTTGAAGTCTTAAAATCAAAGAATTTCAGTGCTTTTATTGATTGTTCATGTATAGTGCTTGACATGCAAACAATCTTTGTCTTGAAGAACCAATGATTTCCTAGGCTCTCCCACTTTCTGTGTTTAATGTGACTTGTGGGAG
Organism: Chamaecyparis obtusa; assembly: GCA_027943335.1. Lineage (NCBI taxonomy): Eukaryota > Viridiplantae > Streptophyta > Pinopsida > Cupressales > Cupressaceae > Chamaecyparis > Chamaecyparis obtusa. The sequence goes on along the minus strand of BSBK01010255.1, from coordinate 491,807 downwards.
AAGCCTTTCCTTGTATTACCTGAGCCTATAAGTGTTTATGCAGGGAATTTGAAAGGAGGCAAGGAACAATGACTGTCTTCCAACTTTTAAATTACATTTCTATTGCACTACTAATGTTGTTGAATATAAAACCTTCATTCCAAGTTTGTAATTTGGTGTTAACAAGGGAAAATAGTAACTGCAACATCACTACCAAGATATTACAACAAACTTGCAATTTTTTTCAAGTATAGCTTACAAACATTAGAAGTCTTTTGAAGAGTCTTGGTGAGTTTAAGCACCCTTTTGAAGAACTTTAGAAATATTGAATACATCATTGCTTTGTCAAATAGTCTTGGTCTAATAGAACTCCCAACAATTCTTAAACATACTTTATCTAATATGATGAATTCTTAAACAATTAAGGTTGGATTAGACATAGTTATCACATAGTTTTTTGTGTGGTACAAGGAAGATTTGGCTAGGTCAAATCTTCCTTCATGCTAGTAGTCTACAAAATTAGACCTTTATTAAGAATTCCTCATATCAGATAAAGTAATTTTGACCAACACGGGAATAGAAGTTAATAAAAAAGGTCAAATTTTATACATATATCCCGCCTACCGGCACATTTCATTTTATTTCATTTTGGCATAGTCCGCGAGCAAAGGAGTACTGAAGGATGCAGTATAAGGTGGGAAGCTACACTACATAGACACCACACGTGTATATGCAAGTAAGTTTGAACCAATGGTTGAATATCACGGAAGTGTGGACCGGTGAGCAATAAAATCTTCATTTTAAATCTTAACTAATAGATTAAGCATATTATTACTATTCTTAATGTTCCATTTAAATGCATTTAACACAAAAAACAAAATTACAAAATTGAACCAATGGCATGTTTCAACAAAGGTCTAATAGAACTCCCAACAATTCTTAAACATACTTTATCTGATATGATGAATTCTTTAATAATTGTTTAAGAATTCATCATATCAGATAAAGTATGTTTAAGAATTGTTGGGACTGGTCCTTTGGCATGTATTAAACATAATAGAATTTTCAACATATTGTTATCACTCTATTTCTTTGTTGTAAACATGTCATTGGTTCAGTTTTAAATTTTTTGTGTGTGAAATGCATTTAAAATAAAGGGTTAATTCTGTAGACTATTGGTCAGACAAATCTTCATTATCTTCTGATTGTCTTCTTTATATACTAGCATTTAAATGGAACATTAAACATAGCAATAATATTCTTAATCTATTAGTAATAATATGCTTAATCTATTAGTAATTATTTGCATTTAATTTGCCAATTACTAATAGTTTTGTACTACACATGCAACGTATTGTCAGTTTGAAGATAGTCCATGCCATGTGTGATGGTTAAGTAATGTGAAAGTTATGATGATTTAATTGTAGAGCTACTGGTCCCTTGAAATATTCAAAAAAATTTCCCAAAAGATGCACTCTCATGGAATACGATGACTTCAGGTTATGCACAAAATAGATCTATCTTCTATCACTATGCTCTTATCCTATGTTAAAATGGAAGATTTATGACATGATATAGATTTATGGGGCCACTTGAGTGATCCAAGGATTTATGTAAGGGTCAAGGACCTATTGGTATATCTAAGTTTGTTATATGACCATTGATACCATTATTATCATGTAATTGCACTTCAAAGTGCAAAGATGCCAAAAAGATGTAAGATTGCATTTTTATGCAATTATGGACTAAAGGGATAAATGAGGGTTTAGTAGAGGTTTAGGGAGTTTAGGGGATTAGGATAGGAACCTAAAACCTTTTGAAAGGTTAAAAATGATGCAAGAAAGATTAAAGTGGTCGAAGTTGACAACTAGTTGTCAACTAGACAACAATGCAAACAAATAACTAACTGTGCAGGTTAAGAAGAAGTTGAAAATCAGTTTGTAAGGATATTTTGGTCAGTTTTGTATGTGATTTTTATGGGAGAGGAGTCTTAGAAGTCATGGGGAGGTGTGTATGGTCGAAGAAGACAATGTAATGAACTACCAAGCAAAAAACTTTTAATTCTTTACAAACAATCACTACCAAGGAATAAACTTTTAATTCTCTACAATACATCATTGCTTTGTCAAATACTTGGAAAACAATGATGTATTCAATATTATAAAGTTCTTTAAAAGGCTTAAACTCACCAAGACTCTTCACCAATACACCCCCCATCCCACCATCCACACCCATCCACTCATGTCAAGATCTTGTCCAAAATCATGTTGAAATATCCATTGACCTAAATCAAGATCCTTCCCTCTCACTTCCTTCGTTACATAATCACTTTTGGAGTATATTCTAAAGTCCTTGAATTCAAGCAAATGTAAGTCAATAACACCAAATATATCACTTAAACTCACCAAGACTCTTCACAAGGCTTCTAAGTGATCTATTTGGTGTTATTGACTTACATTTGCTTGGATTCAACGACTTTAGAATATACTCCAAAAGTGATTATGTAACAAAGGAAGTGAGAGGGAAGGATCTTGATTTAGGTAAATTGATATTTCAACATGATTTTGGACAAGATCTTGACATGAGTGGATGGGTGTGGATGGTGGGATGGGGGGTGTATTGGTCAATGTGATATGCTCATGAAGACACGGTCTGGTGTTTATATTATTAAACTCTCTATTCAATGCAACATTGATAGGAAAAGCATTCATTGATTGGTATTATAAGTTTTGATCATTCCATGTACTGATTATATTGTTTTGAAGTCTTAAAATCAAAGAATTTCAGTCCTTTTATTGACTATTCCTGTACAGTGCTTGGTGTGCAAAAAATATTTGTCTTGAAGAACCAATGATTTCCTAGGTTCTTTCAAATAGTTGGCAAGCAATGATGTATTCAATATTTCTAAAGTGCTTCAAAATGCTTAAGCTCACCAAGACTCTTCACAAGACTTCTAAGTGATATATTTGGTGTTATTGACTTACATTTTCTTGGATTCAAGGACTTTATAATATTGACTTACATGGGGGGTGTATTGGTGTAGGGCACCTAGGCCCATTCAATTTTTCTTTGGGACTTGAGTTCTATATTTTGTTTTGCTTTGTAATAAAGAATGTCTTCTAAATTCCTAGACCATCCTATGGTTTGGTTTTAGTCCTTGTGTGGAGGTGGGTATGGTCGAAGAAGAAAATGTAATGAACTACCAAGAAATAAACTTTTAATTCTTTATAAACAGTCACTTTTCTACTTGTGAAGACACAATATGGTGTTTATATTATTAAACTCTCTATTCAATGCAACATTGATAGGAAAAGTATTCATTGATTGGTATTATAAGTTTTGATCATTCCATGTACTGATTATATTGTTTTGAAGTCTTAAAATCAAAGAATTTTAGTCCTTTTATTGACTATTCCTGTATAGTGCTTGGCATGCAAACAATCTTTGTTGGAAGATGTGACCCTAACTCACATTTTCACCATTGGGATTCAATGCCACTATGTGAAAGGTGAGTTAAGGAAATGCTTTATAAGAGTTCAAAAGCTCAGAGTTGGGGATGTTAGTTTTCTTTTTGAATAATGATGCCCTAGGTTATATTATTTTGATCATTCCATGTACTGATTATATTGTTTTGAAGTCTTAAAATCAAAGAATTTCAGTCCTTTTATTTACTATTCCTGTATAGTGCTTGGTGTGCAAACAATCTTTGTTGGAAGATGTGGCCCTAACTCACATTTTCACCATTGGGATTCAATGCCACTATGTGAAAGGTGAGTTAAGGAAATGCTTTATAAGAGTTTAAAAGCTCAGAGTTGGGAAGGTTAGTTTTCTTTTTGAACATGATGCCCTAGGTTGAATATTTTGTATGTATTCAACCAGACAAGTTGAAACTCAGCTGCAACAATAGACAAAAACCATGTGGGATCAAGTTGTTGGATGAATTGGGCCCTTAGAGTTCATGGGATTGCCATATATTAACAAAAACTTAAGACTGTTATAGCCGGATAAATTCACAACTAGAATTAACACCAGACATACAGATTTTCAAAGCAAATTAGTACATTTTCAAAGAATAAACACAAGTAAAACCTGCTAACTCATTAACACACCAAACCAAGTAATGAAATAGTAGAAAATAAAGATTTTATTGCTCATCGGTATGCACTTCCATGATATTCAACCACTGGTTCGAACTTACTTGCATATACGCACATAGTGTCGATGTAGTGCAGCTTCCCACCTTCAACCATTGGTTTGAACATACTTGTATATACATGCATGATTTCGATGTAGTGCAGCTTCCCACCTTATACTGCCTCCTTCAACACTCCTTTTCTCATGGACTATGCCAAAATGAAATAAAATGAAATGTGTCGGTACTAGGCGAGATATATGTATAAAATTTGACTTTTTTTTTTTACTTCTATTCTCATGTTGGTCGGAATTACGACCACTCTTTAGGGTCGTAATTCCGACCAACATAGGAATAGAAGTAAAAAAAAATCAATTTTTCTTCTATAAACTAACTATGGAAATCATTTTATAGCTTGGTCGAAAATGTTGGTCTAAAAAGTGGGTCAAATGTACTAGTGCCCAAAAGTCTGGGAGGGACTGCTATTGAGTGGTTCTACAAGATACCATATGGCTTTGTTACTATCTTTGCCAAACTTTCAAAGAAATTTGTGGCCCAGTATGTGCACAACGTTGAAATGATCTCTCCTTGCTAGATTTATGCAATTCCAAACAAAAGGGAGGTGAGACTCTAGCTGATTACTTATGAAGATGGCAGAGCCTCACCACAAGGCTATCATACCAATCACCAGAAAAACATCTCACCAAGATATTCATCGACAATTTACACCTGAAGTTATCCCACTTCATGCGAATGAATTGCATACAGACCTATCAGGACATAAAGGGAAAAGGAATGGACATTGAGCGAGGTCTTTTGGATGATGGTGCCATCAAACACTACAAAGAGAGCTCACAAGATAGGTCCAATAACGATCAACCTTGCTACTGGAATAAGAATAAAAATGTGGTCATAGATGGGGCCATAGATACCAAACATGTCCAAGTTGTTGTGGATGACCCTAATCCCCCTCTCCCAACATTCCAGCAATAATCACACACCTATCAACAACCACCTTGCCAACCACTCACCAATCAAACCAATGCCATATCTATCACTCAGGGCCAAAACAAGCCATGTGTCCAAAACAATAAAAAACACACATTCACTCCCCTCAGAGAGCCCTTGGATGCCATCTTCTGTCATATGGCTAGTGCCAATCTGATCATGTACCCACAAACCCAGCCATTTGACGAGTCAACACCTAAGTCAGTCTGGTATAAGGATAATGAGTATTGTGACTATCACCGTATCAAAGGACATGCCACAGTGAAGTGTGTGAAGCTCAAACACTATGTTGAGGACCTCATTGATGAAAAGGAAATCACAGTGGATGAACCTACCTAGACATCGCCTAACGCTAACCTACAAATCTACCAAAATGTGTTTCCTCAACACAATGCAGGCAAGAACCAAACCAATGCTAACCCTCCTCCAAACCAAGGTAAGGGTAAACAAGGTGACCATGCTGGTGGGAAAGACTATACCATAGCTTACATCAACTATGAAAAATTTATCAGTTGCATTTGCCAAGTTGAACCTAATGTGAACATGATCCATGTCAAATGTGTTGATAGTCAATGTGTGGTTACCACTCATAGAGGCCAGATGTCTATTGTTGGTGGAAACCCCAGGACCATTCCTAGTGTGCAATATAATCTCCTAGAACATGTTGGGAATACACCTACCCAAATCTCCATTCTTGATTTCCTTCACACATCACCCCTTCATCAAGAGATCCTTAATAACGCCCTCCAAGAGGCTCATGTCCCTGAGGACATTAACACTATCCAATTCAAGAACCTTGTGTGAAACTTATCCACATCCCACACACTCTCTTTCAAAACCTCTGATATGCCATCCATCGAACCATACCAAAACTTTCCATTCTACATCATCATCATGGTCAATGACTTTGTTGTCAAGCAGGTCATGATAGATAATGGTTCGACCCTAAACTTGTGTACATTAAAGTTCATCCAACAAGTGGGTTTTATAGAAACTAACATCTCCCACAAGGTCATCATCATAAAGGCCTATGACAACTTGGAGTGTACCTCAAAAAGTACCAATTTGCTACCCATCAAGATAGGTCCAAAAGTTCAATAGAATATGTGCCACGTTGTTGATCTTGACCTCCTGTACAACATTCTCTTCAGCCACCCATGGATCCATTCGATCAAAGTCATTCCCTCCATTTATCATCAGTGCATCGAATTCCCACATCAAAGCAATGAAATCACCATCCACGCAGATCCCCAACCCTTTGCATATTGTCATGCATTGGAAGCATCATTTCCCCATTGCACTCACTATATATCCTGGAATCGACATCGACACTTCCATTGCCAGTTCATCCTGATCCCACTATGATCTAGAGACAATATTAGCCTCCACCCTCTCTTCTATGAAGATCAATAATATGGGATGCCACAAATACAACCTCACCGATGCTTTTGCTGTAGGGGCCCTCCCCTTAGACCCGCACACTCAGGGATGCCTATGTCATCAAGTTAAAACCTTTTAGGAAGACCCCGAGGTCAAATGAATGGGACCATCTACATTCATTTCACATGGAATTTTGAATAGTCAAGATTTGGACCACTACCCCTGACACTGAGCTTCTCTGGTATTTTAAGGACAAATACCCCATATCCCACAAATGGGCCATCTAGCAATGGAACTATCAAGGTAGCGGCCTTGGACCCACAAAGGCTGGAACAAAAGATCCCATGGAAGCATCACATAATCCACCACATCAGGGCCTCAGTTTTAATACCCCTCATCTGTACATACAAGGACCCAATGCCATTACTAGGGGCACCAATTTTCCTAACATGACCCTCTTGAATATCCAAGACAAATTTATGGAAGTTGAATACATTTTGGAAGAGGAAGAAAAAAGAGCCTACAATGATATTTTTGATGCTGAAACCTTTCTGGGCAATTCTGTCCTCCGCCAACTCTCCATCAACTTCATTGACCTCCCAATCCTCCACCTTGACCTCAGACTGGGGTGAACCAAGCGTCGTACATATTGATGTGTTCTGAAGAGAGGAAGTGCTCCTAAGATTCATGGGTGCCATAGATCAACAATCAAACTAGGGGCATGAATCAACATGTGTCTATCAGTTCAACCCTGAGGGATATTTTGGGGAAGAGGAAGTCTTCAACCGAATAATTAAAAAGAAAAAAGAAAAGAAAGATTCCTTTTGTGAAACCCCTATGGGGCACATACTGACTCCAAAATAGTAAAAACAAAGGGTGTATCTTTTGGTGAAAACCTCTCTAAGGTGCTAGAGGATAAAGATTTGTCTGTTCCCCCCATTCAGGACTATAGGCCATAGAAATCACCCATCATCATCAAAGACACTAAGCATGTCAATCTAGGAATATAAGAGTACCCACATATCACATACATCACAACATCCTTATCTGAGGCTGAAGAGAAAGCTTTCACTACACTCCTCCAAGAAGCTATGATCAATTTTGCATGGTCTTATGCACATATGTTAGGGCTTGATCCAAATTTTGTTGTTCACCATCTTGTCGTAGATCCAACTGCCAAACCAGTTAAACAGAAGCTTTGAAAAATGCATCCAAAAGTAGCCCTTTTGGTAAAGGTAGAATTAGAAAAGCTCTTATAAGAAAAAATCATCAGAGCTATTGACTACTCAGAGTCGATCTCAAATATGGTACTTGACACTAAGCCTTCAAAAGAGATCAGAATCTGTACAGACTTTAGAGACTTGAACAAAGCCTATCCCAAGGATGACTTTCCATTGCCTAACATCACTATGATCATCGACCTTACAGTAGACCATGAGATTTTATCACTTATGGATGTCTTCTCAGGGTAAAATAAAATCAAAATAGTGGAAGAAGATCAGCATAAGATAACATTCATGATATTGTGGGGTAATTTATGTTATAACATGATGCCATTTGGGCTAAAGAATGCAGGAGCTCTGTATCAAAGGGAAATGACCGCAATTTTCCATGACATGATCCATAAGATTCTTAAAGACTATCTAGATGACATCCTTGCCAAATCAAGAATGTGATTGGAACACCTCGATATCCTTGAGTGTGTGTTCGATCGCCTGCATCACTATGGCCTAAAATTGAATCCTAAGAAATGTGTCTTTGGCGTTACATTTGGAAAATTGTTAGGATTTATTGTATCATGACAGGGCATAGAGATCGAGCCAAAGAAGGTAAAGCCATAACAAAAATTCCTCCTCCCAGAATGCTCAAGCAGTTAAGAAGTCTATAGGGAAAATTACAACCAGTCTGAAGGTTCATCTCACAATTGGTAGACAAGTGCCAACCATTCACACACCTATTGCGCAAGGACATGAGTTTCAAATGGGATCCAATCTATTAGCGAAGCTTTGAAAACCTTAAAGAGTACCTAGCTAATTAACCTATCCTTGTGCCACCAATTCTAGGCTGACCCCTCATTTTGTACATATCGGTGACCACTGCGGCATGAGGGGCACTCCTAGCACAACTTGACAATAATGAAAAGGAGAGGGCTATATACTACATTAGTCGAACACTAGTGGGCTATGAGCTGAATTAATCCCCTATGGAAAAAGAATGCTTGGCGGTGGTTTTCTCCACTCAAAAGCTTCGTCACTATATGGTCAGCCACATAATGAAGCTAGTCTCAAAGGTTGATCCCCTCAAGTACCTACTCTCAAGAACAACACTCACTGGTTGGATGACAAAGTGGGTAATGCTTCTCAGCAAATTTGACATCCAATATGTCGATCAAAAAGCCATCAAAGGGAAAGTCATTACTGATCAGCTCGTTAAAGCACCCTTAGTTGATGCATACCCATTGGTGATGGAGTTTCTAGATGAACATCTTTGCATGGTCAAGGAACAACCTATGTGGAAGTTATACTTTGATGGATCATATACATCTCATGGATCAGGAGCAGGGATAGTTTTTGTCACCCCTCAAGGTGACTACATCCCCAAGTCCTTCAAATTAGGGTTCTAGTGCATAAATAACATTTCAGAGTATGAGACACTTATCTTCAGCCTCATAATAGCTATTCAATGGAACATCATGAAATAGCAAGTGTTTGGAGACTCCCAACTGATTATCATACAAGTGTTGGATGAATTTCAAACCAAAGATGACAAGTTTCTTCCATACAAATATTTTGTGGATAAATTAAAAAAATAATTTGTCAAAATACAGTTCACACAAGTACCAAGTCTTCAAAACAAGGTGGTCAATGCAATGGTAACTTTCAGGTCATTATTAGAGATCCATCGTGATGCAACACAATATAAGTTTCTAGTCCAATAGCTACACACACCCGCTTACGAGAATGTTGATTCTGAAATGGTATGCATTTTGGTTGGTTCTCATTCCCTATGGTACCATGACATTCACACTTATCTAAAGAATGGTTTCATATCCCCCATCTCACCAACACCCAATGCTAGAACCTTATTCATAGAGCTGCCCACTACACTCTTATATCCAACACCCTATATCTTCATGGGTATCATAACATCCTCTCTCGTTGTCTAGATTCGAATAATGTCATCTTGTCTCTACAAGAGCTCCACGCTAGAATTTTTGGTGCCCACATGAGTGGCATAGTCCTAGAAAAGAAACTGCTTAGTGTTGAGTATTACTGGCTAATGATGGAGCATGACGCATGTGAATTTGTAAAGAAGTGCCTACCCTGTCAACAAGATGGCAATTTGATTCATGCACCAGCACAAGACCTGCAGCCAATTGCACCTCCATGGCCCTTTTCATGTTGGGGTTTCAACCTTGTTGGTATGGTCATGCCCAATTCCTTGGATGGACACAAGTACATCATAACAACGACTGAATATTTCACAAAGTTGGTTGAAGCAATTTCACTTAGCCTAACTATGGGTGTTCAGATATCCAAGTTCTTCCTATACCATATCATTTGTTGCTTTGGCATCCCCTCCACCATCTTCACATACCATGGCACCCCATTTGAAAATCAACATGTGAGAGACCTATGTATCAAATTCTGCATCCATCAACATTTTTCTAGCCCCTACTTCCCACAAGGAAATGGTCAAGCTAAGGCAACTAACAAAACTATTCTAAAAATCCTCCAAAAATTTGTCAATGATTCTAGTCACAACTGGCATCTGCAAATTGGTCCCTCCCTTTGGGCCTATCGCACTTCATTTTGTACACCCACGGGCATCACCCCATACTCCCTGGTATATGGTGTTGAATTTCTCTTACCAATTGAGGTTGAAATCCCTTCACTGCATGTGTCCATGAAGAACTACACCACATACAAAGATTATTGTGTGGCACGCCTTACCCAGCTAGATCTGCTAGATGAAAAGAGGCAACAGTGCTATGATCACCTAATTATGTACCAAAATCTACTCAAAAGGAGCTACAACAAAAAGGTTCACCCCAGAAAAGGAGACATGGTCCTAAAGGAGAACCAGAAGGTACAAGCCAATTGAGAAAATAAAGGAAAGTTTGAACCTACCTAGTTTGGTCCCTATATTATAACAACCTATTTCAGCTCTAGAGCCTAGCAGTTGTCCACACCAGAAGGGGAGCCCCTAAATGATCCTATTAACATCATACATCTCATGTTGTTCTATGCTTGAACCATCCTTATGATCCTAAATAAATTCATAAAAAATGAAAAATCTAGAAAAATGCAAAAAAATCATAAAATACAATGAAAAAGAGTAAAAATAAATAATCGTCCAAATGGTGAAAACTTGGCAATCAGGCACCTTGGACAATTATGTTGGTAAAAACCTAGAAACAGGTGCCACACATAGTGGATCGTATCATTATCTATCAAAATCTTGTCTTACCATCAAACATGTCTTCCTCCAGCAATTATCTCATTCCTTCTTTCATTCCACCCATACCTATTCCTAGGGTGTCCTCATTATCACATCCACAAAAGAACATTACTATCCTACATCCTAAGCTTCATGTATATACCAAGGCATGTCCTATCCTTGAACACTGAGCTATGTACATATTTGTCACTTGGTGACCTATCCTAATCTCTTGATCTTTGTAAACCACTCAACTACATATAGTGCCCCGGTGTGCACTTTTCTTGCCCTTGTTAGTTGGAGTTTGTACATATCCCTATTTGTTTGGCAGCACCTTCATCTCAGTGCATGACCTACCCAAGTCGTGGTTCCTAGCAACTTCCTCAGCAAGTAGTCCCTATCACTGTGATTATCAAAGACTCTCCTATTTTCCAGTCAAAAATTTAGTTTGCAGCCAATCCCACTAACTAGGTCCTTGTAGGATGCATCTTCCTCTTGTCCAACCTAATCCCACTATCCTGCAGTTGGTTGATATCTTTTGGAAAAGGATGTGTTTTGAGTTTCATCATTTTAATTTCATAATGATTTCATTGGTTTTTCTTCTTATTTGCGGCTTCATGTTGCTTCTCTCCTCAAGGTCATCACGATCCTTTATATCATGGTGCGCTATGATGAGGGACAATTTTTTGAGGTGAGGTCTCTTTGATCTTTTTGTTTCTACCTACGAGTCAGTTGGATGCAACCCTTGCATGGTCTACATGTGATCTCCCAGGTTACATGGTGGATTCAGGAAGTGTCGTTTGTTTGTAGGTTCCTCAACATCATTTCCACCATGTCTCTACCTGGATTTATATGTAATACTAGGGCAACCCTTGTGTGTCTTTTCACGTCAATCCTATGCAACATTTACAACATGACCTCAAGTTCTTTGTAACCCTAGCTAGTCACTTCTATTGCTATATCAAACTAAGTGCTGAAACTACATAGTGGTATTCCCCTTTGGAATACCCTATGCTCAATCTTCATAAAATTCCCCCTATCAAACTCCTTAGCTACACAATCCCACCATCAATCCAAGGAAACCCAGAAAACCCACTTAACATCAACCACCCTTCCACTTTTCATTCATTCTAAAACTCCTCACCTTGATGCAAACTTGTCAACCATCTCTTTCCATTCCCATCCCTAACTTGTGGATTTCAATTGTGAAAATCCCCTCTCGCCCGTGACCTCTCCCATTTCATTATCCCCCACCCCTCAGCATGGGTCTAGTGAGGCAGTGATATGCTACATCCACCACCTTCATTATCATCCTCGCGTTCACTCCTTTTCATCTCATCTCACATGCATTCCCATCCCCATTTTCAGGGGCATTTCATTGCATTTTCCCTGTCATTTAGCTTGCATTATTAAATCATGTTCGCTTAATTTTACATTGTCATTTTAGCATGCTTTATTAAATCATATTAGATCTTGCATTAATAAAACATTTCATTGACTTTCATCTTTCATCTTTCATTATATTATTTAGCTCATCAAATTTTGCATCAATTAAATCATTTCATCTTCGTTGCATCAATTCAATGATTTTTCATTCTAGGTTGTATTACTAAATCATTTTCATCTAGATTGCACTATTAACTCATTATCATCTTAGAATGCATTGTTAATTCATCTTAGTTCATTTCATTATTTTGCTTTGTTAATTCATCTTAGTTCATTTCATTATCTTGCATAGTTAATTCCTTTTAGTTCATTTCATTATCTTGCATAGTTAATTCCTTTTAATCAATTTCATTATCTTGCATTGTTAGGTCATTTTAATTATCTTGCATTGTTAAGACATCATCCATACATACATTCATATATACATAAATCATGACATAAATAGATCATGTGTCACTTATAATTAAACAACATATAGGTACATCACATCCTGCATCACCCACATGTTAGTCTTATATCATACTCACATAAATCACATCACATCCTACATCAACCACGTATGTACCTCATAAACACCATGCATAAAAGATAAGTCCATAACACATCATATCTCAGTCAACTCATCATATGTATATATATCAAATCCTAGCAAAGAATCAAAGAATGTCTCAGTCCAAAGAATAAAAAATGTCTCTCTGAGTACAAGACTGTCAATGAAATGCATATACAATACATAGGGACAATGCCCTTCAAAAGAGAATCATTATGTACATAATAAAAAATATGCAGCATATCAGTGCCTATCTACCTCTCCCGAGGGAGGTTTCATCTCGACATTGGCAAGAGGGTCAACCTATGGTGGATCCTGTGGTGGTGTCGAGGAGATAGCTATTTGCATGACCCTAGATATTAGTCTCTCCACTATGTTGTGAATACCTGTATCCTACACCTGTGTGGGTACTTGTACTAACCCTATCTCATCCCCATCTCTTATGTCATCCACCTCCATCCCCACCCCAGATCCCTCTGCATCTGCCATCTACATAGAGTCATCGACTGACTGCTACTGACTTTGTGATGGCCCAAATTGACGACACTCATGTCATGTCCTCTGTGAGGCCCCAACTTTTTGAGTACTCACCCCTGTCCTCTAGCTGCTGCCAACACCCATTCCTGTGCATGTGGTTGTAGATCGGCTCACTTGTCGATAATGCTTGCAACAGTCTGGCAGCACTACTACATGGTACATAGCCCAGTACCACCCCACCTTCTCCCTTAGGTATGTCAAGTCCCTCTATAGGCATCCCACCTCCTTTGATATGTCCTATGAGCTCCAAACAACCCTATCCCCCTTGGCAGCCTATCTCTTCACTACTAGTTGTTGAGTTGCCATATCTCTCTCCACCTATAGTCTATCCCTCTTTGACTGCAGTCCATCCTGCTCCCCTTACAGTCAGTCTCAAACTACCCTCAGGCTATCCCTCTCTCAACATAGCTTCTCTCTCATCTATAATCTCTAAACCATCCTATAAAGCCTGAGCCAATTGTGTCGTCAAGGCATCTCTATCCCCCTATGTATCCCACAACATCTAGCTCATCCTATCAAAAGAAGCCTTTAGAGATGTGAGATGCCCTGCTAAATCCCCAGCCCCTCCTCCTCATGATCCTATCCCTAGTGACTGCATCAGGGGTGACCCTGATGGTGGTCCCTACGGTGTAGGTGGTGGCTTGGCTAGTGTTCCCTACGGTCTTGGTGGCCCCTGTGGCAACAGTACCTATACTCCCCCACCCCCTCCATCCCCTCCCACATCTTCTCCTCCCCCACATCCACATCCATCCCATCTCCATCTCCATCTCCATCTCCATCTCCATCTCTCCCTTCTCCCCTCCTCCCTACCCTCCTTGCAGCTAGCCTCCCCCCTCTTCGATCTTGTCCTACTACGGCTGCCCGACCCTGACCCCTGGCTGCCACTACTACCTTTCCCCTAGTTGGTAGCCCTACCCTACCCACTGCTTGCACCCTCTAAAACCAAACATGATACTCCACTGTGATCCTCCCATCTATCGGTCCTCTAGCCCAATCCCAGTGTACAAGTTGCATCACTTGCCACATAGAAAACATCCCACCCTTGTCCAATCTCCCACCAAATTCTGACCGTCACTCCTAAGTGGTCCTCTGGTACTAGTGCTCTGCTTCTGGTACTCCCTATGCATACCCAAATTGTTTGGGGACCCTATCCGGCATGTACTGTTCCACTATATACTCCCACCAACATATGATATAGGTCGGAGTCATCGCATATGGTAGCTCTCCCTGGTCCTTCACCCATGCTGCTAATCCTAGGTATGGTCGCCATGTGATCCCATCCTTCAGCCATCCAATGTCTCTCTCTAGTATTTTATATTGTCCACATCGTGGTATGACAACAACTCACCCCAGCTATATACTACAGGATCCTCCACCTATCTATTTGTCCTCCCTTGGGGCCTCAGCACTATTATGTGCTCCCATGCCCATAACTATAGAAGTGAGGAAAAGCCTATGCTCCTCCCCTGAGTCTCCCCACCATGGTATACTCTATGGTGGAGATCCTGATACAGCTCGATGAACATCAACATGCCCCAGGCTACTAGGACCTCGGCATCCACTATCCTCACAATCATAGGGATGAGTGTGAGAGTCACACTCGTCCCTCCTGGGTTAGGGGAAATATACCCTGAGACCAATCCACACAAAAAAAGATATATGTGTCATGTTGGTGATGCTCCTACCAAATGTTAGGCTAGTGCTAACTGCCCATGGCATAAGATAGGTACTACGCCTACGCCTAGCAGTGCGGTCATTGTTTGTTGTTGTGTAAAGTTACCCACAACCATTGGTGTACCTCGAATCGATAGTCTAAAGATCCAGTACACATCCTCCAATGTCACAGTCATCTCCCTTGTTGACAAATGAAATGTCTCAGTCTTTGAGTGTCATCTCTTACAAAGTGTTGTAACCATGAACATGTATGTTCATCTACGCGACATCCGTGCTAGGTACCCTAGTCCTATCACATCAATGCGAGCCCACTCTGCTGGTGTGAACTGCTCTCTCCTACAGCTAGAACTGTTGCGTGTCTCTCTCAGCTTGTCAACCACTCCACTAACCACTGCAACCAAGCTAAGTACATTGCATCAGTTTCTTTCCTATCAAAAATTCTACCTAAGTGTAAGTCCCCATCCTATTTTTTACCATATCTTTTTCCCCCTATTCCTTTTCCCTACATTCTCACCTAGTTTCTTTTGCCCACGTTCCTGCAGAACTTAGTTCTCACGATCTTGCAAGCTACATGTTCTCGCACTCTCGTGCCCGTACAGGTGGAGGAACCCATTCCCATGCCACTAGCCCTCCCCTCTTTTCCCCACCCCGGGAACACATTTTTTTCATGTATTGCCCCTTGAGAGCTCCAGGATCGCGATCCCATGAGAAATTAAAGCGGGATCGTGGTCCCGCTAGAAATTTACTGAGCACAAAATCCCATCATCTCCTCTGAACCCTTTTTCCCTACAACATTTTTGGGGATCATGATCCTGCAGGTCTGAGCACATTCCCACCGATCCTAAGCCCTCAGGATTGTGCTTTTCCTAGCTAAAACATGCATTAAATGCCAAATGAAAAAAGAATAGAGATGATTTTTTGATCCTACCTGTCGGTCAGGGACCCATGTCATTGAATGCTCCTTACAATATTTGCACGATGTCTCAGTCTCCCTCCTCATGCCATCTCTCTATGCCAACTCAAAGCTCAAAATCACTCTATTTCTAAGCTTTGAAGTGCAGAAATGACCTATTTTTGGCCCTCCTGGCCCTTATTAAGGGCCTCTCGGTACTCGATTTTCCTCCCAGAAGCCTCTCCCCCCAACCTTTCTTCCCATTTTCCTACCTCTTGCCACTTTCTTTCCTTTTTCACCCTCTTATTCCCCGTTCATGCCCCTTTTTGGCTTGCTATGCCAACGCCCTACCCTCTTTTCGAGATGTCGCTTGGGCCCCTTCCTCTTTCCCTGTCACCCTCTCGAGGGGGCATCACCTAGTCTAACCCCTTGAGCCCATAATCTATGACACCTTTGTCACCTGGTCAATTCTTCGCGTAGTTTATTATTTATAATGTTTTCAAAATAGTGTTATTTTAACACTATGTCGAAGATGGACAAAATGTAGACACCTAAATCTGATTACACAGTTAGGTAATCATATTTAGTTCTCTCCTAAGATGTTTTATTAATTAGATATCATTTATTTAATTAATTTATGTCATCCCCTAGTTAATTAATTTAATTAAGTAATTAACTATAGCCCAATTAATTATCTAAATGACAAACCCATAATCTGATAATTAACTAAATCCTTTTCCTCTATTAATTTAAATGGATGCCTTTATCTATTTAAATTAATTTGTAAACCTCCCTTTTCCCCCCACTTGGAATTTAATAATGTATTTAATCCAATTTAAGCACATGCTCCTAACTTTAACCCTCAACCAAACTCATTCCAGTAATCTAACCTTGAGTTCCTACTCAACTCAACTCATTCACACATACTAATCACCCTTAATTAGCTAATGACCCATGGTTAGCTAATCCAACCCTCCACTCATTCTCTCTCCTCCCATAACATCCTCCTAATTCTCCCACTTGCCTCCCAATTCAAGCCTAATCACTTTGTAAGTATTTGCACAATCATAATCCATGGATTAAGAAATCATAACCCAACCCAAGTCAACCCTCATGTCACATCCTCACATCCCCCAATTCCTTCACCTTATGTCAACCTTAAATGCTCTTACACACCTCTTATACACTTCATCTCCTTCTTACACATTTGTCCCCTCACACATCTCCCAAAATGGTCACAATCCTCCATACCTTCCAACCTCTCCCATTGTGACACTTGTCACAAGGAGATGCACTTGAGAAAGCACAATCCATGTGCTCTCTCTCTCAAATGCATCTTGACTCTTCCCCAGGTTTGCACCTTGACCATTCATTCACCTTTCCTCTTGCCTATAAATTAAATCCTCATCTCTTTACAAATCATCCACCTTCCATGCAAAGTTATAATGCTAATTTGAGAACCTAAAAACTATAAAATTACCATTATTATGCCAAAATCATCCCAAACTCATACCCTTTGAAGCTTGAGCACACATCCATTCTTGGACAAACCAACTACATTTGGAGCTATTTGGAGAGTGAGGTTTGTATTCTCTTGTATTTTTTTGTTTCCATTTTGTAGGTCTAATCTTAAAGGTAGAAAATATGACTTGTTGTTGAATGTTTAGCTTGCTTCATGTTCATAACAACTAGGTTTTATTGCTTACAGAGGGCAAAATAATTGTGGGATAAA
The DNA here is from genome assembly GCA_027943335.1 of Chamaecyparis obtusa. Taxonomy (NCBI): domain Eukaryota; kingdom Viridiplantae; phylum Streptophyta; class Pinopsida; order Cupressales; family Cupressaceae; genus Chamaecyparis; species Chamaecyparis obtusa. The sequence continues at coordinate 474,037 of BSBK01010255.1, read as the reverse complement.
ATATTGCATGACACTTAGGACATTTGATTACTCAAATAGAGGTTAATCTATGATAAAACAAGACCCTTACATAAATCTCTCATTTAAGATAGACATAGGAGGTGGTGGGAGACAAGATTTTGGGGTCTCTCCTATAGTTGCCTTTTTTTATAAAACTTGAGACGTTGCTGTTTGATCTCATATTAATTATATGAATGCTAAAAGTTATGAATAGATATCAACATAAATTGTTGAATAATTAATGTTACTATAAAATGGAAATGTGGTAAAATGTAATGTCAAAAGTATTAGAATAATATATGAATAATATCTTTATTTTTCCTTATTTAATGGTCAACATTGTAGATTTTGTAAATATTAGATAGTTTATAATTCTACGATTGTTTCATAGTAGAAACATCATCTCTTTCTAATTTAGAAATGATCGCTTGACCATTCATTCAATACATTCAATTTTTTACCAATTACTTTCATAATATGGTATTAGAGTAGTGATAATAATTTTTTTGGAAAAATTTATAATTTCTTTTAGAAATTAGTTTTTAATTTTTTTGAAATTAATTTCTTGGTGTCTATTTTTTTGGCTATCATTTTGTAGCGATGAAAATTTTGGCTTTCAATTCCAATTGATTCGAAATCCTGACCTTGAAAAAAAACACGATTTTTTTGTTTTCTTACATTTCATGGTTGTTTTCTTTGGTTTGACAACCATTTCTCTGCAAATAAAAACATGTTTTTACATTTTTTTGGTCTACTCATAGTTGTTTTTCCTATGCTTGCGATTTCTTTATAGCTCGAGCTCTTTTCCAATGTGTTGCCAGTCCTCTATCTATGGTCATTTTCTCTGCATCACAATTTCCATATTTTTTTGTTATCATTATTTTGCAAATCGATGACCCTTCTTTTGCTCAATGACTTTTAACCTTTCATACGACTCTCTCTAGTTTGTTTATCTGCAACGATTGACGCTTTTTCTAACTCATACGATCTTAGTTTTGGCCTTTTTGTACATGAGGTTTCCTTAGTTTTTTAGCTCACGTTTAAAACAATTTAGGCTATTTTTTTGCGTCTTGATCTATTCGCACACCACACTTCAGACTTCTCAAACTTGACCTAGGGTTTCAACGATAAGCCTTTGTGCATTATGATCAATTTTTTTTAGATTTGACTTGGCTCTAGGGCACATTTTTTCAACCAAATTTTTTTCAAAATTTTAATTTCTTGGTTGGAAATTTTTTAACCTACATATTCTTTGTGGGTTGTTTGATATTTTTGGGTCTTCACCAAAATTTTCTAGGTTTTTCAAAAATATGTACCTTAGGAATTGTGCCAATCATACTTCATTTTTCAAAAATTATGTACATGTATATGCTTTAGCTCTTGCATTAGGATCCATGTCTTAGATAGATGAATATATTTGTCGCCTCTTCAAATTTCCTAGTTTTGTATGCCTCAAAAAGTGTGCAAATGGTGTCTTTGACCAACATAATGTTGGAATACAATCAATGATTCAATGAAAAAAATTATAACACATGGTAGCAAAGGATGATGACTATCTTCGAGTATTGTTACCTTGATGAGCTCATTTTAGGCAAACAATATCATCCTTCTGGAGCTGGACAAGATCGAGATAAGTTTGATGAGCACAACTGAGAAGCAGTCATGCTTATCAAGCTTTCAATGAGTGATGATGAACTACCACAAGTGTCATCTAACAAGACAACTGTAGAGATCTAGACTATTCTAAAGGGTCTCCATGAGACATTAGTTAAGAGTTGTGCGTTGTTCCTGAAAATCAACTATTTTCTATCATGATGGATGAGTGTATGTCCTTACAAGAGCATCTGACAAAGATTGAGGACATTTGGGATCAGCTTGAGGCCATTGTTCGAAAAATGAAGGAAGAGGATATGGTAGTCATAACTCTGAAAAGTCTTCCTAAATCCTATGAGCAGTCCATAGAAACACTCAACATTACTGTAACTAATTTTGACTTAAAGTTTTTAGACTTATGCACCAAACTTTTGTAGTAGAATCATTGGAAAGAACAATTTGGTAGCGGTGCAACTTCATCCTCCTTAGGACAAGCCTTCACATCCCAATCCTTTCAAAGTGATAAAGGCAAAGCTCAATCCTCTTAGCAAAAAGGTTCTAGTAAACCTTATGATAGCTCAAGTGTTAATGTTTGGTAGCTAGATCGGATTCTAGCTTCACATTATTTTAATTAGGAGAATTAAAATAATAAATTAATTATTTAATTAGGAGAATTAAAATAATAAATTAATTATTTAATTAGGATAATTAAATAATATATTGGAGAATCAAGTAATGTTTTGTGAGATTAAATTATTTAATTGGAGAATGAAATAAATTATTAATATAGAGATCAAATTAATTTAATTAGAGAATTAAATAATTTATTTATGGTTAGAGAATTAAATTGTAATCGGGCTAGGCCTGAATTATTGCCTTGAGAAATAAAATAAATATTATATCTTGTATTTATAAATACAAGTCATAATTCAATATAGTCTTGAAATTATAATTGTATTTATAAATACAATTGGGCCCAAAATTCAAATTTATTATTGGCGCCAAAAAGGGCCAACTTGATAAAGCTCTCATATATATATATGAGACATTGCATTGTAAATTAGATATATAAAAATTATAAATGCGATCCATCTTTGCAATATATATACCTGGTATATTCAGATCTGGGCATATGCAAGGCAGTGATATAACACATACAAGTGATCTGGATCTATGGAACAATGACCACACCTTGACATGCAATCTGAATATATTCCTAGCGGTGAATATATATATATAAGGTCTTTGGCAGCGAACTCAAGGATTGTGATTATTAATCCTTAATTGGCAATCAAGGTAGCAACGACACTATATTCGAATACAATAGCAATATATATTCACAGTGATCTGATTGTAGACTTCATAGCATTGGCGGGTGAAGCAATCTGATCACATACAACAGTGAATTATATTCAACAAATCAAATTGTGTGTGCAATTTGAACCCATACACAAGTTATTTTGTGTCTTTACTTATTATATATTTACTTAATTGCTTGGGTATGTGTAGGATCATGGTATGCCAAAAAGTGGCGATGTGAAAAAGAAGTCCTGATTGATAGACTGTTTGAAAAACAACTATAACTTTCAAATAATATAATATTTTTGAAATCTGAAATATACATCACATTCTATGCTTCACCTGATACAATAATAATAAATAATTCTTTCAATTTGATGAAGTTTAGACTAAGTTAAGGTGGTCAAACAAGAGAGATTTTATATTTAGAAAAATTTATAGCAAAAAAATCATAAATAATTATTTACTTAGAAAAAAATACAAAAAAATATACATCACATCTAGACATGAGTCTACTACTTTTATCTATAATCTTATAAAAAAATATTATCATTTGATTTTATTTAATGTGGTTAGAGATACACCTACTTGTTATCTTTCTAGTCCTGATTGATAGACTTATTGAAAAATAGCTATAATTTTCAAGCTGTATATCATTTTTGAAATCCAAAATATGTGTCACATTCTATGCTTTTCCTACTACAAGAAAAATAAAGATAGTTTTTAATTTGATAAAGTTTAGATTAAGTTAACGTGGTTAGACACAAGAGTTTTTGTATTTTGGAAAAGTTGTAGAAGAAAAATCATAATTAATTATTTACTTTGAAAAAATTACAAAAAAATATGTGTCACATCCGGACATGAGTCTACTAATTATATCTAGAATCTTGTAACAAAAAATTCTCATTTGATTGTGTTTAAGGTGGTCAGACATACACCTACTTTTTTTTTTCTAAAATTTTCGTACTACTACATTGAAATTTGAAATTTTCAACATATGGAATAATTGTATTTCAAAAATGGCCTAGTATCTTAGAAACTAAATTCAATTTTCTACAGATTATCTTTTTACATATTTTTGATATAATATTTATAACTTGTTCAAATATTTATGTCAACTTGCTTAAACCTGATTTTCTAAATTTTCATTGCCACTTAAGGGCCTAGTTTGGCATACCATGATCCCGCACATACCCGCTTACTATATAATTTGATCACTAAAATTAACATCCTATCAAGGCCAGGTTTGTACTAACCTTGTGTGATCAGATTTTAGAACATTTGGATGACTGTCTGGGAGAGTCAGAATGTTATCCTCGGATATTGGGACATCTTACCAATTCTTTGTTTTCTGAAATAAAGAGTATGCATTATGTTCTGACTCTATGAACCTTTGTGTTTTGATTTTTTTGTTTGAAGCACTCTAGGATTTGAAGTTTAGACCCATATTTGATTCAGAGTCAAGTGATATAGTATCTTTTGTTCTGTAAATATTAAAAGCTTGGGATTATATTAGATCGAGATGCGGCTTCCTTAATCTCTAGGTTTTCTTTATAAAATAATGAGGGCATGATCCTAGTGACTCTTGATAGGAAATTTACAACATGTAGATATATTCTTTCTGATTATATATAGATTACAAGAGACTTGTGACTAATTTCAGACCAATATGAGCTTGCAGAGATCGTACTCATATTAGTTTTGATTATAAAAGGGAAGATTCTTTATATACAATTGTATGTTTGGTTGGTGCTAGTAAACATTTGCAAAATATAAAGTTTTATCATGTTGATGTATATGTGTAGCAAAGATATACTATGTTTAATCAACTTGCTTTACTGATGGCAATGTGTGACTAAAATTATTGATCAAAAGTTGAAGACATAAATTATAAGTTGTTAGCTATATAGTGTTAGAATCATATGTGTATCTCCTTGTATTAGAACATAGCTTTGGAATGATCTTTTGACCTTTGATGAGAAAATTGTCAGTATACCTTCCTTATGAAGAACTTTTGTGATAACCTTATTTGTGACTCCTTGTTATCTTAGAATCATAAGTTATCAAGGATCCCTTACTATTGATGTGAAGAGCTACTCTACAAAGTCTTAGGTTTATGTTCAAGTACATTTCTCTTCTTGGATAGACCTTAATGTAAAAAGAAATCTTGAGATTTGATATTTGCAGATTCATCTTGACGAGAAAACCTACTTCTCTTGCAAGATCATTCTTTACAAGCTCCAAGGTTGACCAGTTTAGATCAATAGGCTTGACTTTGAGGCTTGAGTGTTACTATGGTTGGTAATCATCATTGACTTCAATCTAACTCTTATCTGCAGGTTCCTATGACAGTCTCATGCTATTTTTTTCTACCCACACTTATTGATGTTACTCTTGGTTAGCATGAAGTATTGACCTTCTTCTTGCTGGGATATCTTATGTTTTAATCATTAATCTAATAGAATTTTCTTGTTACTAGTTGGGTGTATTACTAATGTTGTGTGAATTTCCTTTTGACTGTAATTATTGACTACAATTAATCTAATCTTATGTTTTGATGTTACTCCTAGTTAGCATGAAGTATTGACCTTCTTCTTGTTGGGATATCTTATGTTTTAATCATTAATCTAATAGAATTTTCTTGTTACCAGTTGGGTGTATTACTAATGTTGTGTGAATTTCCTTTTGACTACAATTATTTGAAAACTTAGAATCTTTGAGTACTAACAATTCTGGTCATGTAGATCTCATGTGAATTCTACTTTGATATTCCCCTGCATTCTTCAAGTCTTTCTGCTAAATCCTCTAATAATCTTAGTTGGAACATTATGTTATACTAACTATTCTAAAAAATCTCTATATGCAACTCCAATATGTTGTTGATAATGGAAACTTGATCTATTCAGCTCCTTTCACTTATCATAATGTTTTTGCTATGGGTCCATTTTGTACTAATGTTGTAGCCAAAGATTGGAAGGATGTAGATAGATGACCTCGAGCAGGCCTCTCGAGCTTGGTATACAAGGATTGATAAGTATTTGATTTAGTAGAAGTATAAAAGATTATATGTAAGAAAGTATTCTTATTGTCTATTGCTTTTTCTATAGTAATGATGTACTATTGTTGACTTGGAACTCTCTTGGTGCTAACATACTTGATGATGTGGTTTTTATGCACTTGTGTCCTTGATCTCAATCTTTTAATGACATCTGTTGATCTCACCTTTCTTCTATGAGCTGATTATAGGCACTATTATGTTATGCTCTCTAATGATTTGATTGAGTTTAGGAATGTCAAATTGTTGAAGTAATGACTTGGACTCATCATGCACAATTGTCATTTGTATGACCTCGGTTGGAAAATCAGAATATGAGCAAGTGCTTGACTTGTTCAAGGTTTTTATTGAATGATATAGGTGGTTCTATTATTTGATATATCATTATCTTCTTATCTAAAGGTTCTATATATTCTTGTGATGAATGCTTTCATGCATTCTAAGTTGAGTGACCATACTTGGTTGTAATATGTTATTGATGGTCTCCATGTCATTCATATCATCTATATTGTCTTGGCTGCTTCTAACTTGACATAAATACTTATGTGCTAACCTATCATTGGAGGGTTTGAATCTCCTAGAATGCAGTATCTCTCATAAGAATATGAAGAACTGATGATTGGTAGTCTCAGCATTATTGATCTATGATGGAGATAAGCATTCTTTACTTTTTCTTATAAAACTCTTATAGATAAACAAATTTTGCATTGTTATTTCTCCTCGATATGGTTTTGATTCTATGCATCTTTACTAATCTACCTAATGTGTGTCTTTTCTCAGGATGGATTGAGTAACATATGGGTGATATGTATTTGAATCCAAAGGGAGAAAGATCCTAATGCATTCTGAAGGAATCTTTGGCTAAGGCTTCTTTGAGGATGATTCTAAAGTATGAATCATTCGAGGATCCATCATAACTTCTTGTGGCTTCTTCTATTCTTTCTCATCAAATGATAGGGTAGCACCTAGTGATGTTAGTTGTCAGGTGTCTTAGATGTGTTAACTAGGCATATTGTAAGTGGGATGGGTCCTATGATAAGGACTAGTTACATTCCATGTGGCTCATATGGTTGTAACTCAGAGTGTGAAATCTATGAATACTTCTTGTACAATTGAAAGGAATGTTGATCCTTCAATTCTTGGCTTATTGGTTCAAAGGGAGTGAACCATGGATTCATGTCTTGTAATAGACATCATGTGGATATCTCATGTTGTACTTATGTATTGATCATGATGATGAGATCATCAATTTAGTCATGATAGTTTCACTATCTTGGCTGAGAGGTATTCTCAACCTCCTTGATGTAATTTTGCATTTTAGAGCACCCTTGCAGGCAATGCAAGGTGGATGTTGTATTATTTGGATCTTCTTCAAGAGAAGATATGTATGACTACCCTCTGCGGACAATGCAAGGTGGAGATATTTTTGTTGTATTTTGACCATCCTCTACGGGTAATGCAAGATGATGTTATAATTGAAGTCTACTCTCTACGGGTAATGTAAGGTGGCATTGTAATCATTTTTTGAAGTCCACCCTCTACGGGTAATGTAAGGTGGAAAAGGTTTTGATCACCCTCTGTGGGCAATGTAAGGTGATCCTTTTGAGGCTTGACCTTGTCCACCCTCTGCGGGCAATGTAAGGTGGATCCATCCTCTACGAGTAGGCGTGATGGAAAGGTATGGTAAGAACTAGAATCCTCCCTAGCTAAGAGGGAGTGTTAATGTTTGGTAGCTAGATCGGATTCTAGCTTCAGATTATTTTAATTAGGAGAATTAAAATAATGAATTAATTATTTAATTAGGATAATTAAATAATATATTGGAGAATCAAGTAATATTTTTGAGATTAAATTATTTAATTAGAGAATTAAATAAATTATTAATATAGAGATTAAATTATTTAATTGGATAATTAAATAATTTATTTATGGTTAGAGAATTAAATTGTAATTGAGTTGGGCCACGATTATTGCCTTGAGAAATAAAATAAATATTATATCTTGTATTTATAAATACAAGTTATAATTCAATATAGTCTTGGAATTATAATTGTATTTATAAATACAATTGGGCCCAAAATTCAAATTTATTATTGCTGCCAAAAAGGGCCGACTTGATAAACCTCTCATATATATATGATACATTGCATTATAAATTAGATATATAAAAATTATACATACGATCCATCTCTACGATATATATACTTGGTATATTCAGAACTAGGCATATACAAGGCAATGATATAACACATACAAGTGATTTAGATCTATGGCACAATGATCACACCTTGGCATGCAATCTGAATATATACCTAGCAGTGAATATAAGGTCTTTGGTAGTGCACTCAAGGCTTGTGATTATTACTCCTCAATTGGCGATCAAGGTAGCAGTGACACTATATCGGAATAGAACAACAATATATATTCATAGTGATCTGATTGCATACTTCATAGCATTGGTGGGTGAAGCAATCTGATCACATACAACAACAAATTGTATTAAGCAAATCAATCTATGTGTGCGATCTGAACCCATACACAGGTAGCAATTGGCATTTGAGGTCTTCAGAGTGTAATCTGAAAATTCTCTGTGGGATGTACTTGATATCGGCAATACACATTGGAACTGTGTCTATTCATCTAATCAAGAACTGATCAATGTAAGTGTTTTGATTTATATTACTTGGGCATACACACCACTTGATCCTTACCTAGGTGGAAGCGATCTACATCAGAGCTGAGAGGTTGGCGATTTGCTTCATTGATTAGTGATCTTCAACAAATTAGTGAGTTATGTAATTAATTTTCATGGCAATAATCTATGATCTATTGTTGTTGGGTTTTTCCTCCAAGTGGGAGGTTTTCCTAGGATAAATCTCTGTGTTATTTTGTGTATTTACTTATTGTATATTTACTTAATTGCTTATTGTATAATTTGATCACTAAAATTAACATCAAGGAAGAAAAAAGTTCAGTGTAACTATTACCACAAATTTGGTCACTTGATACAGGACTATCGGAGTTAGATTGTGGGAGATATCTCATATTACTCAATGTATACTATGTTCCTGGTATGGAGAAAAATCTTCTCTCTATGAGCCAGATTATGCAGTGTTCTCCTCATCTTGATGCGGTATTCACTTTACACAAGTCTTTGATTGTTGATCTTGCGACTCACACTACTATGGATGTTGGCATTGAGGATCATGGTCTATATAGACCTGTGGATTCGGGTGATTCTCTTGAGCATGCTTTTACAGCTAAATGATCTTCCATCAACAGTCTTTGGCATTTGAGGTATGACGACTTCTTAACCCTTGTGCACATAACAGCTCCTACAACATGCATTGTTAATACCTAGAAGTTGAAACCTTAGCCTAGAAGTAGTTAAATCACATATAGAGACAAAAAAAAATTATCTTGAAATCTGAAATACCATTTAGGATATATAGATTTGTGAAGATAGATATAGTGGCTACTGGTGCATTTCCCTATTATAAACTTTGATGTATACACCACAAGAATTATACAAATGTGTGAATTTAAAATTCAAGAGTGATATATAAGTGGAATTTTAAAAAAGAGTCTCTTGTGATTTTATCTCTTGTTCTAATTTCAAGAAAACTCTACTTTTTAATTTTTTAACTTAAAATATAATAGACCTCCTTGTTCAATGTATTTTTAGGGGATACAACAACAAGTGTTGTCTATTTTAATTCTGGGTGTTCTTAGTAAATATATTGTTTAAATTTAGGATTTTCTATATTATCAAATATGATTTTGCATTAGTATATTTTTAGTTGGGTGTTTTAAAATATTAAAAAATTCATTTTATTAATGTTGGGAAATTGTTAAGTATGTCAAAGGTTGCTAATTGGATCTTGCATTACTGTTTATCTTTCAAATCATTAATCTTCTTAAGTGGTTTAAAGTTTTAATTTTTTAGTACACAGATTATTCATCTCCCCCCTCTCGCCATTATGTTTGCCTCCTTTTGGGCCTAACAATTGGTATTAGAGCTAAGTCCTTTTGAAGAAGCGTAATCCCTTGAAGGAGATTAGTCATGGAAATCATAAGGAAAGAAAGCCCTAAGTTTGATGGAAGAACTTACATGACATGGAATGATCAGATGACTACTTATCTGATATGCATGGGAGATGAATACTGGGAGATCACAGAGAATCCTTACACCATTCCTAATGACTTGTCTTGGGCTACTGCTGATGAAATGAAAAAATTCAAGGAAAACATGTTAGTAGGGAAGCTTTAATCAGTGACTTATTAGACATGGAGTATTCTCTCATATATGGATTGAGGAAAATGCATGAGGTATGGACTAAATTAGAAACTCTTTATAAAGGTGACAAGTAAGTTAAGTAAGCTAAGTTGCAGGGTCTAAGTTGCAGGGTCTTAAAGGAAAGTATGAAGATATGAAGATGAGTGAAAGCGAAACCATCTTAGCTTACATGTAGAGAGTAAACAATCTAGTTTGTGCAATTAGATGTGCTAGTGGTACCTTCACCTATGATGAGGTTGTAAACAAAATTATGATATCTTTTCTTGTGTGTTATAGTAAGAAGGTTGCATTTATTGAGGAATTGAGAACTATAAGAGACATTTCAAGATAAGATTTGGCTGGTAGAAAATGTGCATATGAGATGACTGCCCTTTGTAAGGAACTTTTGAAGGTGGAAACTACATTCAAAGCCCATGTGACTAAGCATGACAAGAGAGAGAGCTCCTCTAAAGACAACTTCAACCACTATGGTAAGCAGTGAGAAGAGATCATGGAAGAGGAAAGGGAGATTGATGAACTTGAAGCCTTGATTGCAAAAAGACTACCTAAGGGCTCTGGTAAGTATGAAGGAAAGTTGCCTTTGAAATTCTTTAACTATAATAAGATTGGTCATATTGCATCTAGATGTCCTAATAAATTTTTTAAGGAATCTAAGATCAAATATAAGAAATTTCATTCTAAGGATCATAAAATTTTGTATGCTAAAGAAGGTGTGATTGATGATGAAGAAGAAATTGTGTTTATTTTTATTAAAGAAGATAGTCCTAAAGAAGAGAAAGATTTGGTTTTGTAGAATGATAAATAAATGAATGGGTCATTGATAGTGGAATCTCACATCACATAAATGGTGACAAAAATAAGTTTGTGAAGCTTGAGGATTATGATGGTGGTGTTGTTAGATTCGGAAATAATAGTCCTTGTTCTATTAAGGGAAAAGGATCTATCACTCTTGATGGTAAGAATTTTACTAATGATGTCCTATATGTTGAAGGTTTAAGACATAACTTATTAAGTCTTGGACAACTACTAGATAAGGTCTACCAATTGGAATTCATGGAAGGAAAATGCAAAATCATTGGAAGCATAGGAAATCTAATTGCATCTAATACATAGACAACAAGTAATCTATTTCATTTAAGAACTATTGAGAATAAGTGCTTGGTTGCTAAGATTGATGACAATTGGTTGTGACATAGAAGATTTTGTCATGTGAACTTTGATAAGATGGTGAAGGTTAGCACTAATAATGTTGTAAGAGATTTTCCTAAGCTTATGAAGCCCGCTAATATGTGCAGAGTGTCAATTGGGTAAGATGACTGGATCTACTTTTAAGAATAAGAAATATTCTTCAAATGGATTGCTAGATTTGGTGCATATTGATTTGTCTAGTCCAATGAATAATAGAAGATATTATGGAGATAGACACTTTATGTTATTAATTGATGACTATTCAAGGATGATGCGGGTTACCTTTTTGAAAGATAAATTATAAGCCTTTTAGAAATTTTAGATATTCAAGGTGATGGTTGGGACAAAATTTGGACAGAGATTTAAGTGTCAAAGATTGGATAGAGGTGGAGAATTCACATTTAGTGAGTTTTATGTTTTTTTGTGAAGAACATGGGATAAAGAGGTATACTTCTACTCTACAAACCCCATAACAAAATGGTGTTGCAAAGTGAATGAATATAACTATTCCGGGCATGACTAGAACTATGATGATTGAAGGAAATGTTTCACATATCTACTAGAGATAATCGATGAGCACTACAATATACACTTTGAACTGAGTGTAGATAAAGCAAGGAATTAATAAGACTCATTGTGAGCTTTTGCATGGTCATGTTCCTATAGTAAAGTATTTTAGAATTTTTGGAAGCAAGTGTCATATTAAGAGAGATGAGGATATTGGAAAGTTTGATTCTAGAAGTGATGAAAGGATATTTCTTGGATATTCTACTAAGGGCAAGGCATATAAATGTTATAACTATAGACTGAATAAGATTTTTGAAATTGAAAATTTCAGAGTTGATGAGAATTTGCAGAGATCCAAGAGAACTTGCAGGTATGACATAATTGAAGAGGATAATTAGATTATGGAAGTGTAGAATCAGAATTACAATGGTCCAGAAGAACAAGCTGAACTTGTGGCAAATGAGGAGGATGTTGATACCAAAGGATTTTCTACAAAGCCTACTTTGAAGACTCCATAGTATGTAAGAATTAATCATTTTGAAGATGCTATTATTGGTGACAAGAATATAGGTATTCAAACTAGAGGAAGAATTGCTAGAGAAGAAACATGTTTGATATCCGAGTTTGAGCCTAAATATGTAAATGAAAAATGTAATGATGAAATTTGGATAAAAGAAATGAAAGAAGAGCTTGATTAGATTGAGAAAAAAAAAACTAGATTCTTGTTCCTGGACCTATGAACAAGAATGTGATCAGAACTAAATGGGTATTCAGAAACAAGTTGAATGAAGATGGTAAGGTGATTCAAAACAAAGCAAGAATGGTATGCAAAGGGTATTCCCAAATGGAAGGTATTGATTTTACAGAGACCTTTTCCCCTATTGTAGCTAGACTTGAAGCTATTAGATTACTTCTTACATATGCAACTTACATAAAATTTAAAGTATATCAGATGGATGTTAAGTCTGCATTCTTAAATGGTGAGTTAGAGGAAGATGTTTACATTGAGAAGCCTAATGGACTCAACTAACCGATGAAGGAGATATGGTTTGTAAATTGTAGAAAGCATTGTATGGATTGAAATAAGCTCCTAGAGCTTGGTATGCTAGATTGAACAAATATTTGACAAAGATTGGATTCACTAAAGTTACTACTGATAGTAACTTATACTTAAAAATTATTAAGATAATATCTTGATTATTGAAGTCTTTGTTGATGATATCATATTTGGTGGTAATGATGAATTGAGTAGAGGTTTTGTTGATGAAATGCAAAAAGAATCTGAGATGTCTATGATAGGTGAGATGTAATTATTTCTTGGATTGAAAATTATACAAATGGATAAAGGAATTTTCTTTACACAGTCCAAGTATGTCAGAGAATTGTTGAAGAAATTTGATATGGGAGATTCAAAACTAGTAGGGACTCTTATGCGTATTGGTTGTAAATTGACTAAGGATGATGAATCCTCTTGTGAAAATTAGAGAAGATAGATTAGACACTTTTTTGTCTCACCACATGTGCACACATGAGGTTAGTCAACTAGAAATCTCACCTCATTAGAGGTCAGAGATATTCCCTCCTTGCTTAATAAGAGGTTAGAGATATTTTTCCATCACCCACTACATGCGCATACATGTGTGGTTCACATTTTACGGTCAGTCATAGTTGGTTTTCACCATCTCACCTCACACCCATCTTTCATATATTCAAGTGTTCTCATTTGATTATATAATGCACATTTTGGTTTTTTTCTTATTTGATGTTTATGGTAGTGATTTTCCTTATTTATGGCGTATAACACTATTGGTGAATATTTGGTTGTGTCTCTTAAATCTTGGATTACATAATATTCTCTGAGAGTACTTATCACTATAGTTATTTGGGGGTTCTTGAAGCTAGCCCTATCAACAAAGTCAATTTGTTAATTTGTTAATTTTTTAAACTTTGTGCACAATTTGTACCAAAAATTTAATTATTTTGAATTATTTAAAGTAGAGAGCTATTTGACCTTTTATTTATCTTTCTTTTGTACTAAATTTAGGCATTTTCCCTCTACTGTAGAAGTTTTTTTGGCCTACATTGACTTATTTTTAGGTTTTGTTTCCAATTGGGACATCTATTTTTGGTCTCTAATTGAAGCCTATTCAAACCAACTACACCCATGTGACCTCCTTTGTCTCAATTCATTGCCCAATCAATCTTGGCATAGTCTTTTTGGAGCTTGTATTTAATGTTATATTTCAAATAATTTCAGTCGCTATATCAATGTCTTTTTTTCATAACCATCTTATAGAAGATTTATTAGTAATTTATACAAATTATTTTGATCTCTTCTCATTGTATTCATATTGCAATTTTTTTGATATCAATAATAGTTCAACAACCATTATAATGGTCTTCCTCACTCCACCATGTTATCCATGACAACACAAATTTATTTACAAGATCAATGCATTTTTTTGTATTTCACACTAACACAATAAGAAATATTTTATTTCATGTGATTGCAAGTTATTTCCAAGGGTGCCATAAGCATGGATGAGAGATATCATTGTCATTGTAATTCATCTCTAACAACTTGGACACCATAAAACTCCACTGACAAGCATGGAGTTTTTCACTTTGAAGGACACCCTTTGTTAATCGGAATTTTTTTTCTCATGCCCTCATCCATTCATATGCCCCATTTACATCATCAAAAACCTTTATACATCATTTGTATTATCATTAGTAACCTAATTCTCTAGTCTAAACTAAGGAGAATTATTGTGAATTTTTTCAATGGTAAGAGAGGAAACTATATAGAGAGGCATGAAAGAACACAAATTGTTGTCACTCTTCATAGTTTTAACTATTTTTTTTTCTATTTTCATTCCCACTATCCTTGTACCCTAATCAAACTATTAGTTTAGCACCACTTCATCAATAGAAGGCAATGGTCATCTCCATGCTAAGCCTACACTCTATATTTTTCTTTCATGAAGACTCAATCCACTCCTTTTTTCAAGTTTCCTAACTCAAAACTCATCCATGTGGCCTTTGCAATGGAAAATAATCCTCCAATAGCACTTAGTTCCATGACTTAAGAATGGTAATAGCCTCTACCAAAGTGAAGATTTACAAGAAATCAATACTTACTCAACTTGCATATCTAAAAATTGGCATTGGGGAATGACTCTCACTGTTGGATACAAATGTCTTTGAAAAATAAGTTACAAATTTTTTATTTGGAACAAATAATTTTTCAAAGCATAGCTTTGTAAATTTCATCCCTATATGATTTCTTACTCAACTAGACCCTATTTTTAGCATTTATGATCTTCCACATCCAGTCCCACTTTCCTTGCTTAATTCCACATATAATTCCATATTCCTCTTTCCAAATAGAACCTTAGGTTTTAATTTGGTACCACATTGAGTGGAACAAGGCGCCTAGGGAACCTCATGCTTGGAATGTGCCAATCAAGGTGCCCTATGTGTTGATAATTGGACCCAAATTTAAACCATGTTTAGTTACATTGTGTTAACAAAAATTTTAATCCCACGTCAGCTTTCATCAAGTTTTACACACTAAAACTTTTTGAGAGGTATAAAAGAAAGCTACCCTCCCTAATTTTGGAAAACCACAAGCAATATCTCAAGTGTGATTGGATCTCTTAACTACAATTTCACATCTATACATTCAAGGAGAATTTTTTTAACATTCAAGGCATTTCAACCCATCATATTCTTCTCTGTAGAAAGCTTTAACAACCTTCATGCAAACATTTATTTTATTACTTCCTTTTAGGTATTTTGTGGATTTATTTTATCACACCAACTCTTTTGATTACATTCAAACAACATTCCATCATCAAGGTATAATACATCTAAATTTTTAGATTTGAAGTACATTTCATTTCAATTTCAAGGTTAATTCCTAAATTGGGGTTTGAGTTATCAAAATCCCTTTCTACACAATATTTTCCCTATTTTTGTGTGTAGATACAGGTGGTGGATGAACATAAAAAATTTATAGAGAGATCAACTAAAGAGCTACAATTTGAAAGTCATTTTGTCAAAAACTATCAGAAACTAGTCAAGCCAAGTGCCTTGTTTGTGAGAATAGGTCGGTTAGGGTGCCATGTTCCTATCATTTAGGCCTAGATTTAAATCATAGTTCAATTGCATTCTTCTCGTTCCAAATCCTTTCCAAAATACATTTGTTTATTCTCAATATCTTTGTGCACATAGAAAACCCTCAACTCCATCTATTTGTCCCCTAATCTTACATTCTTCCATTTATAATTGTATTCCTATTATCACTAAGGTTTGCATCCTAGATAAGCCTAGAATTAGTGAACTTATGAAACATGGGACTACTTTTAGGTTGTGGGTACCTTATGATGAAAGTAGAGCTCTAGATTACAGTGTTGGTTCACTTTAAATCACCTAAAAGTATTGACTTTTTGATAAGGAAAGGGAGAAAGATATTTGACAAGAAATGATAAATGCTTCAAAGGTGATTCACGAAACTTATTATTTTTAGATTCCCAAAACAACTGTTCAAACTCACAATACATCTCTAATGAAATTTTTATCTTTTCACAACTCAATTATAACCTTCCATGCATCATTGTTTTCACAAGAAAGTTTAGATTTAAACACTTGTGTAAAGGAAAATCTATGATTCATACAATTCCAAATGATTGAAAAACAATAGCATATCATATGATTTATATTAAAAAGAAACTACTCGCACCATAATGAACTTTTGAACAAGATAAAACTAGAGGATTTATAATAAAACCATAGATATTAAATCAAACTCAAATATTAACCACTGAGAAAAAGAAGATCCAAGAAGGAACTGTTGCTTTTCATTAAAAATAAAGGAGATTTTTGTTTATAAGTCAGATAATACATAATATCCTCATAGAGTTTCAATATAATTCTTTGTTTTTGCACATGCAAGAACACAAAAGAAATAACTGAGAGAGAAATGAGATTACAATTTTCCTTATTGAAAGGCCTTCATTCCAATTAGAAATGGAACAGGAGCTACATTGGATCTGCACTAAAAGGATCTCCTTGAAATCCAGGAGAAAGATAGAAACTTGCCAATGATGTCTTCATGGGCATGCATCTAAAAAAACCTCTAAAAATAAAGCTTCAAATCAAAGGAAAGTTGCTAAATATGCCTTCAAAGCTTTCCTTAACTGATGTCACACCAAGGTGGAGTCTCTAACTGATGTGACACTGCTACACTTTCTCTAAAAATTCGTCTTTTTAGCCTCTGATTGACGTAAACTAAGAATGCATGATCCCTCTTTCTGATTGACACAATGAGTTAAGAGCTCACATTTTATGTTTAAGCTCACTGAATTGATGCCTACTTGTTACTATTTTTCATCAATGTCTCCATTCTTTGTTTTTATAGAGTTTGTCATTATTTTGTGCGTGATCAATGATTGTTTGATCACAATTTTATCACAGTCAAATCATGCTCACTGATTATGAATTTTCACTCTTTATGTGCTAATACCATCATGTGTTTCTATCACTATCCTGAAACTTTGAAAGTCTTTGTTCTTTATATGCATTTCATGATAGTGCACACTTTGAAAGAAAAATAGTGGATGACTCTTCAGTAATGAAACCATCATAGGAATATATCTTTAGCATTGAATCAATCTATGTTTTAAAACAGATATATGCTCATTTAAAACTATATGGTATTATCTTGATATTATGTATCAGTCTTCGCCTTAAGAAAATAATGTTGCATCTTTGTATTTCACTACTCCTTCAAGATCTTAGTTGAAACACTTCATCTTTTGTCGAAGTCATTGCCTTTGCACTGGAAATAACTGTATGATGATATTAGAGACCACTCTCACCATTTATAACATTACAACAGTGATCTAAATCCTTCACGATGCACTTGACTATTCATATATGAAACCCTTAACTTTATAATTTCATTGGAAGTGAATTCCTTTGTTGTATTCTTCACTACATTTTTAATATGTACTAGATCCTCTTTCAAGTCTAAAACCTATCCAACCCTTGTATGGTTTATTATCATTATCTTATGCTTCATTGTCTCTCGCTGTTCTTTTTCTCGTATAAATCACTAATCACTATTATTGCTATATTTCCTTTAAACTATTACTTTTGATGACAATCACCTTAGTTACTGCTATGGTATTCATTTGTGATCATTTCCTTGATTTTTCATTGACGTTTCTTATCATATAGCTATTTTTCTATGCATCGATCCATGGCTTTGACTATTTTCTTATCACCTTAATGAAATGTTCATCTTAGTAGTCTCCTTGAGCATTATCATTGTCCTTCAAAACACATCAGAACTATCATTATTTGTAACATATTTTAACGTCACGTACCAAAAAATACCATTGCATTGCATACATTGACCATTCCTTTTAGATTGTATATTATAGTATTTCATGCATTCCCTGAAGATCATTGTTTTAAACCATCTTCTAATACCCATGTTTTAAGCATCCTAGACTATTTATTTCGAGGTTCTTACTATTGACTATCATTTACATTGGAAACATTATCTTATAACCTTCATGCATGCTCATCTTTGGTTTTTTCTCTTAACCTTCTATTGATCCTCATGATCTCAAAACAAACAAAGGTTTCTTTAGGATAGTGGAAGGATCATGCCTTAGATAATGTATATATTGTCCTTAGAATAGTGAAAGGCCTTAAATGAAAAACATGCACTCTAATAGGTAGTCAAATAAAAAGGAGAATAGTCCAAGGTTTCTTTCAATAGAGTGAGACAAACCTTAAAAATAGTTAAAACAACCCTGAGGTCTCATGGAATGTAGTGAACCACATTTTAAAATAGTTGGTCTATCTTTATTTTAGCAGTCTTTTGGGCTTAAATTAAACAAAGAAGAATCTTTCAAGAAATGAATATATGCTCTATCTTTACATTTTATCCAATACAATTTGCTAGCCTCTCTTCATGAATCACCTAACATAATATTATTCTCTCTCTCTCTCTCTCTCTCTCTCTCTCTCTCTCTCTCTCTCTCTCTCTCTCTCTCTCTCTCTCTCTCTCTCTTCATGAACTTATAGCATAACACACCTTTATTGTTGGTTGCATCATAGTCTTGTTTTATCATTGATGCATGCTCTTTCTCTTTCCATATGACCATCTGTGCCCTTACAATATTATTTTGAGTGTGATACAAGCGGTTAAGATATTTTGTTTATTGAGGTTTCTTCAACTAGTTGATTTGGAGCCTTTGTTTTTAGTACTAACCCATTTTTGTGTAAGTTTTGTTTTTGTTTTCCTATTGCCTTTATTTTTGTTTTCTTTTTTCATTTATTTTGTGTGTGTTCCCTTGCATGTAGTTGTATGAGTTTAGATCCTTGGTTTGGGGGCTTGTTCCCTCAAACTTGGTGATGTCTTACCTCTTTGTAGTTTTTCCCATAATTATCGCTCTTTATAGCCCTCTCGTTCTTCTACTTTACCATGGGTATATGTATAGGACTCATAATCACAATAAAATAGAAATATAGCATCATAAATTGCATCCCTATGGGATTATTACTTAGTTAGGCCCTTTTTTAGCATGTATGGCCTCCCACATCTAATCCTAATTTCCTAGCTCAATTCTGCATATAATTTTAGCTTCCTCTTTCCAAATAGGACCTTGGTTTTTAATTTTCTAATGGAATGAGTGGATTGAGGTGCCGAGGATGCCTCAATCCCAAAAACAAACAAATTATGGTGCTATATTCCCCAATGATTGGGCCCAAATTTAAACTATGTAATGGTTACATTATTTTAGAAAGGATTTTAATTTCAAATTAGCTTTCATCAAGTTTCACACACAAAAATATTGTGAGGTATAAAATAAAGCTACTCTCCCTTATTTCGACAATCTATAAGTAAGATCTCATGTGTGATTAGAGCTCTCAACTACAATTTTACATCCAAGCATTCAAAGAGTCCCTTTTTAGTATTCAAGGCATTGCATCCCATAATATTCTTGATTATAGAAAGCTTCAACAATCTTCATGCAGGCATATCATTTATGACTTCCTTTTAGGTTTTTGTGGAGTCATGTTATTGCACCAACACTTGTGATTACATTGAAAGAGCATTGCATCATCAAGGTATAAAACATCTATATTTTCATATGTGAAGTACATTTCATTTCAATTTCAAGGTTAATTTCTAAATTGAGGTTTGATTTAAGAAAACTCTTTTCTACCCAACATTTTCCCTCTCCTTTGTGTGCAAGTACAAGTGACAAATGTGTGAAAAAAAACTATAGAGATAAGGTGAAGAGCTACAGTTTGCAAGTTGTTTCATTAAAAACTGTTGAGAGATAGTCAAAGTAGACACCTTGTTCTCAGGAATAGGTTGACCAAGGCACCTTATTCCTATGATTTTATCTCTAGATTTAAATCACAAGTCAGTTGTAGTATGCTAGTTCCATATCCTTTCCAATGAATTTCTATTCTCAAACTGCTTGTACACATAGAAAACTCTTAACTCCCTCTATTTTTCCCCTGATCTTATATTCTTCCATCTGTGATTTCATTCCACAATAGCTCTCTTCCATAAACAAGGATCATTGCATCCACCTAGTGCTTCATCCATCTTGAGGCCTAGTGGATCATCTTCCTTCCAATGTAAGAGGAGATAGGCCTAGGCTTCCTAGTTTGTTTGAGAATCCTAGTCAATCCTATTTCCTATCTTGCACAAATATTACACTCTCCTTGATTTGGTGACTTCAACTTTGCATTATGTTTGTTGTAATTTACACCTATGAAATTTATTTGTGACTACAAGGAACATTTATTGTAAGAGTCCATTTTATGTTGATCATTGGGTTATTTAAAAATCATTTAAAAAGGGAAGAGTAGCTTAATTTTACAATATTAGTGCTTGTAAAGGGGGTGGCTATTTTCTTTTTTCTTTTTGGGTATTACTTGTAAATGGGGAGTTGTTTTCCGAATGTGGATACTTGTTAGAAATCATACTTTTTGCCAGTACAAGAAACTATTTGCATGACTAGGTTCAACATTATCTTAGCACATTATTTTCTCTATTAGAGCATCTATAACTAAAATAAGCCAATTTACAAGAACTTGTTTGTTTAATATTTTTGTTTAGTAACTAGAAATTCAGTCTCTTTTTACAAAAGCTAATATTTTGCAATTTCACATGCATTGACTTATTTGCATCTTCAAAGACAGTACTTTGTAATTTTTTATTATATTTATTTATTTTGTTTCATGGGGGGAGGGGGGAGGGTGATTTGGTGGGTCAGGGGAGCGAGGAGCAGGGTTATCATAATTTATCAAATTTTGGGAAATAGAAAGGCACATTCTAAGTGTCTCTCTTTAAGTGTGATTGCTGCATCATAGATACTATTATTGCTAAGTTGACTCAAGATAATTTCAACACATGACACACTAAGGTAAAACCATTAATTCAATCTAAGAGGTTGTGGATTGTGTTCTAATTTGAACAATTGGAATTCACAAGGGCTTATGAGTGATTTATATGCATGAACAAGTTAGATTAACCTATGGGAATAATTGGGTTGCATCTTTTAGATAATATTTAATTTTAAATAACCAATTTGAATACCCCTAAGGAGATGTAGGATAAGCTACATGAAATTTTTGTGGGTGTTGATGAGCTAAGGAATTTGTAGTTAGAGGTTGATCTCACTTACCCATCTATTTCCCTTAATTAAGGATTACTTGGAAAAATTAAAGTATCATTTATCAATTTCACATGGATGTGGTAAGACTAAGGATGAAAAGAATAGATATTCCTCATTTTTCACAAATTGAAATATTTGTACTAGATTATTGCCTCTAAGTTTTATGCACCTATGGATTCCTATGGGACTAATTTAGGAGGCCTAATTTCGATAAATTTTTTGAGAGACTAACTAGGGAGAAATCCAAGTTAGTTTTCATAATGATTGCAAATATAGTTCACTAGCTCATGCATGCAAACTAGGAAACTAGGCCTCTTTTTGTTTGGGTCACATTTATAATATGAAGCCACCAAGAGACAACTATGATTGACTAACATTTTTCTCAAAGGATTCAATTCAATATCACACTCCTAGGGATTCTATTTCTTTATTTCTTATAAGTGATTAGTTGAATGATTTGAAGGGCTAGGTGATTGAGATCTAGGTCCAAACGAATGATATTGACTAATCTAGAAATAATAAACTAAAATATATACACATATAAAAGGGTAATTATGCGGTGCACCTATAAGTAAGCCAAAATGGGATGGTGTATGTTGCATTGAGGGTTCTTGATCTTCTAGATGATTTTGGGAACAATAAGGACTAAATTTGGAACTTGGAGAGCCTCTATCTACCACCTCTCACATTCAAATAATTTTGGGAGGACAAGGTGACCTAGAGGGAAATGATTTCCCTAAGAAACCTTTTCCTAGGATGAAGTTGCTCAGGTGACCTAGTCCTGATTTTTTAAATGAGATTGCAAATATGTGTTTTTGATTATGATTTGAGTTGATTCATTCTGGCTATTTTTTCAGGGACCTATAACTGAACCTAAGACTATACAAAAGAAGAGAAAAATGGTTTTTGGGATTGTTTAAGGGCTTGACTTAGTCAAACATTGGGTTAGGACTAAACACTATAGTATTGGTGAAGTGGAATAGAAATATGAAATGAAATTATTGAATATAAATACTTAAATTGAAATGATTAATTGATGATGCCCTGCTCTTGGGATAAGTCATCACATGTTGGTGCAATAACATGATAGAGTATCATGAAATTATAATTAAAATAATAATTGAAGATGCCTTGAAGTAATTTTTTGCTCCTTAAATAAACTCTATTTTTGAAGAAGAAGAAGAATTGTTCTTGAATTAGAATGAAAGTGATGTCTTGAGATGAGATGTTGAAGTGAATTGAGAGAGAGAGGCCTTATATAGGGATCTCATATTGAAATCACCTTTTGGAAAACTTATAAAAATAATATATTTGCACCAAGTGTAGTTTTGGATGGGTAGTACCACATTATTATTCTAAAATTTCAAGAAAAAGGCACAAAACTATGATGTCCTTGCATTGTCGATGTAGTCTAGGACTAAGTTGTCCTGACCAGCATAGTCTAATCTAAATTTTCCTACATTTTTAGGAATATAAGATAATATGGTTTAGAGGCCTAAAAATAATTAGGGAGAATAATTTTGATGTTTAGATGGTGGAAATTGTGTGTAGAACTTTGAAATGAGGCATGAATTAAAATAAATTAAAATAAAAGGTACACCTAGAGTTAAGAAACCAAATAATATAGCATTGACGTGACCAAGCGGAAGATAACTCATAATAACAATTTAAATCAATAAAGGTCCTATAATGCATAGAGAAATGAGAGAAACTAAAATGATTGTTAGAAGAGTGAATTTGACAACCCTAAACAAAGGTGTACAATTTTTACAATGCTACATTTAGCTCTTCCTTTAGCAAAGCATGATCTTATAGTCATACTCATGGTAAAGTAGAAATGAAGAGATGGATCATATGATAGAAAGGAAAAATAAGGATAGGATAATAATAAGGAATGATCAAGCCCCCAAGTATAGGTACTATCAATCCATACAAGTAAGATTCTATATAATAGAAAATGGTGAGCAATTTTAAGATGTAGATCACTCACCAAGGTCCTATTATGCATTAGAATACAAATCCACCCTTAAACCATTCTGATTAGCACAACTGGGAGATGCAGGGTGCTAATGTAAGATCTATGTTCAAGGGGGTATTTAGTTTATTATATAAAATTATGTGATATGTAAATGATAATAAATCTGGTCTATCAAGTAAGTGCGAGAGGAAAATAGGAGAAATGAACTCACCTTGGCGAGAGAAGAGGAAGATTGAACTTCAGATCTGAGTTTGACTGTCACCAAAATGCCAAAATCAATTGTAACTCCAGATTTTGAACTCTGATGTCTATAACTATCTACCATGCAATTTTCAGCCAAAAAGTGTAGGACAAGGTTAGAAAAGCTGACCTCATCCTATAAAATATCAGAAAAGTCGACCTTGTCCCTATAGGTCCAAATCTAATGAAAATTTTTGAGGACATGCAACTTTATCTGAGACTCCCTAATCCATATTTGTAACTCCCAAAACTATTCTTGCACATATAAAAGAAGGGGAAAAGATTTTGGAAGGGGGTTTTCCTTGGTTAACCCCTATATAGAAATAAACCTTATAATGAAATTGAAATTGCATAAGGAAACTTGAAATGGAATCTAGATTTGAAACATAAATCACCTTATACCTCAATGATGCAATGCCTCCTTGGAGATGATCACAAATGTTGATATATTTTCTTGGACCCAACAAAATACTCAATAGGAAATCATGGAACCAAAACCTTGAATGATGGATGTTGTAGTTTTCCACAATGTTGGATTGAGGAAGAAAGTGAAGAATAAGACTTAACGGATGAATGCAGATCTTCTTCCTTGATTGAAAACTCCTTTTCTTGACCTTTAATGGGGAAAGAAGCTAGAAATATGGGAGGAAATTCCTTGAATGCATGATGGAATGAATATTTAAAATGCTTGATGAAACTTGATGACTTCCTTGCACTTGAATGCTTGATAATGGATGCTTTCACTAATGGATTCTTGCTTGCACTTGGATCTCTTGAATACACAATGGATAATAATAACTTTCTTGTAGATGTATATGTAAAAAATGTAGATGTAAAAATGAGGGGAGTGTGTTTCTTTTATACACATTTCAGTGCTCAAATTTTTTCAAGGCCAATTGTAATTTTACACCTTGGAAGAAAATCCACCCATCAGGCTCTGAGCCAAGTTTAGACTCAAAAACCCTGGACAAGGTCGACTTGGTCGACCTAGTCCTAAGACTATGTTAGAAAATTTGACCTAGTCCAGGACTATGTCACAAAATTTGACCTAGTCTAGGACAATGTCACAAAATTCAACCTAGTCTAGGTAACCTCACCTCAAAATTTTCCAGGATGTTGGGGAGAGTGATAAGGAGTGGTGGTAATAATTGCAGCCTTCTAGGAGATCAAGACCAATCTCATAATTTGAAAATTAATGCATAGGTCCTAAGTGAAAAATGAAATATACAATTATATGGAAAAATGGGAAATCATTCATGGAAGTTAGAGCCAACCTTGAGTTTTGAACAAATAATGTTGATTTGAAGGATGCATAAGTGCTAGAACGATGTGAAATCAATGTGGGAACCCATACATACTAAAATAGGGCTAAAATGAGCACTTAATAAGGGTTCTTAATTTTTAGGACATGGTATATTTAGCCCCCACTTTAGCGGGAGTATGAGCCCACCTCATGCTCACGGTAAATTAGTAGAAAGAGAGAGACAAAGATGAAGATCATGGGAAAACTGTAAGGAGATAAGATATCACTAAGTTTAGGGACACAAAACCCTAAACTAAGGATCTTAACTTGTACATCCATATGCAAGGATACATATAAAAAAAAGATTAAATTAAAAAAAAAAAATCCTAGAGCTTACTAAGATTCCAATTTAACTAGTTGAAGAGACCTTGCTAGAGAAAATGTCTCAACCACTAATATCATACTCAGAGAGATATTGCAAGAGAACAAGTGGTCATATGAAAAAGAGAAATATCATATATCAAAGATAAGATAAGAATTCATGATCCAATAACATGGAAAAGTGTGTTATTCTATGGAACCATGGAGGAGAGATCAAGATAACCATGGATGACATAGGCTAGGAAATTATGTTGCACTAGGTGATCCATGAGAGATAGATAAAAAAGAGATAAAGAAAGTAGAAATAGTCTAGAAAATTGTGTTATGCTAATTTTGCCCATCAAAGAGGAGGATGAAGAGGATTGGTCTAAGGATATGAGAGGAAGTCAGTCAAAGGATCAAACAAAAAGAGGGATTGGTATAAGGATCTAAAAGGCGGTCAGTCAAAGGACCAAATGAAAACAAGGAGTTGATGGTCTAGAAAATTGTATTACACTAGTCAACCCATGAAAAAGGATAGATCAAATGGTCTAGAAAATTATGTTATGCTAGTTAACCAATCCTCAAAATGTGAAAAGGAGACTAATCTAGCCCTATAAAATTGTGTTATGCTAGTGTACTATATTTTTCATGCTTAAAGTAAACAAAATATTTGTAATAAGGAAGCCATATATGCCTCCCCTTAATATGGAAAATAAGTATTGTTTTGACATCTTAAGGAAAAGATGAAGAAGGATAAAGCACTTTTAACACCAAGACAATATCCAGAAGCAAAGCCTTGTACAAGAAAAAGAGGTCACAAATCCTATGAGGTCATGGAAGGGATGAATGCAAAATGATACCATGAAAGGAGTGTAAAAGGGATCCTTTTAAAGGATGCTGAAAATAGATCATGAATAAAAAGGAAAGAATACACACCTTCCCCATTGCTAGGTAAAGGGATTGTTAAAGGAAGGATGGCACATTTTTAGTCTCCAATGTAAGGGATTTGTTTACCATGGAAACTTAATTGAAAATAATGAAAGGTTATAATAAGGAAGAGAATCCTCAACGTAAACCCACATATCTATGTAATATTTGATATCGTATAATAGACCAATGTCACTTAACGAAATAAAAATTGGATCGTGAGAGAGATTGGTATAGAACCCTTGCCCCCCAAGTGTGGAGATAAGGATAAGGAGAAAGATGACCTATTATGCCACTCACTAAGTATAATCACATTATGAATGATAATGATCCCCCAAGGGATAGGCTAATAATGTTACATAATGTAGGGTAACATAATAGGGACTTAAATTTTATTCAAAGAAATCAAGATTGAAAAATAACTCATTGTGACATGATATGTGAATAATGTCATTATCAATGAGTTGTTGATTTTTTTAATGTAATACTTGGAATTCATTAGTAGAGTGGTCATGATATTGGTGATACATGTAGATAGGAAGATTCATAAGATTTTGACTATGATTATTTTTTCTTTTAGGTCGAGTAATCACCTTAGCATGAAGAAGGTTAGGAAAAATATTTTCTTGATTAAAGGTAGAAATATAAGAAGTGTTACATAATAAAGGAAAGGATATTGACAAAGGTGGAGACTTGAAATGAAATGATTCAATAGGTTTTTCACTATTATTAATTGTTTTTTGGGTGCATCCTAAACCATGTTTTAAACTATGAGTTAAATTGTTTTGAGAATTAGGTTGAATCAATGACACACTAGGTCCCTTTAAGGATCCCATGTCATCATTAGGAAGTTTTTATTCACCCACAAAAGAAGGCATAAATTCTAATAACCCCCAATCATCATCTAAAGGGCACTTGTAAGAGAACTATCTTTAGGAAGCGACGTGTTTTGGTTCAATGTGGTAGGGATAGAAGGAGAATTAGATCAATTAGTAAATAATGATTGGGTCTATCATCACCAAGGGGTGGGTACATCAAGATGGTGTGTATGAAATTCACTTTGAAATGAAGAGTTGAAGGAACAACATGCATGGCATGTAACCATGGTCATCTGAAAAGAAGATTATAGTTAGGGGGTCCAAGCATTATATGAATAGGAGTGTCTAGAATAACTAGACTTTCCTTAATAGGAATTTTTATAATACCCAAACCTTGTTTAGGAAAATTGGCAAGACCACAAATAGTACCAAAATTAGGTTTGATTAATGAATTATCAGCTTTGATTTCATGCAACATGTCAATGCTAAAAACATTAATTCCTGAGCCATTATCAATTAATGTTCTTTAAATTAGATTACCATTAATAAGAACATCAAACATGAGAGAATCATGTCACTATTGAACTTCTTTAGAAGGTAAATCATCTTGATTAAACATAATTTGAGGTTTGTTTATAGTCACATTCATGCATTCCAATATGGAAGTGATATTGTCTTGTCTAGGAGGTGGGACAGACACATTTTGCAATGCTTGTTGTAATGCTTCATAATAAGTAGGTGAGGTTTGAAGAAGATCCCAAAGAAATATCTTAGTAGGAGTAGCAAGGATTTTTTCTACTACATCATACATATTTCCAAGATTTTGAGGAAGACAAGGTGGAGGAGGAAGCACTAGTTGAGGAGGAACAAATAAAATTGTAGGTTTCCTATTGTTTCTCATGTTATAAGTGTGAGAAACCTCATGATATTTAGGTTTTTGAGCACCTTTCAGCATAATTATTGGTTTATTTTGAGTTTGACGAAGATGAACAACCTTGGGTTTTTTGTTACTCAAAACATTGACACCATTGACTTGATAAAGCTCTTGATTGTTCATGGTTTCATCAGTGGAAGAGAGAGAGTTAAGGAAATTAATAATGATATTATCCTCTTATTCCAATATTTCCTTATAATAGGGATTAGGGACTTTCTTTAATGCCTCATCTCTAAAAGGAGTGTCAAATAAAGTTAAGGTGATATTAAGAAAAGTATATATAATGTCTTCCTCTTGCTCCAAAATATCCTCATAAAGGGGGTATGTCTTAGGAGAAGAAGAAACATTAAGTATTAATTCATCATCTTTAGATGAAGTATAAGAAATTTCAACCATTATATCATCTTCTTGAACCAAATATGTTTCATGAGGGAGCTAATAGCCAAAATTATCATCTAGTGGCTCATCCCAAATGCAGAGATCATTGAAAACTTTAGAAGTATGAGCATATTTCATAAAAACTTCATTCCTATAGGGTAAATCATGGAAATTGATAGAAGGTAAGGTGTCACAAAGGGAATTTAGCAAGGTACTCTCATTAGAGAAGCACATATCAAGAGAAGAGTTAACATCAATCTTCAACACTTCTCCCAAAAGAGAGAGATTATTGAAAGAAGGGTTCTTCTTGCACTGATATGGACTCATGGAGATGGGGATCCTTACGAGAGGGATAAAGTGATAAAAGGGAGGCTAATCCACTATCATCTTGAGAGAATGGATTCATTATCAAATAAATCTAATTGAACACAACATGAAATTTTTTTTTTGTCTTTTCCATCAATGCAAATGCATAAACAAGAAATGGAAGGGTGTAAATTAAATGCAATGATACTAATGTATGAAATATTTTTTAAACTTACAAATAGTAAAATGAAATGAAATGGATCTAGGAATGCAAAAATGTAATGTATAAAAAGGATATATAAATACCTACAATGCATACAAAGTAGATCTAGATCAAAGTGGAAATGTCATGAAAGGATCTAACCACCAAAAATCAGAAGGATGAAATTCCATAAGTGGGGCTCACCAAAATGTGTACAACACAGAAGATTCTAGATATCCAAATTCATGGATTGTAGCAATATGATGTAAATGTGCACAAAATAGACCTAGATATCTAAATGCATAGAAAGAGAAACTATCACCAAAATTAGAATGGAAATTTGATGATTCAAGTTCACCAAAATGTATAATAGAAAATGGTGAGAATTAATCAGATATAGATCACTCACCAAGGTCATATTATGTATTAGATTACAAACCCACCCTTAAACCAATTTGATTCGCATAGCTAAGAAATGAAAGGTGCTAATGCAAGCTCTATGTTCAAGTGGGTATTTAGATTCTTATGGAAAATGATGTGATATGTAAATGATAATAAATTTGGTCTATGAAGTAAGTGCAAGAGGAAAATAGGATAAATCAACTCTCCTTGAGGAAAGAAGAGGAAGATTGAACTTCAAATATGAATTTGACTATCATCAGAATGCCAAAATCAACTATAACTCAAGATTTGGAACTCTAATGTTTGTAACTATCTACCATGCAATTTTAAGCCAAAAAGAGTAGGAGAAGGTCAAAAAAGTCAACCTCATCCTAGAAAATATTCAAAAAGTTGACCTCATCCCTGTAGGTCCAAACATGAAAATATTTGAGGACCTAAAACTGTATTTGAGACTCTTGAATCTATATCCATAACTTTTGAAACTATTCCTACACATTGAAAAGAAGGTAAAAAGGTTATGGAAAGGGGTTTTCCTTGGTCTAACCCCTGTATAGAAATCAACCTTGAAATGAAATTGAAATTTCATAAGGAAAGATGAAATGGAATCTAGATCTGAAACATAAATCACCTTATACCTCAATGATGCAATGCCTCCTTGGAGATGATCACAAGTTTTTATACAATAGCTTGGACTCCACAAAAACTCAATAGGAAATCATGAAACCAAACTCTTGAATGATGGATTTTTAAGTTTTCCACAATGTTGGATTGGGCAATAAAGAGAAGAAGATGACTTGATGGATGAATGTAGATCTTCTTCCTTGATTGAAAACTCTTTTGTTTGACCTCCAATAGGGAAAGACACTATATTTGTGGGAGGAAATGACTTGAATACATGATGGAATTAATATTTAAAATGCTTGATGGATCTTGATGATTTCTTGCACTTGAATTTTTTATTTTCTTGAATGATTGATAATGGATGTCTTCCTACACTTGGATCTCTTGAATGCACAATAGATGATAATACTTGCTTGTAGATGTATATGTTAAAAATGTAGATGTGAAAATGAGGGGAGTGGGTTCATTTGATATACATTTCAAGGCTCAAATTTTATCAAGGTCGACTGTAATTTCACACCTTGAAATAAAATCCTTCCATTGGGCTTTGGGGAAATTTTAGACTCAAAAACCTATGGCAAGGTTGACTTGGCTGACCTAGTCCCAGGACTATGTCACAAGTTTTGACCTAGTCCAGGACTATGTCACATAATTTGACCTAG
This sequence comes from Chamaecyparis obtusa, assembly GCA_027943335.1. Taxonomy (NCBI): domain Eukaryota; kingdom Viridiplantae; phylum Streptophyta; class Pinopsida; order Cupressales; family Cupressaceae; genus Chamaecyparis; species Chamaecyparis obtusa. The sequence continues at coordinate 443,311 of BSBK01010255.1, read as the reverse complement.
TCCAGGACTATGTCACACAATTCAACCTAATCCTAGTAAAATTACCTCAAAATTTTCTAGGATGTCGAGGAGAGTGATAAGGAGTGGTGGTAAAAATTACATCCTACCAGGAGATCAGGGCCAATCCAGAGATCCGAAAATGAATGCATATGTCCTAGGTGGAAAATGAATTATTTAATTGGATGGAAAAATAGGAAATCGTGCATAGAAGTTAGAAGAGAAAGTATTCTAGAAAGTAGTATTATGCTAGTCAAATCATCCTAAGAGAGATTTTGGTATGAAGAGAATCGATGGTCTAGTAATTTATTTTATGATAGTAAACTCATTTTGAGAATATGTGCCAAGGGAGGGTCAAAATAGTCTAGCAAGTTGTGTTATTCTAGTTGACCAATCTTAGTGATAACTAAGAAAGGCATTGTGTGCAAGTAAATCCACCATAATTGGTTCCAAGGAGAGTAACATGGTCCTAGTAAGTCATGTTATGCTAGTAGACTCATCCTAAAAAAATTTGTACAAGTATAACAAAAAAAACACATTCTTTGTAAGGAAATCCTACAATATTTAAAATGAGGCCATATATATATGTCACCCCATATAAGATGGAAATATAGGACTATGTTGGAATCTTAATGAAAATAAGAACAAGTATAAAACCCTTTAACACTAAGGATGTGTCCTTTAAACAATAATGTACATAAAATTCAAGAAAAAGTGGACATAACTTTTATGATGCAATGAAGAGATATTTGTAAAGAAACATATCTTGCAAAAAGTGTAAAGGGGTTCTTTTTAGGGATGCATAAGGAGAGGAGGATGAGAAATTTTCTGAAATAAATCTACCTCCACAAATAGAGGAGATATTTTATAGATGACATATTTGAAAGGGGAAGATGACTAAGGATACAAAAGTTCCCCATTTAGCAAATGACAACACACTTTTGGTCCAAGTGCAAAATTATTTTTTAATATACATACACTTTCAAGCAAGGAAAAGGTTGTAATCAAGGATGTAAACCTCTTGAAAAAGAGGTAATCCTTGAGCATAACAAATAATTAAATGCAAGAAAGGGCATCAGATTATGAAAGATGTAACTCAGCTAAGGGAAATTGGATCCTTAAGAAGGATAGAAGATTGAAATGCTACCCTTTCCCCAAAAGTATGGAGAAAATGATAATAAAGACTATTATGTTTCTCATAAAGTATGATTTCACCTAAAACTGTACTACCATGGATGACAATGAATCTCCAAAGGATAGGCTAGAAATGCCACATAGTGAGGAACAACATAATAGGAACTTAAATGTTATTTAGAATGATGATGATGATTTAGATACCGTTCATTGTCACCTATTACATGAAAGATATCATACTCAATGATTTATTGAATATTATGTAAATATTGACATTCATTAGTGGATAGGTCATGATATCGATGATATATACAAAAATGAAAATTATCATGATCCTATGTATGTTTCTTTTGTTCATTTTGGTTGGGTAGTCAACTTGGCATGAAGAAAGTTGGAAAAAATGCTCTCTTGTTTAAAGTAAGACATAGAATACATATATGCACTAGAAAATGAGGGATGGGATGTTGACAGAGGAGGAAGTTGGGAACCTAAACCTTCCTTAGACAAGTGTGATGTAGGTTTCTCATAAGTCTCAATGCTTTTTTGCTCACATCCTAAAGTATGTCCATTATATCTATGGGGGTTTTCTATATCAATATTAGGAGTATACATGTTAGGAGGAAAGGGGTTACTCTTAGTTTGAATTGGATTGAATTTTAAAGAGGCACAATCAACATCCATACATGAGTTTGAATAAGAACTTTGAGTCTCAAATTCAAGAATTTTATTTTTTCTATGAAAGGATGGTTTGAATTCTAATTATCCTCAATCATCCTCTTTAGGTACCTCTTTAGGTGAAGGAGTATCTTTAGTATGATATGGTGAATTTGTTTGTGTTGAAGAAATAAAATGAGATTGATATTGTATTTGTATTGTGTCGTCAACTTTTACAATCTACATCTCATTGTTGTAGATAAACTTTAGTTTTTTTTTTATAAAAAATAGAAGGGATTAATTTCATAGTATGAAGCCAAGGTCTTCCTAGAATATTTTTTTAAAAGTAAATTAAGTAGCGGAAAAACTTCCTGCACCAATCTTGAGAGGAGGGTAATGTCATAACTTTTATAGATCTTTATAATAGTTTTACGAACTTAACAACAAATATATAAATAACATGCGTATCACAACATAATTATTTATATAGGAAAACCCTTTTGGGAGAGAAACCCCACACTCCAAAATATGACCATATATTATTCAAAAAATAATAACAAACTACAATATACTTATAGATAAAGTTTCTTACAAGAGTATCACCAACAGATATTCAAAAGAAAATAAATAGCTATTAGACTAGTAACACATTATACTACTTAATTTTAAAAAAATCCCTTCTTAAAATATGATCTCCTTATAGGTAAAACAAAGCATACAAAGTATCCACCATTATATCTATGACCTTGTGATAAAAAATCAAGATTTAGAATGAAAAATTATAGGTGAGAAATTGTTTGACAAATGTTGCCCCCAAAAGTCCCCACTGGGTCCGCTACTCCATTGACCCCCAATTGGTAGGTCGATAAGAGGGGAACCCCTTGCAGTCCCCAAGTTGGGGTAAACACCCTATAATCCCCATAGTTGGGGGTGCTACCCCCAAGCCCTTGATAGTTGGGGGCAAGCTCCCAAAACCATGTTTCTCATGTATCAACAATAATCTTTTTATTATTGCAAGGTTGAGACACCCTTTTCCTAATAGGTTATATGTGAGACTATTTGGAATGTAATGGATAAGCATGGGTAGAATTGTACTTCTTAATTTATTAGGAAATGTGATTGTACCTAACAGTGACTTATCAACATTATCAAAACCACAAATAGGAATAGAATCAGGCTAAACAAGAGAAGTATCCATATTTCTATTATACAACATGTCAATACTACACACATCAAGAGCTAAACCATTATCAACTAGAGTATGTATTATAGCATTACCATTGATAATGAAAAAATCCATGAGAAGATCACATTGGTTTTAACTTCTATAGAGGGTAAGTCATTTCAGTGGAACTCAATTCTTTTTCTAGTTCATGTCTAAAATCAAGAATGGTAGCTACCTCATTTGACCAAAAAAGATGAGATGTAACAAATTTTTTCAAGGCATCTTGGATCATCATGTAACATGTAGGTAAAGTTTTTATCAAGTACCAAATGAAGATCTTAGCTAGATATCATGATTTTTCTCAAGAAGGTCATCCTCCCTACCATCATGTTGTGAAAGATGAGGTACAAAGGAAAGATTGTTGGTATATGTGTGAGCTATTATATGAGTCGTGTTGTGTAGCACCTCTTACAACAATAATTTTTTTTTTTAAGGTTGGTGGATATCTCAGCAAAGGTAGAACATAATTTTAGGCTTCTCATTGTAGACTTAAAAATGACCAATTGCTCTAATGCAATGAGTTTATTAGCATTCATCTTAAATTGTTAAATAATCTTTATTATTTTCAATTTCTGTCTTTCTACTATATTCTAAGTTCGAAATCATAATTTCTCTTTAATTTCATAATTTAGTGATTTTAATTAATTAATTTAATTATTGAACATCTAATTAATTATCCTTCTATTTAAATTAATTAAATAATTAAACATTATTTAATTATTCCATATCCCATTATAATTAATTAAATAATCATACTTAATTAATATTCCTTCTTTCTTATTATTGTATTTATGTAATAATTAAATCAATTTTCCACTCATAATTAAATAAATGATATTTATGTAATTACAACTAATCATTTTTCCCATGAATTAATAAGTAATTATTTATTTATAATATCTCCACATGTGGAAGTAAATGAATTATTTTATTTATTTATAATATCTCTACATGTGCAAGTAAATGAATTATTTCATTTATTTAATCATATTTATCCCTCTAAAACTGACTAATACTAACATTCACTTCACTAATCAATTACAAATCATAACTATCCAAACTCCATAATTCTCTCTTCTGACTAATCAATCAATTCAGACAACTCTTCAATGTATTTTGCTAATAGATCAATCAAAACTGTTGACAAAGTAATCAATTACGTTGAACTCCCACTCACTATGAGTTCAACTCTTCAATCACAACCAATCAACCCACAAATCATGGAATCTTGATTGAAACCCCCAAAATTCTTATTAATTGAGATCTAATTCTCTTATTCAAGAAACCACTTTTATTATTTGAATTCTTATGCTAGCATGATGTTGAGCTTATTACTAAGAGCCCAACACTGCATAAAGAAGGAGAACAACAAAGGAGAAATTATGGGTTTGCATATGTTTTTGTGTTATTTGATTTCAATATCTTGATCTGTGTATGCATTTCTCGTGTTTCCTTTCCTCTTTTGATATTGGGAATACTAGTTGCTTAACAATCTATGTGGTTGAGATTTCAATGTTATTGCAGGTTTCTACAAATCTTCTTATTACCTGATTACAAATGGTGAACTTGATGTGAAGCTCACAAAACCTTGACAAATAGCAGTGAAATGGAATCAGAATCCACCTACATGCATGTGTGGGTTAGATTAGATATTTTGTTTTGCATGTGTGTGTATTTTATAGGTATTTCATTGTTGGATGTTGAAAATATTAGAAAAGATAGATCATTTATTTCTCTCATCTACATCTGCCAACCCTTGTGGGACCAAATCATAGGATTTTCAAAGATTCAGTCATATCTTTCTAATGGTTTTGAATGTTTTTTACAAGTTTGCACTCATATAAAGAGCCTACATTTCAAAATTCAATTTTTTTGGATTTTTTTTCTTTTTCTTTATATTTTTTATGATATTTCATTAAAAAAATATTTATTGGCACAAATCAACATTTTGTTTTTTGAAAGTTACATATCTAAAAAGGCCATGAAATTCTACATTGGGTTTGTTCTCTATGATTTTAATTTTGATGAACAATATTTACAAAAAAATCAATCTTTGAAAGCTAATATGTTATGATAAAATAGATCCCTAGGGCACAAATTATGGAATTGTTCTATGAAATTTGTTTTGCACAATTGTGATGATATAAGGAGCCTAAAGTCCAAAATTTAGATTTCTTGGGTTTTTTTCCTTTTTTAATTATTTTTTTATGATATTTCATAAATAAAAAAATTATGAGCACAAATTAGCTTTTTTTTTCAAAAAGTTATATTTATGTAAATGTCTTGAAGTTCTATAGGGGGTTTGTTCTTTGTGCTTTTAATTATGATGAACAATATTCACAAAAAAAATAGATCTTTGAATTTTTTTGTGTGCATGTGCAAATGATGATAATTTTATCATTATCAAAGACATTGTTTTAAAACTACTACCAACATTTTCTTTTCTTCTATCTAAAAATTTGATTCTCTGTTGTAAAATGACACATTTGCACTATTGAAAAAATGCAAATGTATTGGACCGCCAAAATATAAAAAAGTCAAGATTCAAGAGCTAGAGAGAGACAGAGAGAGCATAACAAGGGACCAACTCACATACTATGAATCAATGCCTTGAAGTAGAAATTAGAGAAGAATAAATTTTTAACGCATATTTGGACAAGGTATTCAAGATTTGTAAAATTTTTAATTATTATGATATTAACCATAGTGCACTCAGGAATGACCAAGACTAATTTCTAGGGTTAATCTTTTTAAATCTAAAATCAATTCATCTTTCCTTTGGTGCCTTAAAATGAACAATGCATGCTCAAACATCACAATTTATACTTCATTTTGGTGCTTAAAATTTATGTGTTTAACAATTGAACAATGCAAAATACATTTGAGATTGGTGCATCTAAAATTGAACATGGCAAATATCATCTCATTTCATGCTTAAAAATGAACCCATATGCTTGTATTGATGGTAGACTAATGAACATTTGATCTTTTAGAGCTTAATTTGATTAACTTGGTGTCTTGTGTTCTTGGTGCACTTGCACATTCTGTTAGATTAAAAACCATTTTTCTTTTTTAGAGAGGCCTATCTGAGGGTGCACTTAACTCAACAAAGGACAAAATCAAGCCGACATATCCTTTTGGTTGATATAGAAATAAGACTCTGAGAAAACTCTTTTCTTATCTAACCAAGCTCAGGCAACGTGTGTTGATGATAGTCTAGGTTAGGTGAATATCCCTAAGAAACTAACATGGTCAACTTAGAGACTTAAGTGTCTCACAAGCATACAAATTGATTGGGTAGACTCCACAAATTTGACTAAAACCTTGTTAAGTAGAAGCCACCTAGTTCACCTCTTTTCTTATTATAATGCAACGAGAGGGAATAATCTTCCCCTAATATTCTCACCATATGTATCCTACGGAATTGTGTTGCGAGAGAGATCTTCATTAACATAACAATAATACGTAGAAAAAGGAAAAAAAACACGGGCATCTTCAAGAGGGATTTCAAGCTCTTGTTTTGTGACATAATTGTGTGAGTATATGATGGGCATCCAAGCAATGGGCCTATAATATTACAATTGAAGCCATTAACTTTAGATTAAAGTGGTTGTTTTTGTTTTTTGTTGTGCCAAACCTTGTGAAAACTTGCAGCTTGAAAAATTTGTTAAACATACACTAGTTGTTTCTTTTTTGATCCAGTTTTGTAGCCATATACTAAATGTGAGTTTGTTGAGTTTTTACACATATCCAAAATTTGTCCTACAAAAATTTCCTACAAATAGAGCAAATTGAATCAACATTTGTTCTACAATAGTATCCTACAAACAGAGCAAACTGAATCAAAATTTGTCCTACAATATTGTCCTAGAGAAGAGCGAACCAAATCAACACTTGTCCTACAATATTATCCTACAACAGAGTGAACTAAATCAACACTTTTCCTACACAACAAACTATATCAAAACAAGTCTTACAAACATACCACTGGTCTTTTATCCTAAAACCTCATGATCAACATACCCTTGCATATTAGTCCATATCTTGCATTTTAGTATCATCCTTAGAATCTTTCTCTTTTGCATGGTCATCATATTAGTCCAAAAATATAAAATATCCCAAAAACATAGCTTTCATATCTTAGGTTCAAGTATTGAACTTCCTAGAGTCATTTGCCAAATTAGAGGGTGCATTTTCTTAGGACATTCCTATAGCGGCCTTATGTATTATCTTGACTTTTTTAAAATTTTGATCCACAACTTTATCTACTTGCCTTGTCTTAGGCACTTATCATTTTGGTTAACATTTTTTGTAGACAAACATTATTGTCAGAATTTATCACCTTCGTCCTACCTTTTTGGAGTCAAGATAGTCCTCAATATGATTTGGGTCTTTTCTTAGAGGGTTTACCTTCAAAGTTTCTAGAATGTGTCTTAGGGTAGAGTACTTGCACTTTCGATATCATTTTGTTTTTTCATTCCTAGTTTGCATTAGCATCCAAAAATCTCAAAATCTAAAAAAAACAATTTCCTTTATTATCATTTCCCTTATCATCTTTACATATCCAAAAAAAAAAATCCAAAAAAAAATTAGAATCCCAATTTGATTTCCCTAATTGTCTTGCATTTGCCTAAGTCATAATTTTGCATTCTTGTATAAGTCGAACACACAATCAAAGAAGAGTAAAGAAATGATGGAATACAACTAGGACCCCAAACATGATCCCACTTAGGGTATTGATTTAATACCAAAAAAATTGACACTATATTTCAAGAATCTTGAGACACTATTGCGTTATGAGAAAACACAAGATGATATTTCATAATTAAATGAGCTCTCACTTCAAGAAATGAAGGCTAGGTTGACAAAAGAAGAGGTTGAAGAGGGTTTATGTGACAAGAAGTTAATGATAGTCATATAGTCCATAATGAAATCTAATCCAAATAAATACTTTCATATGTTTGCACAAAAAGGTGCTAAGTTTCCCATTGGATACAACACATCCACCATATCAAAAGACATACCTATGCCATCATCTTGGGTTACCTCAAAGGCCCCTCTTACACTCACTTCAGTCCGCCCATCTAGCAGTATTACACAAAGTGCTTTCCAAGTCACCACATCTTCCACTTGGGATCCACTAAAAAAATCCCATATTTTTCATCTTTCCACCCACATCTAGTGCACTCATTACCACAACAACACCTTCAATGTTCTGCTTGACTCAACTAGCAAGTGCCTCATAAATAATGGAAGAAATTTCTTCCAGTATAGTTCCCATCATAAGAAAGGATTCCTCCCAATAGGGGCACCTCAACAAAATCCTCCAAGTGTTCCTCAACCAGGTATCCCTTCCAATTTAGGACAACCCAAAATCAATCAAGGGGCACCTTTGGCTAATCTTGATTATTCAACAATTATTGCTAGCATTGCCAAGCAACTAATGGTAGATGGGTCTATCTCCTCTTATCTTAGGGGAGCACCCCAACATGTCCCAATACCCCAACATATTCTAGCACCCCGGCATGTCCCAACACTCTAGAATATTCCAACACCTCAGCATACTCCAAAACCTCAACATATTCCAACACCTTAGTATATTCTTGTACCTTAGCATGTTCCAACACCTCAATACATTCCAATACCTCAGTATAACCCAACACCTTAGCATGTTCCACTACCTTATGTGCATGCGCCACCTCAAAATAGTGGAATCCCATTTGTTTATCCTAATGTAGTGTCTGCTACACTAACACTCACTGATATACTTGCTCATTAGTTCCAACCCCTCCAACAATAATTCATAAACCTATAAATAGGTTCTCCTAAAAGGACTTTACACCATAATAGACCTTATCCATTATCCTTTTGATAGGACACTACATATGTCACCTTTTCCACACAACTTTATCACACCTAAATTTGATAGGTATAAGGAAAAGGGTGATCCCCATAACCACATGCGTGATTTTTTCATGACTTGCATGGAAGTCAATCATGATGAAACATATCTTATGAGACTCTTTCCACACAATATTAGTGGGAAAACCCTAGAATGGTTCTCTCTACTCCCTCCCGGGATAAAATCATGGAACAAACTAGAAGAAAAATTCATATCCCACTATTCACACAACATTGTCATGGAAGTAACATTGATGGATCTTTTCACCACCAAGTAGAAGAATGGGGAAATATTTTCTTCGTTCCTAAAATGTTGGATAAATGTTTCCTCTAAGTCATCCTTCCATTTACCAACCAATGAAAGATCCACATGTTCATAGAAAATTGTCAATCAAACCTAATGTGTGAACTACACTTCCAACGTATTGAGTCCATCGAAGAGATAGCTGAACAAGGGTTGAAAGAAGAAAGAGCCCTCACTTTGAAAGGAATACTTAAAAATAGACCAATAAACCAACACCTTATGAAAAATCCAAGTACTAGTCCAAAAATAATAATGTAACAAATGATGATGTTGTGGATAAAAAGATGGCACAACTAGTCCTACATGTGTAAGCACTAGCACCAGTCCAACATACCCAACCGAAACAAACTAATCACAATGTTAACAACTCTTTTGCTAGACAGAGCCTCAAATAGGCCAATGCACTTACCTAACAACAATTGTTTGCAAGAAGGAACCCCTCCCTATGAAAAAAAAATATTCCTCTTATAGAACCTCTTGAGATGATTTTGAAGAAATTGGTATAGCCTCGCTCAATCACTTTACCCGATATAAGACATTATGAGGTTCTTGAAAAACCAAAGGTGGAATGACAATAATTATTGTGATTATCACAGAACTAAAGGATACAAAACAACCAATTGTATGCAACTGAAACAACCAAATGTAGTGAAATTGAAGTTGTCAAAAATTTTGGCACCACCAACCAATACCATAAGATCTTCCAAAAGCCATCAATGGACCATGGAAAAGATAAGGCCTCCAAATACAAATGATATAGTAAGGATAACCTTTCATATATGAAATAAGACCCTAATTTGAAAATTAATACCATCACTATCAAAAGTCCAAACAACGATTGAGTTGTTACTAATAAATAATGTCCCAATAATTCACCTAATGAGGAGTTGGATATATGTCAAGACACCATTCCCAACACATGAAAAAAATCATATACCTATTGTAATCACCTAAAATTGGTCTAGTAGAACTAGAGCCCCCTTTCTAATCAAATTGTCTCTTTGCTAAGCATCATTATGCAAAGTAACCTTTAAAATCCACTTTGCATAATTAAATTTAAAATCTAAAATATCATATCAAGCTTACACTATGGTCTAATTTCTAGAGATTACATATTTATTTAATTGCTAAAACATTGCTTTTAATATAAAGTTACTAGAATTTTTATTAAAAGAGCACATTCATATGTGTGCACCCACTTTATCTTGATTAATTAGCAATTAAAAGGGATTTGTTCTTTCAAATGCTATTTTATCTTATTCCACCTAGCATTTCCCTTTTGCCTCTCAATCCTCACCACTCATTTCTACCTAACCCTGCATCTCCTTCACTCTCCTTTTGCCTCTTCATCTCAATCACTCATTCTTTTGCCTCTTAACCTCCACCCTCCATTTTTGAGGAAATTTCTTTAAAAGGAGGCTCTTCCTTGGCTCAAGGGTTCCATCTTGATCATTGTTGAAGTCCTAATCCTCAATCTTGTTATCTTGCACTCTTGCATTCTATTTCTCTTGCAATCTTGTCATTTTAATTCTTAGCTTAGCTTCATTTCTAGCTTAATCTTGCATTGTTAATCTAGTTTCTTTTCTTGCATTGCTTCATAGAATAACTCTTGCATTTTCATTCTAGATTACTAATTGCTTGCATTCATTCTTAGCTTAAATATCTCATTCTAGCTTTCATTTTTGCATCTTAGCTTCATTCTTAGATTTAAATCTTCCATTTTGGATTAGTCAAGTCATTAATTCTCTATGCCAATTTGATGAGCATCATGAGAAGGATTAAACCCGCTTCAACTAGGAAGCTATGCAACACTTCTTGAGATTTCCTCTTCCATAGATTCTCTCAAGTGTAATGGTTCATAGAAGTATGTCACACTTTTGATCACACATCTTTAGCACCCACGGTAGGGATGCCATTTTATTCCATCTTCATTTCTTTCACTTTCAGTGTTTACTATCGCAGGTTCGGTACTTTTATTTTTTCCAATCTCAAAAGTCATATGACATTTCATATAATACCTAGGCAACATTTAATTACACTACCAGATGAAACTTTGCATTTTTTGAAGTATCATTCTACCATACAGAGAAGTATCATCCCTCCTTACTGTGAAATATCATCCAACCTTTATAAGGTATATCGCCTGGTCCTTGAATGTTGTTATGCTTCTATAAGGTCTATCATATGATTTTCTGATAGGCTAATTAACTGTGACCCATAATTTATTTCTATCACAGTCTGAGTTTAGGTTAAGATTACTTGATTTTTTTGGCATTTTTTGGTCTTCTAATAGTGGCTAATAAGTGATCTTGTAGGGCTATTGCTTTTATTTTCATACTTTTCATGACCTAACTTGTGGTTTTGTAGGATTTTCTTATCAAAAGAGCTCCATATCTTCATGTCTACTAACATTTTGTGATGTAGGATTTGCTTGTCAAAGACTTAATCTTGAAAAAACTAATGTTTTGTCTTGTAGGTTGCCTTGGAGATACAAATAAACTATGTATTTTCTTACATTTTATTTCTAGGCACCTAGCTTAACTAGAAGGCTTATTGTCTTGTGATTAGTTGAGTAGTAGGAGAGTATGCTCTTTTCCTTTTGGAAAATTAGAAATCTAGACCTACTTGGTTGATCACTTGCAATTAGTCTTGGGTAAATGAAAATGTGCTTGATGTGTTTGAGAGAAACTATGGAGTAGGATACTATGGTCTTTTCCTTATGGAAAAATAAAAAATCTAGACCTCCATTAGCTACCCATTTCTTTTCTTGAATGTATCTTTAGAGGGTCTGCCAAGAGAGCAGCCTTTTGGGAAGGACCCAAGTGGGGAACAAACAAAGCTAGCTACTCCACCCCACTATAATCAAAATATTCTTTCAATCCAAAGAGAGAGAAGACTTGGCTACTTTCAATTCCTAATGCTTCTTCATGTGTAGGGTCTGGTTGCCTAAATCTTGGTAAGAAAGACTACATTTGACTAAGCACTTGTAATTTTGTTTACAATATTACAAGGGGAATATATTCATTTTGTGTAGGGCCAAGAAATCTAAATCTTTCTTGTGAGACTATGCATCTTGGGTTCTTGTAGGGATATATGCCTTAATTCTTTTTGCGGAACTACAAGAGGTGGTCATGAAAGGAGGCCCTTACTAAACACCTTAGGATTTAGAAGCTATCTTTTTTGGATGTGTACCTTCCTTTGTGCAAGGATTGATCCAAGTGGACTTATCACCATATGTACTCCCTTGGATGCAAATCCATGACAATGCCAATGTCACTTTATGTGAGGTGAAGGGGTACCAAGTTATGTACAAAGGTTGGAACACTTCCCGCTTGACCTTAGGCAGTTTTCTTGATGTGTATTCTTGTGCTAAGACTTGTGGAAACATTTTTTGAACATGAACTTGTTATACTTGAACATTGTTACACCTTGCTAAGACCTCACATATGCTTGTATCCACAAGGTTTATTTGTCCCTTGTTGGATTTTTTTAAGACTATTTCTTGTTCACTACATGCTTTCAAAACAAACCTTGTATAGGAAATGGTCCAATCTTGTCAGTCACACTTGTAATCCTTTGAATTAAACTCTTGGACTAAGCTTAAACATTGTCAATATTGCTTCTCCATTTCTATCCTTAACTTATCTTGTTATTTGGTACATTGTCATATGTTAGCAATTGCCTCTAGCTAGAAAAGATTACTTTGTTCACTTGACTACATACTTGGCTAGTAGAATGATCACTTGTCCATAATCTATTTGATCAACTCTCTTGGATGCTCTATCCAATCTCTTTCTTGTTCACAAGTTTCATACATAGGGATCTCCCTAAAGCTTTGCATTTTGTGACAAGTTATCTTTGTTATCTCTCTTACACTCTTGCACTTTGGACAAGTGAACACTTTTACTTACCTAGTTTGAATGTCAAGTCATTCTAAGTCATCTTATTTGGTTTTTGATAATCTTCTTTCATGTCGGTCACACCTAGATCTCAGATCCCTAAAGGAAAACAAGCCAAAGTTATCTTTGACAACTCGACTAAAGAAGGTCCTATACCTTGGGGTTTCAAACCCTTTGCTAACATCTTTAGTGAATCTACTCTATTCTCTCCTAGATTGGCACATAGTGTTTCTTACACTCCAATCATGGATGATCAAAGTAAGAAGATTAAGAAATTCCTGAAGAAATTAGATGGTAAATATTTTGGACAAATCAACCAAGAGCCTCCCAACTCTAGACATGGTTCACAACACACTAGACATGGATCACATTGCTCACAAAGTGGTGATTCAGACAATGAAATCACCAAGGAAGACATCTTATAGTTTCAACAAGATGAATTCTTACAAAGACTCATGAAGTTGACTTTGATTCAAAACAAAGATTGATACTTCTTGCATCTAGCCTCACAAGGAGTTAAGATACCACACAACTTTGATGTTGACAATCTAATCAAGAAGGAAGAACCATTTGAACTAGAAATCATGAGGAAACAAATGGAAAATATGATGAAGCATATGCAATGCTTAGAAAAAGAGAAAGATCAACCAAGCGCATCTTTCTCTTTTGAAGGTATTTTCTCATTTCCTTTTGATAAGGGTCTACACATGCCACCTATCCCTCGGAAGGTTGAGTTTCCTAAATATGAGAAGTATGATGGTAGAAAAGACCCTCATGATCAAATCAGAGAATTTTGTGAACTTAGCATGAAGTTCTTGCATGAACCCACATATCTCATGAGACTCTTTCCTCTGAGTCTTAGTGGTCAAGCTATGGAGTGGTTTACCAAACTATCTCCTCCTCTCAAATCTTATGACTAGTTAGTGTGAAGATTCATTCAACAATACTCCTATAATATCCAACATGCTATCACCATGCTCGATCTTTGTAACATCAAACAACATCAAGGTGAGTCTTTTGTGACTTTCCTTCAAAGATGGTGAAATGTATACTTGTACTACCCTCAACAGATTCCTGAGACTGAAAAGATCAACATATTCATCAATTCTCTAGTTCTTCAAATGAATTACACATTACCAATGCAAACTCATACTTCATTAGATAAACTAGTTGAACTATCTATTCAAGTAGAGGATGTCCTTTTTCATAAGGGAGATATCACTCTTCAATCAAAATCCTATTCTAAAAACCAACATAATAAAGATAAAAACAAATTCTAGAAAAAGACTAAGGATGTCGTCAATGACGGAATCATGTCTACAACTTCACAACCTACAACTATTAAAGAGAAAGTGTTCAATCTATCTACTATTGTGAAAGCTAAAACTGATAAGCCTTGGGCTTCTAAGCCTAAGATAAACTTTACTCCTCTTGGAGAATCACTTGAGAATTCTTTGAAGACTCTTCTAGCTAACAAAATCAGTACTTTGTCTAACAACTCAAGACCCTACGATCCTGAAATCAAGCCTAAATGGTGGAATAACAACCACTATTGTGATCATCATTGCAATAAAGGTCATAAAACTAATGAATGCATGAAACTCAAAAATATCATTCAGGATCTAATTGATAATGAGACTATTGTGGTTGATTATCCTCAAGCTAATAATGATCATAAGGTTTTCAAAGATCTTTTTCCTAAATTTGAGAAAGGAGAATCTTTTAAGGCAAAGGATAACAAGGTTTCCTACACTTACTCTAACAATGAAAATGTGATCAACATGCTTGAATCTTCTGAACATACTAAAAGAAAAACTAAAGTTGAATCATCTAAAGGGTAACCGAACATAATAACTCAGCCAAAATAACCCTAGACACAATAACCCTACCATAATAACCCAAGAACCCAATAACCCAAGGTCACAATAACCCATGGTCAAAATAACCCATGGTCAAAATAACCCATGGACAAAATAACCCATAGTCATTCTAGATCAAGTTAGTATGCTTAAAAAGGGATTGTGAGGCACCATAGAGGATATTTAGGTCATTTTTAGACCATATATCCATTATATACCCTTAAAATAGCCTTAAAACATCTTTAATATGCTTAAATAACTTATAAAATGGTAAATAATTATAGAAATAAAGACAAATTCGTGGGAATAAGCTAAATAAGAGTTATTATGAAAAGATGTAAGTCAAAAGGCATTATGAAGAGGCATTAAGAGGTATGAAGAGGCATTGCTCATAATTTGACACTTTAATTGAAAATTTGAATAATTTTTTTTTTTAGAAATATACTTGCAATTTATAAATTTTGTTTTCCTTTCTCTATAATCTTATGGGGTTATTTTGTCCATGGGTTATTTTGACTCTGGGTTATTTTGGATTGGGTTATTATGAGCCTGGGTTATTTTGTCCTCAGGTTATTATGGTTGGGTTATTTTGTCCAGGGTTATTTTGGCCGGGTTATTATGTCCTGTAACCATCTAATGTGGCAACCATCTCTCAAGCTCCTTCAGGAGAAGGTTCATTTTCCTCATGTTCTTCTAAGAAGATATCAACCCCAACAACTCAACTAGCTACCTTGTCAATTGCACAAGATCCTTATCAGGTTGACCAACTTCAACATACTTCATCATAGATCTCAATGCTTGAGCTACTTGACATCTCTCCTTATAAGGAAATCCCTGATCAAGTTCTTCTTGCAGCTAACGTACTTAGGGACCTAGATGTCGATAAGTTCCAGTCCATGGTTGGGTACCTCACTTCACCACCTTATCTCACCTTTTCTAAAAAAGATGACACATCTATTAGTCATCCTCATAATCATCCTCTCCACATTGAATTCTACATCCATCAGTTTCAAGTTAAGTACGTTTTGATAGATGGAGGTGCAGGTTTGAACATTTGTACTATTAAACTAGTTAAAGATCTCACTTTCTTCGAGCATGCTATTGATCCCCAATGAAAAATAATGATCAAAGCATACAATGAAGAGGAATTATTTTCTAAAGGTCTGGTAGTCTTGCTTATTTGGATAGGTCATGTTCAACAGGATGTCATCTGTCAAGTTCTGGATATTCCCTTGGCATACAATATACTCTTTCATCGCCCTTGGATCCATGCAATGCAATCAATTCCTTCAACATACCATCATTGCATTAAGATCCCTACTGATGGAATTGAGATTACTATTAATAAAAACTCAACATGTTTTCACAACAATCCTAAATAATCAGATTGAATGGTTCCTCATAACAAAGAAGGATCACTTCCTAACAAATCAAAAAAATCACCTCTATCAGATCATGGAAAAATAATACTTGTCAAACCAACTAGTATGGGAACCTATCAGGTGGACACTTTCCCACTCTCTTCAAAATCTCATTGCAAATCATCTCCATTAGTTATAACACCTATCATTCATAAAGGTACTAGAATGATTAAAGCTACAATTCCTCTAGAGCTAGAAAGAGATCAAAGTGCTACCTTACATTACAAGAGAACACAATTTGAACAAAAAGACAAACATATTGAAATCTCACCTAAATAGTATGGTATGGGCTATCAACTTATGTAGAGGATGGGACATGATGGAAAAATTCCTCTTGGTAAAAGAAAAGGTCTTCTTGAACCTTTATATGCTGAGTTCAAAAATCCCAAGGATAAAATTGGTGTTGGGAATCATGAACATAGGCTTAGAAAATCTAGTAGTAGCACTCATGCTTATGAAGATTCAGATGATGAAGAAGTAGAAATCTGGCCTATGACATATGAAAGGCTCTTTCATATTTAGAATTCTAATCCAGATTATCAAGGAGATCCTTATCTACCCTCTCATGCTCCTCAAGAACATAACCTTGGTCCTAACTAGAGGATCTCATCCAAAATACTCAACAGACTATTGTCGCTACTTTTGAACATATTGTTGACTCTCATCACATGCATCTTGATGTTGGCATTAAGCAGAATTGCCACTAGTGACAACACTTATTTGCATTCTGGATACAAACTGAGTAGACAGTGCAAACCGAGCAGATAGTGCAAACCGAGCAGACAGTGCAAACCGAGCAGACAGTGCAAACCGAGCAGACAGTGCAAACCGAGCAGATAGTGCAAACCGAGCAGACAGTGCAAATCGAGCAGACAGTGCAAACCGAGCAGATAGTGGAAACCGAGCAAGTTAGTACAAACCGATCAGGACAATGTAAACCGAGTAACATCTTGTCTACCGAGTCACCAGTACTTACCGAGTTCAAAAACTACCGAGTGATCAATATGAACCGTGCCTTCACTTCTACCGAGAGCATGACGATGCCGAGTAATGCAGTGGACACCGAGTATCAGAAAGTCACCGAGTCAGTTTGAAGGAACCGAGTAACCATACTTGGGCCGACTTAGTAGCACTTATGTTTATTTGTCAAGCCGACTGTGTAATTGTAATTGTAGTTAATTGTTTAAGACTTGTATATAAACAATGTTGTAAAAAAAAAAAAAAAAAGATGTAATGAAATGTATGAAGTAGAACATATGTGAAAGAAAAAAGGCAGAGATAAGCGAATTACAAAAGGCTTCGAAAGTATAAGATACAGCAAAGACAAATTCATCACAGCAAGGTGATCAGTACATCAGCAAATCTCAATCAGCAATCCAGTTGCAAAGCAGAGATCTACTGTTTCATTCTAACAGGTGAATCAGTACTAAATCCTTTAACCGGGTAGACTTAACAGTCTTTGTAAAAATCTCTTTACCGAGTGCATACTTCATTGTATGTTTGTAAATCCTTTAACAGGGTGGATTTAGCAATCCTTATTGCTCCTAACAGGGTAGATCATCAGAAGTGATCAAATTGTAAGCCTTAACCGGCCAACTTTATTCTGCAGTATTAAAGCTTTGTGGGTTTCATCCCCACCCCAGTTTTACTTTCTTTTGGAAGGTTTCTGGGTAACCAAATCTATGTGTCATTATTGTGAATGTTTGTAAGTTTCATGCTTTCTGTATGCAAAGGTTAAAAGGTTAATTTCATGTTAAAATTGTAAGAAAATTTGGAGTTACTGATTCACCCCCTCCCCTCTCAGTAACTCGGTTAATTCCTGAATATCTCCAACAATTGGTATCAGAGCTGCACTGGTTCTCAAGACAAAGCTTAACTAGCTTGAGCAAAGATCCAGGACAATGGAGGTATTCAAACTGAACAAGGTGATTGAAAATGAAAAGCTAGATCTGGAAATGGCCATAGCTAAACTCAAAGAAGCAAAAGAACATCTTTCCCAATCCCTAAGAAGAAGGAAGGAACTTGCAAATCAGATGAATGATTAGAATTACATTGAAGAAAAGATTGAAGATCTTCTTCCCTCAAATAACTCAGATGAAGCAAACAATGCTATCAAAGAACTCCTAGAAAAGAATGGGTCTCTGCAGGAAGAAGTGAGAAAATTGAAAAGAGAACAAGAACTACACTCTACAAGATTCTGTGAGATCTTGGAACAGAGAAACAAGTTGAAAGATGAATTAGATGGAAGAAACATTGAAGTCCAAAACAAAACCCTTCGGCTAGGAAATCTAATTGATCAGATCTCTCATACAAATGAAGAAATTCTAAATCTAAGATCAAAAATAGAAAACACAAGAGAAGAAGTAAGATCTGAAAAGGAAATCAATCTCAGATTGATGGATGACCTAAACGCTGAAAAACAAATCAATGAAGGAATGATGAAAAGTCAAGAAGACTTGAATCAGCTGTATGAATGAAATCTTCATAGGCAAAAAGGAAAAGCAGGACTTGGATACAAAGAAGAAGGCGAATCCTCTAAGCAAGGTACTAAAAGAAATCAAAAACCTACTTGTAATCATTGTGGTAAAATAGGACATACTTCAAATAAATGTTGGAACAATGAAAAAGCAGAATTCAATGGAAAATGTTACAGCTGCAATCAACCTGGTCACAAAGCAAATGAATGCAGGGAAAAACCTAGATTCAGAGGCAATTGTCACAAGTGCAACAAACAAGGTCACAAGGCATCCGAGTGCAGATCCAAGACATTTAATCCAGCAGAACAAATTGTGAAAGAAATGTTTGGATGGGACTACAACACCTAGTGTAGATGTCATTACTGTGGAGAATATGGACACATTGGCATGAATTGCATAAAACATCATCTAAGGAAAAGAGATACTACCGTAAGATGTTTCAAATGCACTAAACTCGGTCACATAGCCAGAAACTGCATGAATGCTAATGGAATTGAAGAAGGAAAGAAGAATGAAGCAACTAAGGTCAGGAAACAGGTGAGACAAAAATGGATTCCTAAAGCTACCAAGCAATCCAGTCCAAGTAATGGAATGGATGGCTCTACCGACTCAAACTAAATTTCCAAGGAAGCACTGGAACTGTATTCTCATAGACCAATCTCAAGCAGTTCCAAAACCAAAATTAAAAGAAAAATCTAAATCAGCATGCAAGATGCAGTGAGATCACAGCAAGGTCAGTATAGTCTTCACCGAGCAAGGTCAGTATAGTCTTCACCGAGCAAGGTCGGTATAGTCTTCACCGAGCAAGGTCGGTACCCGTCTTTACCGAGCGAGGTCGGAGCATTATGAATTCTCGAGTTCACCGAGTTGCGAAGTCTTTTCCGAGCAATTAATTCTTAGTGGGTGACAGTCTGTCAGAATTCCTACCCTAATTTGAAATGAGCATTAATGACAGAATTGTAAACAAAAAGCAAGTAATCGAACTCATTCTTCACCGCGAATCTTTAGCACTTTGAGAGCAGAAAATTTCAAGAGCAACCCGGCGATTTAATACTTTTGCGAAAGGAATTTTCTGTGAGCTACCATGGCATCATCCAGCACTTCAGCGAAGAAAGGATCTGATATGTTAGTCCAAGGGGAGTGGAAAGCACCAGATTTTAAGACCATGCCCGCAATTGCAGCAGCCCTAGATCCGAATGAAGCTCAATCTCAGATCCCTCCTAAGGTACTGCTTATTAACGATATCCGCAATCATTTTAACTGTTTAATTCATGAAATGGGAAACCTAGAACTAGACATTGTGCATGAGGAACTATGTGTGGATGGTATTTTGAAACTCGAGCACAAACATCTGGAAGATAAGGGTTTAGTTCACATTGCACATCTTCCTCGAAACTTTTGAGATAAATGGGTTAGGTACATTCTCAGCCGAGTACATGATGGCAAGATTTGTCTTGAGCAACCTATTGAGATCACAAAGAAAATGATTCAACAAGTCACCGGTCTTCCCATGTTGAACAAAGCTAAAACTACCAAAACCCTAGGTCGGACGGAACTAGAGAAGAAAACCCTAGCCGAGTGGGATGGTAGAGGCATGAAAGTTAGTAGCATTACCGACGCTAAGCTGAAGTTTGGTACACATATCATTGCCCATAATATTTACAGTTCTAGTCGACAGAACAGTGTCTCCTATGAAGCTATTGACCTAGCATACAAAGTGGTCAAAAACAACTTGACATTTGACCTAGCAGACTTATTGTTGAAACAGTTTAACAAGAACATGGAAAGCATCAAAACTTCCAAAAACAATCCATGTAAGTTTGGATCCTTGTTGGTCTGTTTATTCTTCTATGTTCATAAATTCTTCCCTTCTAAAGGAAAAGTTGTATGGAGAAAAGATGTGCCAGTCCTCTATGAAATAAATGAATACATCACAGAAATGGGTGAAAACTTTGAAAGCATCATGGATAATTACTTTGAGTCTTTCAAAGAGAAAATGAATGACAGATTCTGGATTCCACAGAAGTTGGTGGAAGATTACAAAGATGACATCTGTTTTATGGTAGATTGTGATAATGTGTATATTCAAGCAGTTAAACCGAGAACTGTATATGTAAAACCTCTTCCTTATGAGGTAAATATTGATGAAACCAAGAATATCATTGAAGCTCTTCTAAATCAGCCTGTCAATCCCAAAGCTCCATATTTTGGAACATATGATGAAGCTAAGGTGAGAATTGAACTAAGCATAAAGCTTCCACAGGCGGTAAACAAAGGAAAGAAGAGGATAGCCAAAATGCAAATGATAACCGAGGACAAAGAAGAAATAGATGAAAAAGAAGAGGAAAAGGATGAGAAAATAGAGGAACCAGAACCTGCAAAGAAGAAAGGAAAAGTTTTCATCACTAAGGCACCTGTGCCTCCCACTGCTGTGTTTACAAGGAGAAATACAAGAGGCAAGGTAGACAAGGCAGAAAAGGCAGATAAAGACATAGTATTCAAAAGGCCTCCTCTAAGCCTTCAAGAAAAGCTCAAACTCTTTAGAGATGGATCAGGATCTGGAGTAAGTAACATAAAATCCTTGAGATATGAAACCAGATCGGAAGCAGAACAGAAGGAAATAGAAGATGCTGTTGTTGAGAAGATGGGACAGTGGAAATACTCTCCTGAAGAAATTACCCCACAGGTTCCAGCAGTTCTATTGAATCCAATAAAGATGAGATGGAGCAATGTAAGGCAAACTGTGATAGACATATTTGATCAAAACCTGAGACAGTTGATGCCGAGCTTGAATAATGATGAAGTAAAGAAGGCATTAAAAGAAAATGAAAATAAGATGACATTGAAGTTCAATACTTGTTTGATTTTGATCAACAATATTGAATCGGTTGTGAAGGCTGCAAAAGCCACATGGAAGAACATATACCACCTTCACCAACCGAGCATTGAAACTGTAATAATAAAAGATATTGAAGATGACAGTGATGAACAAGAAGAAGACACTGAGGTAGATGATACTGTAAGGATAGCAGCAGAAGTCATTGCATCCCTTCCTACCTGTCCAGTGAAAGTCTCTACATCCAGCCCAGAGACACCTTCAAGCGTGGGTGTGACAACTTCTACATTTGTCCAATCATCCCTAGCAACATCAGAGGCAGCTACCATTTCTTCTACCGAGCTGCAGTCTCCTGCACCATCAAGTTTTCCAGCAGTAAGTCTTCCAGCTTTTGAATCTTCAAGTGTAAATATTTTAAGTTCTCCAGTAGAAAGTATACCAGTATCAATAGCCAGCCCTACTTTATCTACTGTCACTACTACCAAAGCATTAAGTACAGATAAGCCTAAGGCTCTACCGAGTATAAAATTTTTGGGTAAAAATGTAGTTGAGGATATAGACCTAGATGAAGAGATAGAAATTCTTACATTAGATTTTGCAAATCTCTCAGTAGACCAGATGCAAAATATAGGTGAGATCCTCCAAAGGAAAGCAAAACAAAAGAAGCTTAAAGAGGAGAGAGACAAAGAGTATCAAATCATCAAGGATGCTAAGGACATTTTGTCTGATGCATTAGGCATTAAAGTAGACTCCTCCCAGCATGTTTTGTTACAATTAGCAGAAGCAGTTGAGAAATACAATGAGGACTCATCCGGGACAGAAAAGTTAGTTGAAAGAGCCGAGAAGAGATTCAACAATAAAGTGCTTGAGCACATTGCTCAGCACATAGCTATTAACCAAGTGGAATTGTCTTCAGTTTTGTCTAACATAGAATCTATCTATTCGAATGCTACCTCTCTTTTGGCCAGACTATGCAATATTTCCGAGTTCATAAAGGATGTCAAAGATAAAATGAATAAAATGGATGAGGATATGAAGATTAGCATACAGAAGCTGCAACTTGAACCAAGTTCAAGCTTTGCTCATCACATGAAAATTTCACACCTATCTAATATGCAGTCTGATCTACTGAAAGAAGACTCAAGGATCCGGTCCACACTGCTAGACATCCAACACATGATCCTTCCCATCATGAATACAATGTATAAGCACATTGAACATTCCAGAACATTGATTCATGACAATCAGTTCTCTATAGTAGATCACATGATTGAACTCTCTGCAGAAGTCCAAATTGCTATACAAACATGTAAGATCCTACAAGAAAGTTGGGATAGAACCCTGGCACTAATAATGAAGGTACATTCTGATTTCTTATCAAATTTTGGATTCTCTCTGTAAATAACTTGTATATGCACCTTTGGCATTATCGTCAAAAAGGGGGAGATATGTATAGAAGGAGAGATGTGTATACTGTATAGATTTGTATAAGAAACAGTTAGCACATTGAAAGGGGGAGACAATGTATAAAGCCCTATAACAAAGACAAATTTTGAAAAATCAAAATAAAACTCAGCATGATTCGTGTATATAAATTTTGGCCAATAAGTGTTTTTGTCACTAATGCCAAAGGGGGAGATTGTTGGCATTAAGCAGAATTGCCACTAGTGACAACACTTATTTGCATTCTGGATACAAACCGAGTAGACAGTGCAAACCGAGCAAACAGTGCAAACCGAGCAGACAGTGCAAACCGAGCAGACCATGCAAACCGAGCAGACAGTGCAAACCGAGCAGACAGTGCAAACCAAGCAGACAGTGCAAACCGAGCAGACAGTGGAAACCGAGCAAGTTAGTACAAACTGATCAGGACAATGTAAACCGAGTAACATCTTGTCTACCGAGTCACCAGTACTTACCGAGTTCAAAAACTACCGAGTGATCAGTATGAACCGTGCCTTCACTTCTACCGAGAGCATGACGATGCCGAGTAATGCAGTGGACGCCGAGTATCAGAAAGTCACCGAGTCAGTTTGAAGGAACCGAGTAACCATACTTGGGCCGACTTAGTAGCACTTATGTTTATTTGTCAAGTCGACTGTGTAATTGTAATTGTAGTTAATTGTTTAAGACTTGTATATAAACAATGTTGTAAAATAAAAAAAAAAAGATGTAATGAAATGTATGAAGTAGAACATATGTGAAAGAAAAAAGGCATAGATAAGCGAATTACAGAAGGCTTCAAAAGTATAAGATACAGCAAAGACAAATTCATCACAGCAAGGTGATCAGTACATCAGCGAATCTCAATCAGCAATCCAGTTGCAAAGCAGAGATCTACTATTTCATTCTAACAGGTGAATCAGTACTAAATCCTTTAACCGGGTAGACTTAACAGTCTTTGTAAAAATCTCTTTACCGAGTGCATACTTCATTGTATGTTTGTAAATCCTTTAACAGGGTGGATTTAGCAATCCTTATTGCTCCTAACAGGGCAGATCATCAGAAGTGATCAAATTGTAAGCCTTAACCGGCCAACTTTATTCTGCAGTATTAAAGCTTTGTGGGTTTCATCCCCACCCCAATTTTACTTTCTTTTGGAAGGTTTCTGGGTAACCAAATCTATGTGTCATTATTGTGAATGTTTTTAAGTTTCATACTTTCTGTATGCAAAGGTTAAAAGGTTAATTTCATGTTAAAATTGTAAGAAAATTTGGAGTTACTGATTCACCCCCTCCCCTCTCAGTAACTCAGTTAATTCCTGAATATCTCCAACACTTGATTGGGGACAACTAGTTAACATCTCCCACATCTTAGATATGCTTTTGGGTATGCCTATTTTAGACTATACTACTACTCCTACTACTGAGAAAGCTCATGCTACTGAGAGTACACTTCCTGTGATAAATGGCAGTGATGAGGAAAAATTACCTCCAACTATGTCTCTAGCTAACTACATTAGGAAGTATCACAATATCGAGACAGATTCAAATGAATATGAGTGAGACTCCTTATCAGATGCTACTATGGAAATACTAGTTGATGTTAGACACATATATGTTCCTACTACAAACTTTGAAAGAGGAGAAAACTCTAATTCTCAAAATCAAGTTGATGATGAAGATCCTTTCCACCCTTCTGTGGAAATCATTCCTATGGCTCCTAGACCATCTTCTCAAAGCAACACTTCAAATGCTTCAGCAAATCATGGGTACATAAGACCCCATCATTTCAAAACTTCATGGAACATAGAAAGATCTATTGACTTGGTGGTCAGCACCTCCTTGGAGATTCGTGACATGCTTTAACCACCTCCCATGGATCAGGTTAAATCTAACATTTGTATTGGGCATTGATAATTTGAGCTTTTGGTGCAACAGTAAATGATTCCAACAATTGGTATCAGAGCCTTGGGTCATGGGTTCGAGTCTCCCTTTAGTGGGTGTTGAAGGCTCAGTCAGTGCTAAGGGGGAGATTGTTAACTTGGTGGTCAGCACCTCCTTAGAGATTCATGAAATGGCTTAACCGCCTCCCATGGATCGGGTTAAATCTGACATTTGTATCAAGCATTGACAGTTCAAGCTTTTGGTGCAATGAAAAATGATTCCAACAAGATCTAGAATTGAGATGGTTCATATTCATGCACTTCTACCACCTAAAGAGGGACCTAGTTCTCAAAATTGACCATCTTGGTTAGAATCACATAATACTCCCTTAAACTCTCTTGACTCTTCTAGGATGACTCGTGATTGACAACGTTCTATGAAGGATGATTTTCTTGATCTATTTGATTCATTCATTAACGATGAGGATGATACTGGTGTATTTGTAATTGAACCTGTTGAACTTGTCCTTATTGAATTAAGTGGCTTGCCCACTTTTCATCCATCTATCCATCTAAACCAAGCATATCAACCTTATTCATCCATAATTCACAATTCTACTGGAAGTAACTTGGATGTACAAACTAAAAATCAAGAATGCAAGAATCCACTTATATCTAAAGGAAACTATGTCCCATCTAATTGACATATAACTACAAAAGCAAAATAAATATTCAAAAGACCACAAAGGTCCTCCTAGAAAAGAAGAAATTCAAAGAAAATATGGATTCATAAATCCATCATCAAAGAATTGCACTCAAAAGCATCTCAAAACAAAGAAAAATTAAAATTTATGTAGATTCCCAAATTAAAAGATGCAGACATAAACGAAAAATCAAATTTTCCATCCAAGCTTCCATCTCCTTATGACTCACTTCACTCCACCATCATTACCTATCATATTTCACACTCTCAACTTCATCATTCCCTTTCCAGAAGTGCACACTGCTATCTACTCATTCTTGATGACTTGTTTAAGAGAAATCTCGATGTTACTCTCCTTAGATGTTTAAATGCATGAAATCTAACAAAGCGTTAAGAGAGGTCAATGGGGATATTTGTGGATCTTATTCGAATGGTCCTTCCTTGAGTATGAAACTCTTAAAGGTTGGACACTACTAGTTGGATCCTACTATCACTACTACTACATCTGGTTCTAAAGCTTCTCAACTAGCTACTACAAATGGCAGTGTTCTCAAAGATCCTCTTAATGTTCTTCAACTAAAGAAGCTCTGCAGCTAAGCACTTTTCTCCTGTACAACAATCTATGATCCTAAAGAAAAATTGTAAAAATATATAAAGTCCTGAAAAAATCCTAAAAATTGTAAAATGTCCTAAAAAATGATCATCCTAGTGAAAGCATGGAAATAGGTGCCTTGATGTATCCAAAAAATCAAATATAAAAAAAAACCAAAAAAAAAATTAAAAGAAAAAATTGTGCCTTGGTGAAAACTTGGAAACATGCTCCTTGGTAGCAAAAATAGCAATAATCCCAAGTGGTGAAAACCTGGCAAACATGCGTCACTTGTAATCAGGGCTTCATCTATCAATGCGTGGTTGGGCTCTTGTCTCCCTACATCCATCTCACTCTTTGTTTCATTGAGCCATCTTGGTCTGGAACTTGTCTTAGTCTTGTCCTTAGTTCTTGTCTACCATCTAGGGGCAATTGTACTCCTATCTGAGCTATCAATGCTTTACTATTTGGTCAACCTCTTGAGCTTAACTTGAGTCAATTTTTTAGTCCTTATTTGACACTTTATCACTGACACTACTCAGTGTTTCTCAACACCTCACTACTTGGTGTTTATCAACACCCCAATCCTTTAGTCTTTTTTTCAACACTACTAACTGGGCTTCACTGTGTTTCTTAACACATTAGATCTTGCACTATTCACTATGCACTTACACTTTGACACTAGCATAGAGGTGTTTTCTTCACACCTAGAACCACTTACATCCTAGAAAATTGAAAATGACTAAGGTATGTTGAACTATTTCCTTGTGTGTTGTTTATTATCATTAATTTTCATTTTCTATGTCTTCTAAGGTCACTCGATGATGTCTACTTGACTAGAGATTCAAGACTAGGGGCGTAACATCTTTTCTTTGATTTGTGCTAGTGGTGTGATTTTGATGATATTAAGTTGTCTAATAAACTGAGTGTCTATGGTAAGAGGCTCCATCATGATTAGAATGCCACACATACCTTGACCCTCTTTATTTGGACACTTAGGTGAGGTTGGAATTATCTCCGTGTATGTTGCTTATGTGTAGCACACAAGACCATACTCATGGTCATCTTGGCTCTCATGATTTGATACTGGTATAATCTTACAACATTAACTTGGAAACCATCTTCAGGTAATCTCATCTCTTGTGTCTTGATGCTTACATGTCTTTCCTACATCTCATTCGATATGGTTGTATCCATATCTCCATGGTCTCTCTCACACCAATGAAGGTTGTACTGACCTCCAATGTCCCAAATGCTCAAATGATGAAAACTAATGGTCTAATAGATCAATGGCTTGACTACTCCAAAATTCTTAGGCTGCATTATCATTCTTAGCTTGCATTTCATTCTAGGGATGTATCTAGTCTTGCATTTCTGGTTTCCTTGAGCTATGTTGTCTTTCTAGTTCCTCCCTTTCTCTCCACCGAGGCATTTGACTAGAAACCCTTATATTTGATCCTATCTTCCAAATCGAAATCAAAATCCCAAATCTTCCAACACAGTTGATTGCTAACATTACCATTTCTTCCTTGCTTCCACCTTTCTTTCTAGACTTTTGAGGCTTATCTTTGCCCCTTGTACCTCATTTTAATTTCGATCTTGAGGGGGCATGATAATATGAAAAATATTTTCGTCAATCAAATCTCCTAATCTACAAATCTAGCAATCAAACCAAATCTTAAATCGATCATGTTAATCAAGACTAAGCATCATCGCTCGGGGCATCTCAGCTTCATTGCTTCATATCAAGTTGAGTTTCTCCACATCTCCTTTCTAAAAGATTGTTCTCATCACTTCATATCAGTTCACTCAGACATACTTCTTTTTTATCTCATAGGCAATATTGGTTCATCAGGACCCATATCAATCTGGTATTGTCTCTTAAATGATTAGCTATCTCAATCCCTTGGATAGATATTCAGTCTCATTTCTTCATATCAAGCTAGATACTCTTGTCTTTTTCATTGGTATTCATTCAATTAGGTTCAGAGTCATATCTCTATAGCTACATTTACATCATCATTCTTTGACTCAATGTGTTCCTAGATCGCTCACTCATTAGTCAAAGAGGGGCAAATGTAATCACCTAAAATTGGTCTAGTAAAACTTGAGCCCCCTTTTTGATCAAATTGTCTCTTTGCTAAGCATCATTATGCAGAGTAACCTTTAAAATCCCCTTTGCATAATTAAATAAAAAATAAAAAATCTCATATCAAGCTTACACTATGGTCTAATTTCTAGAGCTTGCATATTTATTTAATTGCTAAAACATTGCTTTTAATATAAAGTTCCTACACTTTTTATTAAAAGAACACATTCACATGTGTGCACCCACTTAATCTTGATTAATTATCAATCAAAAGGGATTTGTTCTTTCAACTGATATTTTGTCTTATTCTACCTAACATTTCCCTTTTGCCTCTCAATCCTCACCACTCATTTCCACCTAACTGTGCATGTCCTTCACTCTCTTTCTGTCTCTTCATCTCAATCACTCATTCTTTTGCCTCTTAATCTCCACCCTCCATTCTTGAGGCAATTTCTTTAAAAGGAAGCTCTTCCTTGGATCAAGGGTTACATCTTGATCATTGTTGAAGTACTAATCCTCAATCTTGTTGTCTTGCACTCTTGCATTCTAGCTTTCTTGCAATCTTGTCATTTAAATTCTTAGCTTAGCTTAATTTCTAGCTTAATCTTGCATTGTTAATCTAGTTTCTTTTCTTGCATTGCTTCATAGAATAACTCTTGCATTTTCACTCTAGATTGCTAATCGCTTGCATTCATTCTTATCTTAAATCTCACATTCTAGCTTGCATTCTTGCATCTTAGCTTCATTCTTAGATTTGAATCTTCCAATTTGGAGTAGTCAAGTTACTAATCCTATATGCCAATTTGATGAGCATCAAGAGAAGGATTAAACTCACTTCAAATAGGAAGCTATGATTTTCCTCTTCAAATTTCCTCTTCCATGGATTGTCTCAAGTGTAATGGTTCATAGAAGTGTGTCACACTTTTGATCACACACCTATGTCATGTGCTTCTTGTTCTTTTTATTTTTTGCTCTCTTTATCATCTGTCTTAGTGGTTTTTGTGTGTGTCATTTGTCTTTTCATTGTTGGTTTTAGTCTCTTCTTCTTGGGTTCGTTCTCGTTCTTGCTTGGGTTTTGGTTCTTGTTGGTGTTTGTCCTTGTGCTTTTTAGTTTTTTTGGGGGGTTGGTTTTTTTCGAGTTCACCCCCACCCCCCTTTTATGTCTTGCTTAGTCTTTATTTTTTCCTTCTTTTTTCTTTTCATGCTCTTAGTTTTGTTATTTTGCCCCTCCTTTTTTCATTGTAGTTTTGTCTTTTTATACTTTTAGTTGTTGGTTTTCTCTTTTCTTTTCCCAAGGTTTTTATTATTTTTTGATTGCTTATTTTTCTTTTATTTATTGTGTATTAGGTTGTTCGGGGTTTTTTTTTCTATTAATTATAGAGCATAAAATGAGAGTACAAAATAAGAGGGCATCAACCACAACGAGAGTTTAGAACCTTCAAAAAAGTAACCAACCCCAACTCCTGCTATATAGTGAGCATCATCATAGAAGACAAAACAAAAGCCGATCAGTTCCTCTAGACTAGAAAATTACATAAAAGCTTAGGGATTTAACAAAAAGTGGAACATATATAGAGAATCAACAGTGAAGAAACTATAGGAGACCCAACAAGTTGACCCATGCTAGCCACCCTTGTTCACCCTCGAACCATTTCAGGAGATCCCCTCCCTTAAGTACCTACAGGTCTAGATCATCGAGCACCCTTGCTGGAGGAACATAAGCATTGGATTCGGATGGAATAGCCATAGCTTCTAGCCTGGGAGCAATCAGTGGCATTGTCACCCCTCCACCTTGTTTAGTGGTGAATCCAAAAACCAAATCTTTTTTAGCAATGACCAGCTCATTGTCATGGAGCAGCTTCTCGAACCTTTCTTCATCAATTTTCAGCACCATGGTGACCTGCATCATAATAATGTGAATGGTGAGTCTCCTTAGAGACTCAGTAAGGCACCTATGAGTATTATTGAAAATATCATTGTTCCTAGCTTTCCAACTATACCATAGAATATAAAATGCGATACAAGAACAAAAGACACTTCATTTATTCTCCTGCATAAAAGAACCCATCAGGATGGAAAAGACATCAGGCTGACTATCCCAATATATGCCAAATAAGCTCCAAATCTCTCTAGCATATAGGCAATCAAAGAAGATATGAGGTACTATCTCGGGAAGTTGGCACAAGCTACACAAGTTGTACTCCCTATTGGGCTTTCTAACCGGGAACCTCTACAGAAGGAAGCACCACATGAAACAAGCAACCTTGGGCTCAATAGGTAAATGCCACATAGTATCAAAAGCTCTTGTCTAGGCATCCTTGGAATAATGTACTTGCCAAACCATATTGATATGAAAAATAATATCACTGGTCTAGGTGAGGAGAGAATAAACATTGTTAGATTTAGCTTCAGTGATAGACAACCCATTCTTCCACCTGATGATACTCCCCACCTCCTTCGACAAACTGCACAGTCTAGGCAATCTCAAAAATGAGATAGCCTCTTGAAGCATCGAGTAAGTTCTCCATTGAGTCTGAGGTAAATCAAATCTATTTCTTAATTCCTGCCACCCAATGAAGAACCCCCCCTGGGATGTATCCAAAATAGTTCTAATGCCCTTCAGATACCAATTTTTGGCAGAGCACCCTTGGATTAATGCTAGTGGCTTATCTTTATACTTGAAATTCCACCAAATAGACAGGTCACCCGGAATCAACTGATTACAATCAATCACAGAAATGGGTGAGATATATTGTTTGCAAAAGGACCAAGCCTTCCAAATGGACTTGAAGATAGCCGATCCTTTAACACTAACATCAAATGACCCAGCCAATAGATCCAAGATCCCCAGGCCCTTCCAAGAAGGGTGTCCTCTCGAGTGGCCTCTAAGAATATTACTCCTAATGAGAAATCTCCAGGGTTCATCCCCCACAATCGAATTAGAGACCCACTTAGTGGCTAGAGTGATTCCCTGAGTTCTTAAGTCTTTGAGACCTAGGCCTCCCAGCGATCTAGGAGTCGAGCACCATTGCCAGTTGACTACATGAGACTTTTTAGTGCCCTTCCCATCTGACCATAGAAAATCTCTAATATACTTCTACACCGTATTGAATTGGGATTGATAAAATAGCTAGGAAGAAGCATAATATATAGTGTAAGATGAAAGCACCTTCTGAAAAACTTGAAATCTCCCCGCAAGTGACAGATAGTTCTTCTCCCATTTTCATAGCTTCAACTGGATTTTATCACTCACCCAC
This sequence comes from Chamaecyparis obtusa, assembly GCA_027943335.1. NCBI lineage: Eukaryota > Viridiplantae > Streptophyta > Pinopsida > Cupressales > Cupressaceae > Chamaecyparis > Chamaecyparis obtusa. The sequence continues at coordinate 411,641 of BSBK01010255.1, read as the reverse complement.
TTCCACATATCAGCAAGGTTAGGATCTACAGAAAGAGGGATCCCAAGGTATCTGATAATATGCCCCGGGCCACCCCAAGCCATGCCAAACTTGGCACAACATTGAGGGATATCATCTTGCCAGCCTAGCATGCAGGACTTTTGAATTGCAATTTTACTCCTTGAGACCACACAAAAGAACTGCAATTTCTCCATAAGGTGCTCAATATTGTCTTCCTCTAGAATAACCAGAATTGCAGTATCATCAGCAAACTATACATTAGACACTTCCTCTTCATTCAGGAGCTTGACACCTTTGACTCTAGGAGAAATGGAGTTGTCTCTAAGTAAATAGAATAGAGCATCTACAGTGAGCACAAACAGGGTAGGGGCCAATGGGCACCCCTGTCTTATAGACCTTGAGATATCAAAAGCTTCAGATCTGAGACCATTAACTTCAACCATCGTTTGGGCCCCCTACATTAAAGTGAGCACCATGTTACGAAATGTGGTAGGGAAGCCCAGAGCATCTAACATAGTATCAATAAATCCCCACTCCACCCTGTCATATGCCTTCTCATAGTCCAACACCACCATACATGCATTTTGGTTAGACACCCTGGCCCACTCCACTATCTCCCAACAGGTGACAAGGTTCTCCAAGATGTACCTTTCCCTCATGAAACCAGTTTGCATAGGATTGACCACCTTAGGTAGAATAGTTTCCATTCTGTTTGCCAAAACTTTTGACAAAATTTTATATGACACATTCAGTAAAGTGATCGACCTCTAGTTCTTGAGGAGGGTCCTATTGCCCTCCTTAGGAATAAGTTTGATGAGTCCAGTATTTATATTTCTGCCTAAAGAATTATTCCTGCAAGCCTCCTTGTATAACTTAGAAAGCTCACCAACAACCTAGTCAACATTAGCCTTATAAAACTCAATTGGAATCCCATCTAGCCTAGGAGCTTTGGATTTCTCCATCATATTGATTGCAGCATGAATCTCAACCTCTGAAATCTCTTCCTCCAGCATACATCGATCCTGTGGCATAATTTTTGAGGGGATAATCGACTTCAACTTCTATCTGCACAAAACAATCTCTTGATCCCCCTCTTCCGAAGTGAAGAGCTTCTTGTAGAATTGGAAGAATGCCTCCAGGATATCCTCATTATTCCTCAACACTTTCCCCTTATCACAGATACACTCAATTCTATCCCTTTTCTGTTTAGTCTTCAGGATTTGAAAAAAGAGTCTAGAGCCTTTGTCCCCAAATTCCATCCAATTGAGCCTTTCCCTAGTCTTCTCTCCTTGGATCTTATAATTCTAAAACTTCCTTAGAGCATCCTTCACAAAGCCCACTCTGTAAGCCAAGTCTTCTCTAAAGGGTTCCCTCTGAGATTCCTCCTCAGCATTTCTCAAATCATTATGTAATCTAGTTTCAGTCCTCCTCCTGTCCTTAGCCAATTTTTTGCCAATAGTTTGGAATAGAGTCTTCCAACTGCAAACACACTACTCCCACCTATCCCTGACCGAGAAATACTTATACACAATGTTATTGAATTGCCAGATCATCTTGTAGGTAGCATTGACTTCCTCAATTTTTGAAAGAGAAGTATTAAGAATAAAGTTGTCACCACTCCTAATGGAAACCTTGCTCTGCCCAATTTCAAAAAAGGAGGCTGAAATTGGGTGATGATCAGAAAGTGTATAAGGAGACACCAACACCAACTCTCCACTCTTATTCCTTAGACACCCGAAGAAGTCTTTGTTGAAATACATTATGTCCAACCTACAAAAAATCTTCCTCTTACCAGACTAAAAATTCAACCAAGTGAACCAAATGCCTTGATGAATGAGTTTATTACCTGCAAGTGGATCAATCAATGTATGTTTGTTGGTTAATCTCCTTCAATAGAATTGATCATCACCCTTCCATTCAAACTACAACCCCCCCACTTTGTCTTGAGATGACTCAACCATGTTGAAGTCCCCTTCGAATATCCAAGGGATGTCCTGCAACCCAAACAACCAATCCCAAAGACTGCACCTTTCTAAATAGTCATTCACAGCATACACATTGCAAATCCCCACCTCCTTCTCATTAATCCTTAGAATAACCCAGACTACTCTGTTGCAAGGGGAACAACCCCATTTAATAACTTTCTGACTGACTTTGGGTCCCAAGAGGATGACTGACCCACCCTTCCCCTTGTCATGACATGTTGAGAAGTAGGAGGCATCCCTCCAAATGCATTTTAGACATAAGTTGAGGTTGAACCCGATGTCCTTAACCTCCTGAAGCAACACAATATTGACCTCCTTCAAGCTCCTGATGAATCTCTTCACAACATACTTTTTGTCAGGTGATTCCAGCCCCCTAACATTCCAGGATGTAATTTTGAATTCCATAATCACAAGTGCTCAATTTTTGTCCCCCTTGGCTTTAATGCCATCAAAGAATTTAGAAATAAGCCTCTGATTTTTGGTAATGAGCCTATTCTGGGTAGCTCCTAAAGGTCTACCCCTTTTAACCGGAAGGCAAATGCCATTAGAACCAACATTAATAGCTTTAGAACTTGACTTCTGCTTCTTCTTATTCTTAAGTTTGGCATTGTCACAAGCAGAAGTGTTAAAGATAAACTCAACATCACCAATCCCACTAGAATCCTTGGCCTCAGCAGCCACCACAACTAGCCTCCCATCATTCTCACTAGGAGGGTTGGGATGGGAGTTAGTAGGGCCCAACACTGCAAGGGGCTCCAAAGGTGGAAGAGGAGGAGAAGCTAGAATGACAACAAGAGAGAAGTCGGAGACTTTATCTCCACCATACTCTTTTTGGATGGCCTCAAGACCATCAACCTCAATATCCACATTCAATCTCATGACTTCTCCTTCTCTTCCCACTTCTGAACCTCTCCCAAAATCTGACATGCCAACCCCCACACCATCCTTCTCAGCCAGCACGGTGGGAAGACACTCAATTTTATCACTATCTGACTGTCTCTTCTTAGGGACCCTTCTAATCTTTTCTAAAGCTAATTGTTGGGCATTTAGGGTCCTCACCTTCCTAGGGTTGGGCTTAGAAAGCCCGAAATTGACAACATCTAGTTCACCAACATCCTTGAGAGCTTCTTTCAAGTTAACAGGAGCAGGCAGAATGGAAGACTGCTTCTTAAAAATTTGTTTAGCCACTTCGAGGGCTTCCACAATTTTCTCTGGCACAATAGTAGCATCCCCAAGAATATGTTTTTTATTACTCTCAGGTTGTTTGGTATCCTTGGCCGTAGCCTCTTTAGATTTAGACTTCTATTTATTTTTTAGCAACGGACAAGCCGACCTCACATGGCCTTCCCTTCTGCAGAGGAAATAGGCATTGATGCCTCCTAGGAAGGTAATAGGGCAACTACAGTTTTGGAAGCCAAGCTCAAAGAAAATCTCTTTCGGTAAGTCAACACCTAGTTTCATGGAGACCAATACCCGGGCATCATTATGGGGCAACAAGTTATCAGTCTGGTTGACCTGCAACACATTTCCAATTGGTTCCAAGGCTTGAGGGAGTAAATTCCACAAGAATGCGGGCACATTTCCTATCGAAAGCCATCTAGGGTTTCATTTTTTGTTCTTGTGTTATATATATATATATATATATATATATATATATATATATATATATATATATATATATATATATATATATATATATATATATATATATATATATATATATATATATATATATATATATATATATATATATATATATATATATATATATATATATAGGTCCATACACTTACAAATAAGTATTATTAAATATAAACCTATATGTCTATATTTAATAATATGTATTTATATGTATGGACTTGTATATACATATATATATTTTGGTCCATACACTTACAAATAAGTATTATTAAATATAGATCACCTATATGTCTATATTTAATAATAATCATTTATATGTATGGACATATATGTGTGTGTGTGTGTGTGGGTGAATGTTGAAAGTTGGTACCAATTCTGTGAAAGTCCGTTTCTAAAAAAAATTGCAATTAGAAACGGGCAACCAATTTTTACGAATCGGGTGCCCATTCAAGTTTGGGAGCCCGATCCATATTCAAAAATTGCCTGCCCGTTTAAAAATCGGGCACCCGTTTCGC